>CM026558.1:45569787-46059905 GCA_015143295.1 Tetracentron sinense | reverse complement strand
CCAAATAGACGCAACTATTTACTGATGGGTATCTCAAGAATGCGTGTTTGTGTGTCCTTTGAAGTCAGGAAACTGTAATGGTAAATTTCGTAAAACCTAAGTTGGACACGAGCTTCCTCCGGTGTGGTGTTATCGTTTGAGCTCAGTTCCGTGTTCTCGACGATGGTACGTGGCGTAGGACGGTACGATCCGCCTCGTCTGATCACGGAAACCCGTGGTTCTGGAACGACGGTCCCGCTCATTTGATCACGGAACGCGTGGTCTCATGGCCGGGTCCCGCCCATCGGGAGACGTATCCGTGGTAATTAGGGACGACATCCGTCCGTTCTGATCACGGACCCCGTGGTATGGGGGGGGGGGGGGGGGGGACGACGTGTCCTCATTCTGATGACGGGCCCGTGGTCCCATGGACGACGATCCCGTATCCCAACACGTGATGAGATACGGCGTTACTGCCCTGTCGCCTGGGACAGATCCTACCTCTACCATGGTAGGTGGAAAATACTGCCTTAGCATTAAATGCCATTTAATGCCAGTCACCTCGGACGAGTTCCTACTCTTTGTCTACTCTCTTTTGTATGCAGATACGCGTGCAGTACGAATGACCGGGAGATCTATCTAAAATGATTACTGAAGTACACATCAGAGATTTGAGGGATTCATGGACATCAATGGGTGCCCATGGCCATGGCAAAGGTGGCCTATAAAAACCTGAAAAACAGTATGAAGGGAGGGGATTTTTTTAGGAGCTAAGACCTTCAAACTCTTCGCATTTTCTTACTGTTCATCTTCTTCTACACCTACTGACTTTATCATCGGAGTACAGGTCAAGGTACCACACCCTCTACTCCAACCTTCTACCGGTATACCAGAGCTTAGGAGGAGCTGCTGCTGACGCGTGTCCTTTCGGTAATTTCCCCCCACAAAATTGGCGCCGTCTGTGGGAAATCTTAGCCGAACTCACCCTTTGCTCACACCACCTCTCTCGGTCGGCATGACAGACCAAACTCCTCAGTCTATCATCGAAAACCAGCCCCCTCAAGCCCTTACTTGCACCCCTTCCACCATGCAAACATTCGCTTCAGGCCAATCTTCCGGGCAACCAGAGAGGCCCACGACCATACCTGATCCCATCTTGTTACTATTACAACAACAACAGGCCACTCTGGCCCAGATAGTCAGCCAGCAACAGTCACTGCAGGAGCGGCTTGATGCTTTGGAGCACGGTAACTTGGAGATCGATGACGAATCTCCTAGAGGGGGTTCTGCGGCTCGTAAACTAAATTTCCCTCATTCCCCTCCTCCCAGAGCAACAGTCCCGATCTCGCCGTCTGCACCAGAGAATCTGGAGAGGAGATTCACTCTCGCTCCTTCTACTGCCGAAACTGCCTATCCTCGTTCTCTTGGTGCTCGTGCCGAACAACGAGATCTCGGAGTCAACAATGACGGGTTGAAGACGGGCTTAACCCTCAAGGACGTGGAAGCCCTGATCAATGCTCGAGTCAGAGGAACGACGAGTGGGGCCTCTCTTGATCAATATGCTCAGAAGTACAAGGACGAGGAGGAGACGTCCCCTTTCTCCAAGGAGATCGTCGAATCTTATACCCCATCAAAGTTCACGGTACCGAACTTTGTTAAGTTCGATGGGAGGAGAGATCCTATTGACCACTTGACTGACTTCAAAAATGTCATGGCTGTCCGTAACCCAGACGATAATCTCCTCTGTAAAGCCTTCCCCAGCAGCCTGACTGGAGCGGCTGCGAGATGGTTCCGTAATCTACCCGCGGGGTCGATCAGGTGTATGGCTGATCTCCGGTCAGTTTTCATTGACCAGTATATCATTAACAAGAAGAAGAAAGCTGGCGCAGATTCACTCTTCGCCATGAGAATGAAATCGGCGGAACCCCTTAGAGATTTTATTCAGCGGTTTACCGATGAAGTCTCTAACATCGATAAGATCGAGGACTGCACTTGCATAGCGGCCTTCAAGAATGCCATACCCAAGAGTTCGAAGCTCTACGAATCTCTTGCCCTTGACTGTCCAATCAAGATGGACGAGTTGATAGTTCGTGCCTCTAAGTACGGGAGGATGGAGGAAGATATTGCAGCAACGACGAGACCCAGAGCACGAGGGGTAGATGCTGTGGAGTGGGGAAGCAAACCCTCCTCGAAGAGAGGGAAGAGACCAAAGTATGAATCATCCTCCAGCGACGAGGAACCACGAAGACGCGCACGACAGGAAAAAGTGGTGTACGTTGAACGGTGGGGAGAACCGAACCGACTCTCGTTAGGAGTCCGCCAAGACGTAGACTCAACAAGGAGGACGGATCTACGTTCCAACTTCCAACGGCGGGACGACCGTGCCTATCAGAGACAAGAGGAACCCGAGCATTACAAGGAGAGGGAGAATCAAGCAGCAGAGAGACGTCCTTTTGCATCTCGCGGTGGTCAAGTCAACTTCTCAGCGAGCCCGGCGACGATCATGAAGACAATGGAAGATAAACCATACTTCGAATGGCCAGCACGGACCGTTCGTGATGTCACCTCGGGACCCAGGGCGCATGAGTATTGTTAGTACCACAAGTGTCACGGGCACCTTACAAATCGTTGTCGCATTCTGAGAGAATACCTGGAGAGATTAGTCCGTGAAGGCTATCTGGGAGAGTATGTGGACACTGGAAGAGAAGAAGGGCATGTTACGGATCCGTCCATTCGATCTCACGAGGGAGAGCCATCCGGTCATATGGGCCGAGGCGAAGAAGCTCCGAAAGGAGTTATAAATGTCATCCATCGCGCTCGAGTACCGGAGGAAGACATCGAACAGCAGTACCGTGCGAAGGCAAGGAAGTTATCGCACGTGGCAAAAGTTTGCCAAGTGCGATCGACGGCAAAAGAAACCGAGCAGGCCCTCTCGTTCACTGATCAGGACATGACAACTGTGGTCAGGCCTCACTACGATGCTCTTGTCTTGACTATGCGAATTGGCGATTTCGATATCAGGCGAGTGCTCGTTGACCCTGGAAGTGGGGCAGATATCCTGTATCTCCATGCTTTCGCAAAGATGGGGTTAGACCCGGCGGTTCTCGTCCCTGCACAGACCCCCTTGGTAGGATTCGAAGGAAGCTCGATGCAACCCGTAGGAGAAGTCGTCCTACCGGTCAAAGCTGGACCTATCACTCTGTCCACCCGATTCTCCATTATCGATGCGCCGTCCCCATACAATGTCATCTTGGGGCGATGGTGGACTCATGAAATGAGAGTTGTTCCATCTTCCTATTATCAAGTACTGAAATTCCCTACTCCTGACGGACCAAGTGAAATACGAGGAGACCAGCTGGCATCGCAGAAGTGTGATTATGCCTCATCCGACCCGCTCAAATAGCAATTACAGGTCAGGTCCGTGGAAGAGGAGAACCCGGGTGAATCGCTGACGAGCCATTCTGTTGAACCCACGAAACCTGTCAACTTGGGGACGGAGAACGAGCCAAAGATGCTACAAATTGGGACCTGTTTGTCAACGGACGAAGAGCAGGAGTTGATAAATTTTCTGAGGAAGAATCTTGATGTTTTCGCTTGGGACATGACGGGTATCCGTCCTGAAATCATCTGTCACCATCTCAACGTTGATCCCGTAGTCAATCCTGTTAAACAGAAGCCTCGTAGACTTGCTCCGACGTACCATGAAGCCGTCAATGAAGAAATCGATAAGTAAATTCGGCACGGGTTCATTCGTGAGGTCCAATATCCGAAGTGGATAGCCAATGTAGTAGCTGTTCCGAAGAAGAATGGGAAAGTCAGAGTCTGTATTGATTTCACTAATGTTAATAAAGCTTGCCCAAAGGACTTCTTCCCAGTTCCCAGAATCGATAGACTTATCACGGCAACCGCGGGTCACGAGATGTTGAGCTTCATGGACGGGTATTCGGGTTACAATCAAATCCTCTTAGCGGAGGACGATCAAGAGAAGACGGCCTTCATAACGGAGCGTGGCCTGTTCTGTTACCAGGTCATGCCCTTTGGCCTGAAGAATGTCGGGGCCACTTATCAACGGTTGATGAATCTGATGTTTGGACCCTTGCTCGGTAAATCAGTGGAGGTATACATAGACGATATCGTTGTGAAAAGCCGAACTCGGGTCTCTCTTGTAGCCGACTTGGCGGAGCCGTTTTCTATTTTACGCACTTTCAACCTGAAGTTAAATCCTGAGAAATGCACATTCGGCGTCGCCTCGGGCAAATTCCTTGGTTACCTCGTCAGTCAACGGGGCATCGAGGCAAATCCCACGCAAATCCGTGCTCTGATAGATATGCCGGAACCGAAGACAAGGAAAGAAGTGCAAAAACTAACAGGACGTATTGCTGCTCTCAACCGGTTTATATCAAAGTCTTCTGACCGTTGTAGACCTCTGTTCGAGTTGTTGAGGAAGGATTCCGTCTTCAGATGGACAGAGGAGTGTTCCCAATCTTTCACCGCCTTGAAGACGTATCTAAGCTCCGCTCCGATCCTCTCTGTACCTGCACCTGGTGAAGTGTTGTACCTCTATCTCTCCGTTTCGGAACGAGCTATTGGCTCCGTGCTGCTCAGAAATCACAACGGCGTAGAGAAGCCTGTTTATTTCGTCAGCAAAACATTCCACAAGGCAGAATCCAACTACAGCAGACTGGAAAAGGTATGCCTGGCTCTTGTCTTTTCCGCTGAGAAGTTACGTCCTTATTTTCAGGCACACACCATCGTCGTCATCACCACGTACCCTTTGAAAACTGTGTTGGGGCGACCTGAAACCGCGGGACGCATGTCAAAGTGGGCAGTAGCGCTCAGTGAATTCGATATCCAATATCAAGCCCGAACCGCAGAGAAGGGACAGGCTGTTGCAAGCTTCCTCGCCGATTTCCCCGTGGAGGAGGCTGAAACTTCGGAAGAGCCCGACCATCATGAGCTCCCAGACGACGCGAAGGAGAATCCCGTTGTGGAAGACGAGGCAGGAGAAGGAACGAAATTGACGGCGTGGTGTGATTGGGTCTTGTACGTGGATGGGTCATCTAATGTCAGTGGTTCAGGACTCGGTGCAGTTCTTGTCAGTCCAGATCATGTTAAAGTGCAGAAGTTGACGCGCCTTGGTTATGCTGCCTCCAATAATGAAGCTGAATATGAAGCGTTAATACTTGGGTTGCAGAGTGCCCAAGAGTTGGGAATTTCTAAACTCTGAGTGTTCTGTGATTCACAGCTCGTGGTGAACCAGGTCAACGGTACCTATGAATGTCGAGATGAGCGGATGAGACGCTACGCTGCACTTTTACAAGAACAACGAAAGGCCTTTGATGTCGTCGAGATTAAACATGTCCGAAGGGACGATAACAGGCATGCTGATGCATTGGCCTATCTCGCCTCGATGATGCAAACTGATGAGCCCAAGACAATCCTCATGGAGTATAAAGAATACCCCTCTATTGAACTGCAAACGCAACGCACGGTGTTATCTGTAAGTCAAGTGCCGAGCTGGATGACGGGCATAGTTACTTATTTGAAGAATGAAATTCTCCCCTCTGATGCAAAGGAAGCAAGACGAGTACAATATACAGCTCCCTGTTATACCCTTGTAGACGGGGAACTGTACCGTAAATCCTTTGGAGGACCCCTTTTGAGATGCGTGCATCCTGAAGTCGTAGAGAGGATTTTGGCCGAGCTCCACGAGGGGATTTGCGACATCCATTCGGGAGGACGGACTATCTCTCATCGTGCTCTGGGGCAAGGATATTTTTGGCCTTACATGCAAGCCGACGCACAGAAGTACGTACGAAAATGCAGCCAGTGTCAGCGTCATGCAAAGTTAATTCATGCCCCCGCTCAGGAACTCAACGTCGTATCTCAACCTTGGCCTTTCGCTCGTTGGGGACTTGACATCGTAGGACCGTTTCCCAAGGCTCCCGGTAACCTAATTTTTCTGCTGGTGGCCACGGATTACTTCTCCCGGTGGATCGAGGCTGTTCCACTTGCGCGTATTAGAGAACAAGAAGTGAAGAAGTTTTTGTGGGAACATATTGTTTGTAGATTCGGCATTCCGCAATCCATCATTTCTGATAACGGGAAGCAGTTCACGGGAAAACTCATTGCCGACTTTTGCCGAGAGTTGAAAATCAAGCACATCTTCTCTTCTCTTTATTATCCTCAGGGGAATGGCCTTGCCGAAGCAGCGAACAAGAAACGGCTGCTGGGACCTCGGGGAGAACGGGAGATGGTCCAGTAGATGACGAGGGTTGTCCCCCTCCTTGTACTTCGGGCTCTTCATCAAGCGGGACCTCCATGCCCATGGCCTCAGAACGAGTGACCTCGTCCTTCGACTGCTGGGGAGACTCTACCAGTCGTCCCGATTCTCGGAGCTCGTTCAGCAGTTCTCTCTCCGTCTCGACACGATCCTCGGTGATCAGCCGTTCCATCTCCGTCTGAAAGTGAGCACGAAGAGACTCCGTTAAAGCCTCCTTGGCGGCTTCAACTTCCTTGTCCTTCACGACCGCGGCCTCCTCAAGCTGTTGGGCCAATGCTGCATTCTCGGCTTCGATCGCCTCTAGCCGTTGGCGGAGAGTGTTCACGATCTCGTCTATCTCACTGATCCGAATGACGGATCTCTCGGCCTGTTCCACCGCCGCCTTCTCTCCTTCCATTGCCTTGCGGGCGTCGTCCCGAGCCTTGTCCCGTTGTTTCACGGCCGTGGCAATTGTGCCTTTAGCGGACCGTAAGTCAGCTTTAACGGACATCAGCTCGTGGTTGAGCCGTTTCACGTCCTCGGCCCCCCTCCTCTCCAAGTCAAGGACTTTGTCCCTCAGCCCATTGGAGGTACGCCTGTTTTCGGCTGTAACCTCGTACATCCCGGCGAGCATGTTGCCCAACTAAAAAAAAAAGAAGAGAAAGAAAGATGGTAAAAAAAAAAAAAAAAACCGTACCGTGGCAACAGCTCGACTCGCGACACTGAACATCCCCATCCAGTGCATGTCCCTCGTTGCGGCTATATCCGCTGGGAGCCTCATCGCCAGCATCATCGATGTGGCAATGGAATCGTGCTCCATCGCCAAATGGACAACGGTAGGACGAGTATACCCTCTGGGGAAGACGGGATTCCACAGTTCAGCGGGGCCCCCCATGGTGATCCTCCCTCGAGGAGGGGCAGAAGGCGGAGAAGCAGAAGAAGAAGCCACATTTGCGGCTGGAGAGGAAGTAGAAGCCGGGACAATCACGGGGGCAGCCGTCTCTGCCACAGTAGACGGAGCGGCTACGACATCCACGGGAGAGTCGGTGCAGGCAATTGGAGGCTCCTCCACGGGGGCACTACTCCCCTCGCCGAGTGTTGCGGCTTGGGTAGATGACATCCCGGCCGACTCCCGTTCTCGGACCCGTTGATCGTGCTCCGCTTCTCGCCGAGCTTTCTTCGCCTTCAGCGTTTTGAGAGCTTCCACCCTCACTCGTTTCTCCGCCCTCTTATCCGCCGCGGATGGACGAGTAGGACGTGGAGGACGATTCAAGGCCGGAGCCTGTGAAGATCGCCGTGGAGGTTGGTCAGCCATTTCTTCGTCTATCTCCTCTTCAGGGACAGCTGCCAGTCCGAGCGGTCTCTGCGACGGTGGACGAGCTTGTCGACGAGACTTTTTAGGTAAGGTCCCCGTTCCTACAGCGGACCCTGTCTTTCGAGCAGAGGACGGCTTCCAGGTTACGTAAGCGTCGCCCTTATCGCTGCGAATCCTCTGAAGCGCGTACTCTTCTTCCGCGGAAAGGTCGGAGAAATGTGTCTTAGAAGCCTCTGCAGAAAAAGCGAAACATTATTAGCCGTGTAACGAGAGTACGTTGTCAGAACCGACAACGGAGAACGACTGAAAAATAACAGACCTGAGGTAAATTCGTGGGGAACAGGACGGACAGTCTCCGCCCTCCAAGCTCCAGAGACCACGAAAGGCATCTCCTTCCAGTCCCGTTCCACGTCGGGGAGGTGTAAGATGATATCGGGAACTCTGGATTTTTGCCTCCAGGTGAAGTACGTCTTCTTTCCCTTCTCAACAACCCCGGGACACTTCACGACGTAGCGGAAGTGGAAGACGTGCCTGGCTTCTACATTATACCCGTCTCTGTTGAACTTGTCCATCAGAGACATGTATTTGTAGAACTTCGGGTGCATTTGCCCCGGGGCAATTTGAAGGGCGGACAAGACGGAGTCCGTGATGGGAGATAGGGGAAATCGAAGTACAGCCTCAAACTGAGCGAGGTAGACAATAGTACAGGAAGAACGATGGTCAGGAAGAACGTCTTCTTCCCCGAAATGAATGTGGACATGAGGGGGAATTTGGAAGAGGGTTCTGTAGTGGTCAAGTGCGTATCTGACAACTGGTTTGGTTTTGGATGAAGGAGCACCGGTGATAACACCGTGAGGGGTACTGCCTGAACAACTGGCCTCATCGGCACTGTCTATCCTAACTATTTCGGCAGACATGGTGGCAGAAAAGAAAAAATATAGGAAAAACGATCACAGAACAAAAGGAAAAGAGAAGGATCTTACCGAAAAATGTATTTAGGGAGCAAAAGGCACAGCCGGAGAAGAAAGAAGAGCAGGACAGCAGATCGTCGGTGAGAAGAAATTCCGGCAGAGTAACAGAAGGCAAGAATTCAAATGAGGAAGATGAAGTACCAGGCCTTCAGTACTTATAGACCTGTCCCTAACTCTAAGGACGATAATGACCTCGATCTGTACCGTACGCGTGTCCACACATGCAGACAATGTGAAGGGCAGGATGGTCTATTGACCGAGTTAAATAACCGTCGGGAAAAACGAATCATCCGAAAGTTAATGATGACAGCCTGCCAAGCATTTATGAGGTATGACGTTTCGGCACGCGCAATACAACTGGCACGACGCTACGTCTTCGCGTACAGAGTATGTGACCTATCGTCATTCTGAGGTTAGCTGTATCTTCCCCTCCGTCGTTTCGCTATATTTATGACACTCTGAACCACGTTCAAAGTATCATAAAGGGGCAATTTGTAATGGGTAAATTTCGTAAAAACCTAAGTATGGACATAACGAGCTTGTCCTCGGTGTGGTGTTATCGTTTGAGCTCATTTCCGTCGTCTCTTCGACGACGGATCCGTTGTCGTATGGACGACGATCCCATCCTCGTTCTGATCACGGACCCGTGGTCTTATGGACGACGATCCCGTCCTCGTTCTGATCACGGACCCGTGGTCTTATGGACGACGATCTCGTCCTCATTCTGATGACGGGCCCGTGGTCCCATGGACGACGATCCCGTATCCCAACACGTGATGAGATACGGCGTTACTGCCCTGTCGCCTGGGACAGATCCTACCTCTACCATGGTAGGTGGAAAATACTGCCTTAGCATTAAATGCAGCATTAAATGCCATTTAATGCCAGTCACCTCGGACGAGTTCCTACTCTTTGTCTACTCTCTTTTGTGTGCAGATACGCGTGCAGTACGAATGACCGAGAGATCTATCTAAAATGATTACTGAAGTACACATCAGAGATTTGAGGGATTCATGGACATCAATGGGTGCCCATGGCCATGGCAAAGGTGGCCTATAAAAACCTGAAAAACAGTATGAAGGGAGGGGATTTTTTTTTTAGGAGCTAAGACCTTCAAACTCTTCGCATTTTCTTACTGTTCATCTTCTTCTACACCTACTGACTTTATCATCGGAGTACAGGTCAGGGTACCACACCCTCTACTCCAACCTTCTACCGGTATACCAGAGCTTAGGAGGAGCTGCTGCTGACGCGTGTCCTTTCGGTAATTTCCCCCCACAGGAACAAAATTAGAGAATATCCTAATCGGTGATTGCAACAGCCCGAGTAAATAATAAGAGTGTCAGAAAATTGAGAACTTGAGTCACAATGATAAAAGTTTCTAAAATTCTTTCAACTTAAATATTAGCATAGTGAAATATGTTTGTAGTGTTTTAAATCTGATTATGGTTTTATCAGCTAACTAGCATTTATATGAGATATTGTGCTTTTATATTTCATGTGATCAATGGTGATAATGGTAGTTTGTAAGATGTTATTTAATTTATTTTAAACTTATCATTGCATTAAGAGAAATTTTAGTTAAAGTATTCAAGGTGGGGTTTGGTAACACTAATCTTAATAGGTAGAGCTTATTAAAAATTGAGCTTAGTTAGACTTTAGATTGTTAAGTTGAAGGTTAATTGAATGTCTAGATCTTTTCTAAGTACAAGAGATTCCACCTCAAAATTAATAAGGAGACATGAGCTACCTTTTTCTTCATAGATAAAAACTCTACTTCAAAAAGATTTAGATATCCAATTAACCTTCAACTTAACAATCTAAAGTCCAACTAAGCTCAATTTTTAAATAAGCTCTACCTATTTTGATTAATGTTACCAAACGTAACCCTAAGTGTATCCATAGGTATATATACCTATGTATATCTTATTGGAGAAAATACATTTACACTCCCTGAGGTTTGACGAAAGTACACATAGACCCCCTTAGTTTTAAAAAAATACATTAAGTACCCTTACTTTTTAAAATAATAGCACTTAGGGTGTAGAGACCCGAATCTTTTTCATGTCTTTATTACAAGTATTAGGGGTATTATAGTCCTTGTGATGTTTTAATGTTTATGTATTTATATCTAACTGGTGTAGTGTGATTAGGGCTTAATCAAACTTGTAAGCAGAGGGATGTCATATCAAACCCTGAACTTTAGGAAGCTCTAGTTTTGACACCGTTTATTGGAATTGAGTGATTCTTGAACCATTAGAAATGTATTGAAACTCTCTTCGAGGATCATGTTTAATGTTTTTCCATTTTTTTAGTCTAAGCTAAGTCAAAAGTGGGTTTTCCAATGTTTTGTCTGATGGAATTACAGATTAGTCAACTTTAGGGATAATTTGGTCCATAAATGAAAGGGAATTTAGAAATTCTAACATACCAGAAATGTTCCTTTTCGAAATACGAATCCAACGCAAGTTGAATCGTTAAAATCCGACGAACAAGTCAAAAGTTATGGCTAAAACAGTATAATGAGTTAGAAATCTACAAAGCACCGATCGCTAGGGATCAATCGGTACAAAACCGATCGCTCGGTCAGAAGTAGCGATCGATCGGTCCACAACCGATCGATCGGTATCTATCTACTGGTTCAAAATTTTGTATGGGGAAAATTTTCAGAGAATGTGTTTTGACCGAGAGCTCGGTCAAGAGCACCGGTCGATCGGTAGGCGACCGATCGCTCGGTCATAACCATCGATCGCTTGGTCTTTCATGTTTTTGCAGAATTTTAGTAAGAGTTTTTTGGTCTTTTGGTTCTCAGACCTTGGGGCTATAAATAGAGATCCTATTTCGGGGTATTAGAATACTCTACCTATTTCTAACCTAATTTTACAAAAAGGAAGAGAAAACCTAGGGTTTTGAGAGAGAGATTTCTTTGAGAATAAGGAGATAGCTTGGATTTTGTAAGGAGAGCTTGGAAAGCTTCCCCAAATCACCTTGAGAGCGTTTTGAATCCAATGGAAGGATTCCTAAGGTCGATATACTATCCTAATCAACTCTATTTTAATGTTTTGTGAATGTTAATATGATAGGAATGATAGAATAGAGATTAGATGCATTTTTCTCAAATTTTCTATGAAGTAAGCTAATTATGGATGGAAAAGTGGATTAGAATGTATGGAGGATGGGATTAATATGTGGATGTGAATGGTGAATGGATTGTATGGATGGATTATGGTTTGATGAATGCTTGAAAATGTAGAAGGGCAATAGATTTATATTACGCGTACTCAAGGTGTTTGTGAAAATGCTTGAGA
The DNA here is from genome assembly GCA_015143295.1 of Tetracentron sinense. Classification (NCBI taxonomy): domain Eukaryota; kingdom Viridiplantae; phylum Streptophyta; class Magnoliopsida; order Trochodendrales; family Trochodendraceae; genus Tetracentron; species Tetracentron sinense. The sequence goes on along the minus strand of CM026558.1, from coordinate 46,048,070 downwards.
GGATAAATGCTATTATACTCTTATAAAATGGTGGTAAATTGATTATAAATTGTGGTATGAATTATGATGAGATATGTATATGTGATTGTTTGATAAGTATATCTAATTACTTGCATGGAAATTGGCAGTCGAGAATGTAAGAACCTAGAGGAAAATCTCTCAAACCGGAAATTCTCTAACTATTTGGTATGTGACAGTATAGTGGAGTTTCCATGGTGGGAGATCGGAATCTCAGTAATTACCAACTCGAATGTTAATTTCGACACTTAAGCACATATGTACGTGTATGTTAAGATAAGAGTCTCACAAGTCACACATGTGGACCACAAGCATGAGCATGGCATACGTATGACATTCTGAATAAGCATAAGCATGACATGATTCATATCCGCCAAGAACAGCATGTCAACCATTTGATTCTTAAGCATGGTCCGTATCCGCCAAGAACGGCATGCCAACCATATGATTTCTTAGACATGATCCGTATTTATCAAAAACGGCATGTCACATCATTGTATGATCTGAATAAGTGCATAAGCATCAGCATCTCACAAGCACGTGGTCTTATAAGCATAAGCAGCTAATAAGTGTATTGTCTTCTAAGTCTAAGATTCTTTCAAGTACACGAGTCAAGGTGATGATATGATGTATATGCGTACACGTTCTTCCGTACTCTGATTATGTTATTATGCTATTGGATATGTTTCTAACTAAGTGCAGGTATATTATTATTGTTTGTTGGATTTTATATACACTGAGTATCTTTGTACTCAGTCGGACTTTGTCTTGGCAGGTTTAAAGTAGGAGTACACGGCGGAACCGTGGATTGAGGAAACTTACATTGAGGAAGCAGGAGAAGGTGAGCCTTCCGAGGAAGGAGCCGGAGGCTTGGGTGTCTATACCTCTTAGTTTATGCTTTATTTAGTTGAGAGAGTTTTGAAATAGACTTTTTGAAAATATTGCTCAATAGACTTTTATAGTTTTATTTTTTATACTTGTTGGTTTATAGTGGGTTGTATATGTTGACCGTAGACTTGTGCAGGTTGGTTATAGTTTATATATCGGAATTTTATTACTCTCATTTTTAGAGACTCGTGTAGTAAGCCTTGTATGCATGGTTTTTAAGCAAGTTAAGAAAATGTGACGATTCCAAAATCCTATTTTAGCCTTGTAGGATTTTGGGGTCGTTACATAAGGCCCTCCATTAGTTGACCGTTAGTCAACTCACAGAAATGCTTATGTATGCTGATGTCATGTGATGAAGGATATAAAATTCTAAAATTACCCCTCTAATTTTCAGAAAACACTATTCTTACTCCAAAACACTCTAATTTTCAGAAAACACTATTCTTACTCCTAAACACTATTTATTTAATATTTAAAAATCCGATTCTAACCCATGAGGTCACCACGTGTCCCTTTTGACACCCCTTAACCGTGGTTAAGATTCACCCAACCATCCTTGTTTTTTTTTAATATTAATTCTTTTTTGAAAATTTAAAAAAAAAATAGTTTTTATAATATTAAAAACAGATTTTTAATATCACCCCTTGAGGTTGCCACGTGTCCCTTCTGACACCCCTAAACCGTGGTTAAGATTCACCCACTCATCCTTGGTTTTTTTTTAAAATATTAATTCTTTTTTGAAAATTAAAAAAAATTAGAGTTTTTTTAATATTAAAAACAGTTTTTTGATACCACCCCTTGAGGTCGCCACATGTCCCTTTTGACACCCCTTAACCGTGGTTAAGATTCACCCACCCATCCTTGGCTTTTAAAAAAAATATTAATTCATTTTTGAAAATGAAAAAAAAAATAGAGTTTTTTAATATCACCCCTTGAGGTCGTCACATGTCCCTTTTGACACCCTCTTAACCGTGGTTAAGATTCACCCACCTATCCTTGTTTTTTTTACATATTAATTTTTTTTTTGAAAATTAAAAAAAAAATAGAGTTTTTTTAATATTAAAAACAGTTTTTTAATATCACCCCTTGAGGTCACCACGTGTCCCTTTTGACACCCCTTAATTTTCAAAAATGAATTAATATTTAAAAAAAAAAAAAACAAGGATGGGTGGATGAATCTTAACCACGGTTAAGGGGTGTCAAAAGAGACATGTGGCGACCTCAAGGGGTGACGATTAAGGAGTGTCAAAAGGGACATAGGGGCACCTCAAGTGGTGATATTAAAAAACTGTTTTTAATATTAAAAAAACTCTAATTCTTTTTTTTTTAATTTTCAAAAATGAAATAATAATTTTTTTTTTAAAAAGCCAAGGATGGGTGGGTGAATCTTAACCACGGTTAAGGGGTGTCAAAAGGGACACGTGGCCACCTCAAGGGGTGATATTAAAAAACTGTTTTTAATATTAAAAAAACTCTTTTTGTTTAATTGTTTTTTAAAAATTAATATGTAAAAAAAAAACAAGGATAGATAGGTGAATCTTAACCACGGTTAAGGGGTGTCAAAAGGGACACGTGACGACCTCAAGGGGTGATATTAAAAAACTATTTTTTTTTTCTTTTTCAAAAATGAATTAATATTGTTTTAAAAAGCCAAGGATGGATGGATGAATCTTAACCACGGTTAAGGGTTGTCAAAAGGGACACATGGCGACCTCTAGGGGTGGTATTAAAAAACTGTTTTAAATATTAAAAAAACTCTAATTATTTTTTAATTTTCAAAAAAAGATTAATATTTTTTAAAAAAAAACCAAAGATGGGTGGGTGAATCTTAACCACGGTTTAGAGGTGTCAAAGGGACACGTGGGAACCTCATGGGTGAGAATCGGACTTTTAAATATTAAATAAATATTTTAAAACAAGAATAGTGTTTTTTGAAAATTAGAAGGGCAATTTTAAATTTTTATATACTTCATCACATGAAATCAGCATACATCAACATTTTTATGAGTTGGCTAACTGTCAACTGTCAACACTTAACGGAAGGGATCTAAGTACCATTATTTTGAAAATAAGGATACTTAATGTATTTTTTGAAAACTTTTCGTCAAACTTAGGAGGTGTAAATATATTTTCTCCAATCTTATTGTACCATTGCTTTTTTTAGCCATCTATGGGGACTGCTATTTTCTTAGCCCCATAGGCAGGAGATCTGAGCCGCGCCCATGAAGCAACATATTAGAGTATATTTAGAGTTATGCTAGATTGGAATTCTGGATTAAGGATTCCTTTCCCTGATAATTACCTTTGCAGCATAGTGTGGAAGATCTTGTTGTGTGATTGCAGGTGACTTTGTTACTAATGTGATGAGTTTTTTTCTTTGTTGTTGAGTAGTTGCAAAAAAACAACACAATTTTGTATGATGGAAAAAGTGGATGTTGCAGATACATTTAGGCACTCATATCCAAAGGCATGAAAGCCAAGATCAAAAGCACAAGAAGCAAGCCTATTGGAAGAAGCAGAAGCATGAAAGGTGGGGGAGGCAATGGTGGCAAGATGAGCGGAAGGATCAGCAATGAAGCGGTTAGGCATAGAAGTAGGACAAAGGATTCCACGCTGAAATAGGTTGTTGCTGGGAAGGATCTCCGGTTGTTCCCTCGCAACAGAGATTGATGATAATCTCTACTCTTTCCTTCAACCAGAGGATAAGTCCTCCTTGCCCTCACACCCATTATATCCACTAGGATAGACAAATTAAATCTAATCGAATCGAACCCGGCCCGTGATCGGGAGTTCAAAAACTCAAATGAATTCTCCCTTGATCACCATGCAAATTCATGATCAAGTCTTCCTTGCTCCCAGTTATGCTGCACTACTCCTTATTCTATAGACAATAAGCCAGTCCTTTCTCCTTTTGTGCAATATTCAAACTATATATATAAGCCAGTCCTTTTTCTTTTATATTAATGGAACAATACAAGATCTCTTTCGTCAAAGGCGCGCGCGAAGCAATATTGAAGTAGACCGACCAACCAAGGAAACTCTTCAAATCACAACATGCAATACATGCTTCAGTTTCCAGAAATGTGAACCAGATTGCAACACTAGATTATGATTTGGTCTGCCATCTGTCCCTCATAACCATCTCCAAATCCAATTCAGCAACTCACAGGCTGTCCACACAAACTCTACCCAACATCAACCTGTAAACCATGAAATTAACATAATCTGCAATCAACTCAATTAGAATCGAATTTCAAAACAAATCCATGGAGAATTCTAATCACTGTTCAAATTAAGAAGCAACCACACAAGTCAATACCAAGCTCTTAAACATAGCCAAAATCCCACAAATGGTTATTATAATTTTATTTTCTTTTGTTGATGGGGTATGGGTTTTGAATGAAAAATGTAGAGGAGCATGGCCACATAAGAAAACAAGACCCAAAAACGAAATTATCCCCTTTTTGTCTTTTTTTTTTTTTTGAGAAAATAAGAGAGAGAGAGAGAGAGAGAATATATATAGTAAGGAAAGGTGAAGAAAGTAGAGGAAGCAAAGCAAAGGAATGAAGATATGTGAGTATACCTGTGAGGTTGATATGTCTTTGGTGGTGGTGTGGGAAGGGAATGAGGCAACAAGAAAGAAAGGTCCCCTCATATACCTCTTGCATGCATTTGAGCTTCTCCCCTGTCTCCCAAAATCTTCTCTAATCAGAATCTAGTTTCCAAAAGATAACATGGAAAATATCATCGATAAAAATGGCATTTCATTGTATTTCTTCCTCAAAAAAGTGAGGGAAATGAGGGTGGTAACGATAAGAGATTATTGAAGAAGAAATGGTGACGGTTAAGATGTCATATATATATATATATATATATATATATATATCTGAGAGGGAGAAGTTGATAATGATGCTGTTTCCAATTCCATTCATGATTCATGGGTGCTGTATTGCTGTGCCTGTGGGGGGATGTATAGAGATGAACTGTGGGCTCTTCCATGGTATTGGTGCTTTCAAGTACAATGACTAGAGAGGGAGAGAAGTGCTGTACGGGTTGGATTCAGAGAATTTAGTCCAAGTTGGGTATGCAAGTCGATCTTGAAAAAACAGAGGGGTGTCTTTTAAAGTTATTCACCCTCGACAGCTACTGGACTACCACCCTCTTTTCGTTTTTGACTCCTGAGTCTACGCTGACCGCAGCGTTCCCGTGTCCCTTTAAATACTTTTTTTAATCATGGTTAAACTTTATTAAATTGAAGTTTCGTTTTTGACTCCTGAGTCTACGCTGACAGCAGCGTTCCCGTGTCCCTTTTAATACTTTTTTTAATCATGGTTAAACTTTATTAAATTGAAGTTAATAATTTTATTTTATTTTTCTTCTAAAACTCATGGTTAAATTGCTTAACCCTAGGGGTGAGTGAATCTTAATAAAAGTTGACTGGGTGGTAAAAAAGGGGCAAGGAAACAAGTCATCTCCCTTGACATAGTCCCGCCTATTAGTGTTAGCCCAATTAGGTCAAACATTAATTATCTCATAAAGAATAATAGTCAAACACTTTAGACATAAGAATACCACTAAAAAAATTACTTACCATTTCTCTTTATGAAACATTTAATGGTTGAAGCCATTAAGGCTAAATATTCTTCATGTATTTCTATACTAAATTCTTCTCTCCCACTCCACCACCTCATGTATTTCCACACTAAATTACTAAATCTATCTCGCCCACCCCACCACCGCACCAAAGATGATCTTTTCATTATTGCTATTATTCTAAAATTGGTAAAGCATAAGAAAGAAAATCCATTCCGATTCAAAGTTTTGGAAATGTGGTTTTGAGAAACAGGGGGCACGACCACCTCTCTCTCTCTCTCTCTCTCTCTCTCCAGGGCTAGCTACTAGCTAGTTATTCCATATATATAACATGAAACTCTATCCATCGATATGCCTCTCAAAATTCAAATTTTCCATTGGAGGTATTTGTTATTACCCCCCCCCCCCCACCCAAGCCCAAGCAGCCCGCTCCGCTCCCTCGCTGGAGCCTCTATATTTCACCCGCTCAAACATATCAATGTGGGTTTTACTGCTAACCTCAATATCTTTTTTTGGTAAAGGGTAATATAACACCTAACACACACAATCAGGAAAGGATGAATGCTCTTAAATAGTAGTTTATTTGGTGGTGGCAGATTTGGAAGGCCTTTCATAATCGGAACGCCAGCCTTGTTGCTCCCCTATGCTTCCAATGATTATGCTGGGGGGATGGGACCCTTGAGAAAATCATAGCAATCACTACATTTTTGAATTGTGATGGAGCTGCTATCCATCCCCATCCCCATCTGGAATGGAACCTTTTTTTGAATGAACAATCCCTCCCAATTCATCGTGGCTGGCTCATGGCTGTGCCATATTAGCAATTAAGAATGGCCTTGCTCATGCCTGATGCCTGGCTCAATATCCATCCTGCTTGAAACTGGCTCATCTTTCACGATTGTCATCCATCTCCTCGGTAGATATAAATATAATTATGCCATAATTGCTTTGCTATCAGAAAATTAAAGCCCTGTCCTTCCTAAAGGAAAGGGGTTGAGACTTGAGAGTTGTGACCCCGGTCCCTTGATTCAGCTGCCAAAATGGTTCTTCTATTCAACTCCATTTTGGATCCATAGATTGATGGTGCAATACAAGGTTGAGGTAATATTCTTTGGGGGGTGTCTTCTATTATTACTGCGTTTATTCTCCCTGATCCATTCCCATTAAATCCATCGAGTGTTATGTGCTTATAGCATGAACTAACTCACTTACAATGCATGTGGGGTTCCACCTGAAGGAGATAATCCATCCCATCCACTCATCAGGTCAGGTCAGGTCAACTTCTTAATCTGGTCCGAACCATCCAAATGAAGACACTTTCAGAGGTTGAGCTCCACTACAAGCAGCATTCCTTTGGAATACCTAACCTCCCCCTGCAACTTTTGGGAAAGCTGTGCTTTCAATTACAGAAGCCATCACACCCATTAAGAAGAATTTGTGTAGTCTTTCAAACAAAGCTACTAATAATAGTAATAATGATTAGTACAATAATATCTTAAAGGAACCAGTTCAATCGCAGATTTAAAAGCTGACATTGGAGCGTCTGGGCATGCAAAAGTGCCAAATAACTAGGCCTGACAACATAGCAGACATATTTATCTAACAACTTCCCCTTGTAAGATATACCATGTAGCAGGGAGTTGATAGCTAAGCTCACACATCTTTCAATCGATAATAGGAAGGACTTCTATTAACTAAAGAACAACACGCACTTGTATAAGCTAGTACACGCAAAGCATTCTCTATTCCTGCAGGAAGGAAAAGGAAATTTTGAATTTAGGTACAAATAAATGGATAAAAAGGATTTATTGAAACATAATGTGATTAAAACAGGCATCCCAAGTTGATCATACCATAACTGATTAATAAAATGAGCTGTAATGCAGGGAGCATCGGCAAAGAACATGTTAAAACCAGACTAAGTATTTTCAGATCAGGTAATGATATGTAGTAGTTTTCAGATAGCAAGCATAATACAATAAAATGGAGGTATTTATAAATAAGCAGAACAGATTGTAATGGATTTTACTGCAGCGTACTATTAGCAAATGATCATTGGATGGGGATAAAAACTCGTACAAAGTGAACAGAGTACTGCATACTGTGAGGGTACTTAAGAATGAATGAATCTTTTTTTTTAAAAGTAATTTGAATTTTATTATGGAGAATGTACAAAGTTTGGGAGATCGAGTAATGTTCCCAAACAAAAGTGACTTGATAATGAATCGTTAGACGTGTTATTACTTAGGATCATTGTCATCATCATAATCATTCTGCTTCTTTTTTAGATGGTAAGCATCATCATCATGTTATCAGTTAACCAGCAGCCTCATCGCCATCAATGCCTTTTCCTAACTAGTTGGGTTCAGCAGCATGAATCTTGTTCTGATATTCCAGCCTAATTGAGCTACAAGCCTACAAGGGTAAGAGCTACAAATATTTACTAAAAATATTGTCATGAGTAACGCAAACAAGGACTGTATTTCTTCCTTAACTGCTATTTGAAACGGTATTTTATCGTACCACCACAGAGGAATGGACACCTCTATGAGCAAGCTCTTAAGATGGCAGGAGCTTACTGGAAGTTAACTCTAATATCAGCTTGACTTATTCTATAACAAAAACAAAAGATTAAAAGACAAGCTGTTATACATAAAGGGCAATTTATGAGTTGAAATATAGCATAAATTAGTGACTAATTCAGAAAACTTTGAGCCACGGATATGCTTTCTACAAGACCACAAATGCCTCACGTTTAGTCCCCCAAACTCACAGACACAGATCTGTTTACAAGATATAACAAAAACCAGTCAGTCCACCTTGTCACACTGCAATTTCTAATGTTGAAGTGCGACCCAATACACCATAACTTCGATGTACTCAATTCTTGAATCAAGATTAACAATAGACTAAATCACAGATGAATCATTTAGAAAACATGGTTTTGAGTTCTGACCATTGAATGGACATCCCTCAACCAAACATATTATGACAGCATAGCAGGATACTCAAGAGTCCTTAGAACACAAGGCTAATTCAAAACCTTTGAACACTTCAGATTCCATCCAATCCCTATTTTTCTTGATCTTTAGATGATTAATAAATAGTCGCCTATAACCATAGAACAACCCCTATTTTTCTCGATCTTTTGATGATTAGTAAATAGTAACCTACAACCATGGAACATGACCTTTAAACTCCTCCGGGGTCTGCTTCTGCTGTTAGAGCCTTTGCAGACTCTTGCATTGTGCCGGAGGGGTCAGGAGAGCAGGTACTTTTGGGTGCCACAGATCTCTCATCTGTGGCGATCATAGAAATTCTACAATAATACCGTGGCCCTGTTACACATGCATGTGCATGTGGTTCCCATGGCCACATCATTGTTTTGAAAAGGAGATAACGAGTGAAGATCTAAACTTAATTGTGTGCTGACATAGATATGGTTTAAGACAAAATATAAATCAGTTCGTAGTTTCCACACTGCCACACATACATATGTATACACATATTCCTGCTCCTCTCCAATCTATCTAGATCTATGTATACAAGTATATGTGTGGGTGTATGGGTGTGTGGGTGTGGGCGTGTAGGTTCCATATGGACGGTCCCCGTCTCATGGTCTTTTGCATTGAAATTGCAGTTGTTAATAATAAGGTAATACGTCATCATTTTCTCTAACAAGAGGTGTAGTGTGAGGTAAGAGCGAATCCTATGTTGTATTGCAGGGTTGTAAGAACCTCCGTCTCTGTGCTACTGTTTCCTAATGAGTTTCCACTGCCAGATGACATTTTCAACATTCTTGGACTGACAAGATTCTAGGAGATTTTGAAATCTTCTAACTAATCGACACAGTCAAATCCCGTCAGCAAAAGCCAATCATAGTCACCAGTCAGACAAAATTAAGCAAATCTTCATCATCTAACAAGTCAAGTTCATGTATAGATAGAAAGAGTTATCGTAAGTGAAGCAAGAAAACTTGATGTGTTACAGTAAAGGAAAGAAGTCACAAAGGAAACTTTTCATCTAATGCATGCCTAATCCTATCAGGTCGTAAACGTAAATAATGACCTTTTGAATTCTCACGGCAAAAGTAAGGTAGGAAAAATTCTACCTGTTTCTTTTTCAAAGTTGTTGATGAAATCCAACAACAGTAATACACAAAATAGCATACACTTATTACAAGATTCAATGCACATGAGCATAAGAAAGTACAAGAGAAAAGACACTAATAGCTTAGTGAGAGGCTAACAGGGATACCTCATCGTCATCATCTCCCCCATCTTCTTTATTTTTCGTGAAGCTGGTTGTCCCACCCTCCTTACTGATGGGTAACTTCATTGCACCGAAGGGTGTGTCCACATCAATATGTCCTTTCATGGTGTAACCAGTACCCTTTCCTCTAATCATGTCCCAAAGTGCAGAACCAAAGTCCTTGGGCCTAAACGTGATGGGGATATCAATGTAACTAATTCCATTTTTGTCGATTTTAGTTGATTTAGTGAGTTCTGCACCTCCAATGCTGACATCAGAGAGCCAAACTTCATAGTCCAATGCATTGAGGCCCAAGTCAAAGTCATTCTTATTCTCCAATTTCAGGTGAAGGACTGCAACAGTTTCTTCCAAAGAGAACCTCTCAAACTTTATCTTCTCAATATCAATATCAGGCTCATAAGGAATGGGAATCTCGCCCGTCTTCTCCAGCGGTAGAGTTAGCCTTCCAAAAACAGGCACATCTACAATGAGGTCAACCTTGAGCTTGTAAGGAATTATGCTTCCAGGCTTGATATCATCATATGTGTTTTTAATGTCAGCATATATCAGATGAACTGGTATTTTGACAGTCTCTGAACCATGTGCATGGATTGTTCCTGCATCAGGGATCAACCCAGAAACAAGTTTCCTCCCATCGCTCTCAATTAAGTAGTTTATATCAATCAGAGGGATCGGAATGGGATTCGGGTTTGTTACGAGCACATCAACAACAATCTCTACTTTATCCAAATTAATTGAAGGAATGTGAATCCCTGTAACATCTGCAGTTGGCTTCCCGAATCCAATTGCTTCCTCAATCTTCTCTCCGATGTCGTGAATGAAATCTTTCACCTTATCAATAAATCCTCCCGATTCTTCTTCTTTGTCTTCTTCCTTGTGGTCTTTCTCCTTAACATCCCGTTCAACTACTTCTGGCTTATCAGATGATGCCATACCTTACCAAATTCCAGATGCTAGATGAATTAGGTTGTAGAATCATCAAAAATAGCAACTTACAGATGACTAGACGAAAGAAACAAAAAGGAATGAATAAAATAAAGCAAATGGTATTAATGGTAAGGATTCAGATGTCCCTTCAATGACCACATGCCAAAGCAAAGGCTTAAGGTTCAAAAGCTAATGGCAGCTGCAGTCAAGATTGATATGATGACGATAACTAAGGGCTTATCGTATCAAATCTCAAATTCCATCAGTTTTAATAAACACAAGAAAAGATGAGGAACCTTTGAATTGTATTTTTTGCATGAATAATGTCGCATTTTCATTTAACATTTCGATATTCCTATTACAAATTTCAAATGATAATGGACTGTTCAAAACAAATGTAATAAATCAAGTGAAGAAGACAACAATTAAAGCATTTACCATTGGATTTTGTGTATCAGTGTTCAAAAAAGTTATGTTTTGTACTTATAGCTTTTATCATTTATATTTTTTCAGAAAATATCTTCATGAACTTCTTTTCCCTTTTTTTTTTTGGCTTGAACATTTACACCTTACTTTTATTAGAGAGGTAACAAGTTCAAAGTTCCATGGTGGTTTTAATTTATATTTGAGTGTATGTGCATGTGCATGAGTGGTGTAATGTTACAATCTTCAAGAAGCAGCATAGCACTGCACCCCGTAATATGATGATCCTATTATTCTTTCATTTTTTGGTTACGAATTTCCAACAATCAGACAAGGATTCGTTAATGGCTACCCATGTTGATGTTAGTTTTGTCAACTAAAACCAGGTCAGGCCTGATCATTTTGATGAAAACAATTTTGGAAGATAAGAACCAAAGATTGAGTTCGTACTCAAAACAACTCAAAAATGTAAATGTTTTGACCAAGATCTATCCTAAAGACATACTTATGAAGAAAATGAAACAGAAAATGTTTTGATATAGAATTGGCTCAATGATGACTACTGCTGCCATCACATCCTTAATGAACCAAACTCTATGGTCTCTACTCGACTATAATTATGAAACGACGAATTCCCAACATCCAAGTGCATATAGAAAGGAAAATGTCCTTGATTGTGCACACTAAATGTCTTTGTTTGGATAAACCCTTTATATCAGCTTACAGTATCAGAAAAGTTTTAGTTTCGATTAAAATATGTAGAAATAACCTAAAAACACATAGACTGAACAAAGCCAGTTGGAGCTCTCCGGTTCTAGGGATTGAGGTCTAAATCATTGATACATTATGATATTAATTATTAATAGAGATAGTAAAGAATGAATATGTACTAATATTCCTCAAAAAAAAAAAGGATAATGAGCTAGGCGATATTTTATTGGCTTTCAAATGAATAGATAAATGCCTAGATTTTATTTATTCCAAGCTACTAAGATGTTAAAAAACAGCGATACCAATGCACTTCGATCTCACTTGCCCAAATATATGTTTTACCATTTAGAATCATGTGGGGGAGCATTGAATTTTCTTGTTGATTGGAGTTATTCCAAATTTCAATGGGTTTGTTTTTATTTTTATTTTATTTTTTGGGTGCTTTTGAGTTAACAATTTCTCTACTTCTTTAAAAGGGTCTTTGCTTGGCAGACTTGTTTTGTAGTGGTTTCGGTGCAAAGCTATTTTGCATATTTTCTTTGGTCCCATATCGGATAAAGTTGAGATGAGTATATAAACCACCACCTTTCCAGCATTGAGTACATGGACAGGTAAGGGAGTCTGGGAGTTGGCCTTGTACGCAAGCCCACAACATAGCCTAGCCTAGCCTATGAATTTGGGATGTCATTAACACACACACCCCACCAGCCAATCATGTGTGGTGTTGTATTGTGATGTACGTCTCACGTGAGTAGAGTCTTTGAGAGATTTTTGTTCTTCATTTTTCTTTTTTGCTCTTATTTGTATGTATTAAAGACAATGTCTCTTTACCATTGAAACGTTTTGGGTTTCCTAAGAGAGACATCGGATCTTTTTCTTTGTATTTATTTGCCCTCGAAGGCCCTTCCTTCTCTATGTAAGGACCTTTTAGAGAACCTATAAGCAACCAAAAAAAGAGAACAGAAATCTGCCGCAAATGGAGAAAGACCACACACTAACGTCTTCTTTCTCGTTTTTGCTATTTTTCTCTAATGCTTTCCGTATTAACCTTTCGCAAAAGATCAGACAAATTCATAATCTCCTCGTACTTACGAGGAGCACGTTTATCGTGTAAGAGAGCTGTTGAATCCTAGAGGTCAGCCGTAGCTAACTCATCTTCACCAAGAGCTCAACTCAAAGAGTGGCGAAATCAACTTTTAAGGTCAGTGGTGTTTTGCATGCTTCGACCAATAACCGATGCTTAATCTCTCTTTTTGTGGTTTTTAACAAATTACTATTATGACGAAATTGGGACACTGTTATTGTTGGGATAATTCTGCATGTTATATATACCAAATTAAATTCAGAAAACTGCGAAACTGATTCAATCTACATATACTGGATACCATACAATTATGTGCAACTTGAAAAGGATTAGACACAAGTTTCGCACATTGTTGTCTAATAACAAGAATTTTGAGGTTTCCATATTGATTAATTGTTTCAGTTTATACTTTGGAATTGCATACACAAAGAAGAAACATAAACTACTGTTATTTTTGTTTTATATGCTGAATTCAAACATATTTGTTCCAACCAATGTACAAAAACTTGGCGAGTCGAATCAAAACTCGGCCGAGTCGACTCAACTCGATAGAGTTTCGGGTTGACTTGCCCAAATAACTCGATAACTCCCTTTTACCCCAGTAACTCGAGTGACTCGGTCGAGTCGGGCCGAGTTACTCAACTCAAAAGACTCAGCCGAGTCACTCTATGACATTGATGTCTTTTTTTAAATCTCGTTCAACCCATATCGAGGTCTCATTTGAGAAGAAGAAGAAGAAGAGGAAGATTCTAATTTCTGAAATTAACAATAGCATTATAATTTCTGAAATTAGAATTGATTTTAGGCGTTTAGCATTACAATAACTTTAGGACAGTTTTAAATTTTAAAGTTTGCAATAAAATTTTATAAAGTATAAATTTTTTATCTAAGTTTGATTATATATATATATATATACACACACACACACATATACTTCCGGGTCGGTCAAGTCGAATTTTTTTTGAGTTTTCAAACTAAGGTTCCAACTTCCAACCACTAGAGTGATCAAAACACTTTGGTATCGTCGTCTTTTCAACTTGAATCAACACTTAGTGTAAGCAAACTAGGAATCACAGGTAATTCGTGAAATTATTTTTCTAGAACCAAATACCTTATTGTAACTCGGCTGAATCTATCACAAATACTCCATTGTCGATAATCAGACAAATTCTAATGGGTTGAAAAGTTTTGGCCTTGTGCCACCTTACCTAGATTTTCATCAGTGGAATTAGTTTTGGCCTTGTGCCACCTTACCTAGATTTTCATCAGTGGAATTAGCTTAAGTTCTCATAAAATGTGGCCCAACTTCTACACTCACATAGGTGAAACCATCAAGTCAGTGTAGTCAAGGCGTCGCCTAGGCGGTCGCCTAGGCGATTTTGGGCCTGCGTCGCCTAGGTGCCCCTCTAGGCGGGCGATCCTAGTTTAAAAATTTTTTTTTTTTTTTTTTTTGCTTTAAAAAAATCCAAAATTTCCCAATAAATAAATAAAAAATATAAAAACATGTAATGAAGTAATAATAAGATTTTAAATCGTTTTTTTCACTAAAAATATCAATTTTTTTAACTAAAAATATCGTTTTCGACGCAATCTGGGCCTATTAGGCCCAGATTGCGGACGCACTTCATGCGTCGCAGGGGGGCGCTGCCCCTCCTACCACCCCCCGGGCAATCGTAGGAGGCTCTGCCTAATATTATACATGGACAATGACACGAATTTGGATATTTTGCCTAGATTTTGAAATGTTTTATACTCCACTATGTTAACATGTCTTTGGTTATGTAATGAATGATTGTAATAGACTTTTTATTTTATGTTTTTGTGGAATGTGGGTGTGGAGTTTTGGTCTTTTGGATGTTATATATATACGTGATATATATATAATTATATATATATATTTATATTAAATTTATCGCCTAGGCAACGCCTAGGCGTCGCCTAGCCGGGGCTAATCGCCTAGGCATCGCCTAGACGCCTTGACTACACTGCATCAAGTGTGAATTGCAACTAGACACACCACCATAAAGGATATAAACTCAATAAGAGTCAAACTCAACCTCACAATTGAGCATTATCTACACCATAAAAAGCTATATAACATTTATTATTGTGTTCTAAATGAGTGACCCAGCAACTTGTTCTTACCCATTAAATCTGTAGAGACCCAAACTTTCTTTCATGCCATTTAATACAATTAATAAGGGTAAAATGGTCACATAAAGTTCATGATGTGTGCTTGATGTTTAATTATGTTTATGTGATGTTTAAAATATGTAAAAGACTAAGCAATATGAAGAATCGAAGAAGAAATACGAAAAATAGAAAAAAAAAACAAGGGTGGTTGTTCGAACGATCCCTTAACCATTCGAACGGTGCTAAAAAATCAGTTCAGAAATCCAATGCAGTAGCTTCAACCGTTCAAACGATTGTAAAGAAGAAGTTCAAAAATGAAAAACAGTAGGCAAAACCGTTCGAACGATTGGCAACCGTTCGAACGATGCCTCAACCGTTTGAACGATTAACAAATCGTTTGAACGGTGATTCGTTGAAAAGTCGGGTAAAAACCCTAAGTTGCGAGATTTTAGGGTTTTAAACTCTCTACCAATATAAATAGGCCTTATTACGAGGGTTTAACCTTATATAATCATTTTTAACCTATTTTGGCAAAGGAGAGGGGAAAACCTAGAGTTTTCAAGGGAGATTGCTCGAAAAGAAAGGAAATTTCTTGGAGGAGTGAGATTTAGGCTTGGATATTGCCTCAAAGCCTTCTTAGGAGCGATTTGGATCGAAGGGAATGATCCCAAAGGTCGATGTACTATCCAACTCAACTCCATTATGAATTTATGTGTGTTTAAGATTGATTAAGCTAAAAATAATGGGTTATTAGCATGTTGATGGTAAGATTGTAGAGAATGGATTATGGTTTATTATGCATGAGGATGGTTTTGTGGGTGTGAATTGGGACTTTATGAAGTATTGGGTGATGTCTAATCTTATGAATGGAGGAAATGGAGGATGGCAGTATATGTGGATGAATTTTTATGGGTTTATATGGTTTGTGGATTGTGTACCAATGTTACCTAGGCACTTCAATTTTTCCAAATTTTGCCGTGCCGACACTTGGACACGACACGACACTCCATGGGATGACACGACACTCCTTGGTACATGTCTATACCATGTCATGGTGACGTCAACATTATAGTTAGGCACGTGGTGCTTCAAGTATGTTGTGTCATTATATAAATACAATTGCTATAAACTTTTTTGTCAAGTTGTGTTGCTTTTTTAGAAACATAAAGGAATTTTATTAGGAGAGCACCGGTGTCTCTTCTCTTTTTTCTCTCTTGTTGCTCATTTTCACTCCCTATATGAGTATTTTTTAAATCTTTGGTATATACTTTTTTTTAAAATAGGGGACATGTGATCCCCCTTTTTTATTATTGTTTAAAAATTTTGAGTTATAATAACTATATATATATAATCATTTTTAAAAATTTGTATGTCCGTACCGCCGTATTGGGATTTTTAGAGCTTGCCGTGCCGAACACCTCTTGATACCTAGACACTTGGCACCCATACCACGTGCCTAGGTAACACTGTTGTGTACAAATGGAGGAAGGGCTTACATGATGGGAGAGGAGTATTTTAGAGATTGATACTTGTAAATTTGCTATGAAAAATGCTACAAATTATGATAAGGGATATATATGATGGTTATGTTAAATTATGCTCTAATTATGTTTGTATGGTGATCGATATTCGGGAAGGTCAAAACTTAGAGGAAAGTCTTCCATGTTGAGAATTCTCTAACCACGTAGATGTACCTTGGCGGGAGGATTGGAATCTAAGGGATGACCGATCCAAATGTTAATTACGACACCTATGCACAAGTTCACATGTGTATTAAGTTAAGAGTCTCACGAGTTACATGCTTGGACATGTAATCATTGCATATGTCTAGAAGGGCTGAATAAGCCCGATGAGGGATTGCATGGATATTGTTACGTTGCTCAAAGAATCATAAGCATAACCACTGCATACGCCTAGTAGGATCTAAATAAGCCCGATGAGGGATCTGAATAGCCCGATGAGGGATTGTATGGATATTGTTACGTTGCTCAAAGAATCATAAGCATAACCATTGCATAAGCCTAGTAGGATCTAAATAAGCCCGATGAGGGATCTGAATAGCCCGATCAGGGATCTAAATAACCCGATGAGGGATCGCATGGATATTGTTACGCTGCTCAAAGAATCATAAGCATCTCATAAGCATGTTGTCTCATAAGTCTAAGTTTCTCACAAGTACACGAGTCAAGGTGATGATATGATGTGTATACTCACATGTTCTTCCGCACTCTGATTATGTTATTATGTTATTGGTTATGATACTGACTAAGTGTAGGGATACTATGGTGTTAGTTGGATTTTATATACACCGAGTGCTTTTGTACTTAGCCAAACTTTTGTCTTCGGCAGGTTTAGAGTCGAAGCTAGTTGCAGAGCCTTGGGTGGAGGAGGCTTACAGGGTAGACGAAGAAGGTGATCCTTTTTCAGAGGGAGCAAGAGAGCTAGATCATTTCCCAGTGTAGTCAAGGCATCGCCTAGGCAACGCCTAGGCGATTTTGGGCCTGCGTCGCCTAGGCGCCCCTCTAGGCGGGCGATCCTAGTAAATTTTTTATTTTTATTTTTTACTTAAAAAAAATCCAAAATATCTCAATAAATAAATAAAAATAAAAAAACATGTAATGAAGAAATAATAAGATTTTAAATCATTTTTTTCACTAAAAATATCAATTTTTTTACGAAAAATATCGTTTTCGACACAATCTGGGCCTATTAGGCCCAGATTGCGAATGCACTTCGTGCGTCGCAGGGGGGCCCTGCCCCCCTGCCACCCCCCCGGGCAATCGTAGGGGGGCTCTGCTTAATATTATACATGGACAATGACACAAATTTGGGTATTTGGCTTAGATTTTGAAGTGTTTAATACTCCACTATGTCAACATGTCTTTGGTTATGTGATGAATGATTGTAATAGACTTTTTGTTTTATATTTTTGTGGAATGTGGGTGTGGAGTTTTGGTCTTTTGGATGTTATATATAATAATATATATACGTGATATATATATTTATATTAAATTTATCGCCTAGGCAACGCCTCGCCTAGCCGGGGCTAATCGCCTAAGCATCGCCTAGACGCCTTGACTACATTGTCATTTCCCTTATTACTAGACAGTCGTTTCGGTTTAAAAGAGTTGTAACAGACATTTGATACCTTGTTTCAGTTATACTTAGATGATGTTGCTTAGTTGGTCACTTTATAGCTGGGCATCAGACTATTATGTTTATGGTGGGTGGGTTATGTATATGTTGACCATAGACTTGTGCAAGATGGATTGTCTATATAAAGAATTTTATTACTGTCATTTTGGAGACTCGTGTTTTGTGTGCCTTGTGTGATATGGGATTTATGCAAGTTTAAGAAATATGACAGCCCAAAGTCCCATTTTGGTCAAGGTGGGATTTGGAGTCGTTACAAAATCTATTTTATGGGATCTTCATTCACATAGGTTAGGATGCCATAATAGGCTTCATCCGCATTCCCCTCGATGTCTCACTTACTAGCTTTCTAACTAACCTTTACTTGGTGGATCTACCAGATTCTTTTCGAATCTTACGATGTTTAAAATAATGACTTTGTCACTAATTAGTTGCTGCAGTCTCCTTGCCTTTTTAGATCCTTTCCTTTTTAGACTTATCCCTATTTTAAACGTTATCTTCAATCCATTCAGATATGTACTACCATGTTCTCTAAGAAGAGGTGCTCCCTCTCGTGTTTAATAGATTTTTATATTCTTTTCATGAGGGAGGTAACTTCTCAATTAAAGCAGCTACCTAGAAGATTTTGCTTATCTTCATCCCCTCAATAAGGATTTCGTTTACAATTAACTGATAACCATGAACTTGGTATACAATAGGTTTCTCATCAGTCATTTTAAAGTCCAAGAATCTATTTTAAGGGATCTCCATCCACATGGGTTGGGATGCCATCACTGGTCATTCATGTAATAGGCTTCATCTACATCCCTCTCGATGTCTCACTAATTAGCTTTTTAACCAGGTACCCTTTAGTTGGTGGATCTGTCATCTTTTCGGATCCTACGAAGTCTAAAATTATGACTCTATCACTAATTAGTTGTTGCAAACTCCTTGGCCTTTCCATATGTATCCCTACCTCTTTTGAATGTTTATCTTCACTCTGGATATGTACTACCATGTCCTGTAAGGATAGGTGCTCCTTTTTGTGTTTAATAGATTTTTTCTACTCTTCCCATGGGGGAGGTGTAACTTCTCAATTATAGTAGCTACTTGGAAGGCTTCACCTATCTGCTCTCTTCATCCCCTTAATAAGGATGTCATTTACAAATACCGATAAACATGAATTTGGTACACAATAGGTTTTTCATCAGTCATTTTTGGTTGCATCTTTGGTTGACTACTTCTCTTCAATGCCTAGCAAGCTCGAAATTCCAACAGACATAATACGACACGTATTATAATGCATTCAGAAGGTAGTTCCTGCACCAACAATCTATCTTATCCCATACTTTGTCTAATTCATACCTTTTCAATTCCTTTTTTCGATTGGAAAAAGCATATTATATTGAAGTGACAAAAAGCACAATACAAGAAGGTTTACCAGAGAGTAAACCAACAGCCAAAAGACAATGACCATACATATGCAAGTCATCCAACAATAAGAATGAGATCGACCATTAACCCCCTAGGCCCTAACTCAAGGTATTAAAAAGAAAAAGAAGATAGATTGGCACCCTCGAAATCTTGTCTAGCCGAACACCAAGCCAATGGCATCTTAGTAATAAAAAGTCAAATCTTCTCATTCGGCCTCGATGGGTTGTTGAAACCCTTTTGTTCCTCTGACCTCTCCTCCTAAATGTTCTAACAAGTCGCCCCCGACATCATAGACCAGTCTACTCCCACGGGAACATCCAAATCATGGATGGACCAACTAGAAATGAAATCCAAGAAGCTAAGAGAGAAAACTTAACATACCCACCAACACTCTCCCCCCCCCCCCAACAAATACCCATATGGCAAGAGGGCAATGGAGTAGTAAATAATCCACAATCTCCTCCTCAAACAAGTACATAAAGAACTTGTTCTATACACTGTAGGCAAGGCGAATAAGGTTATATCACCCATTCAATTTTAATAAAAATTATCCTAGATCCAAATTCCTAAATAATAAAAAGTCAACTTTCCAGTTCAAGAACAAAAACCGCTTTTTAGAGATTATGTCAAAATGTCAACTTGCAAATGCTAAGGTATTTCTCAAATCTTAAAATTTCATAAATTCTACTATATTAAAGCATTACTAAAACCCAAAAGTTTTGCAAAAAAATGTGTCATATTTGTATTTTCGTCTACAATGACAAAAAGTCAACTAAAAGTTTTTTTTTATCGATAAACCAGATATTGCATAAAATAGAAAAGGATAAAAACAGCAAAGAGAGTTTACAAGAGAATAAACTCAAAGCAGTTCAGCATAAAAAGACTTACATACTAAAGCCACCATTGTGACAAAAAAATAAGCATGTTGATGAGATAAACAAGAGATGAGATGGGCTATTAAATGTTAATTTGCTTAGATTATTGTCAACTATAGGAGTTTTGAATAGCTATATGTAAATATTAATATTATATATATGTATATTTAACATTTTTATATTTTTTTTTTAATCAATAATAACAATTATATAAAAAGGAAGATTCACAAATTATGAATCCCCAAGAGAAATACAAAAACTACTCTAAGTCATAGAACTAATAAAAAAAACCCTCCCCTAACCTCGTCAAACCCTATCTCTACCAAATCAAACATTGCGGAAACCCAGTCTCGCAACAACGAGTGAGATCGCGAACACACTCTCTCCAATGGCAGCGCCGAATTCTCAAACACCCTCCTGTTCCACTCTTTCCACAAGGACCAAGAAACCACCCCTAGGAGAAAGGACCAAACAAGATCCACCGGGCTATCAAGCGACACTGCGAGCCACTCGGAAAGCAAATCCTAAATGGATGAGGGAAACACCTACGCTACTCCTAGTAAACGGGCAATGAATAAGCAGATGGTCAACCGATTCCTCCTCCACCAAGCACAAACAACAACGATTAGGAAGACTCCATCCTCTCTTCGTTAAGTTGTCCAAGGTTAGGATCTTGTCCAAAAAGGCCGACCAAAGAAAGACAGAAACCTTGGAAGGTAACCCATTGAACCAAACCAACTGACGCGGGAACTCCACAAGGTTTTTGTCAGCACATAGACGCCCTGACTACACTGGTTTGGTAACCTCCAACCTCTGCTGCTAGTTCTTGCCAATCACGACAGTTTGGGCTCATATAAAACTAAGGCTTTTATTACCAAAATTTGTAGTTGGAACTTGGAACTATTAAAGAGAAAAGATTTAGTATCTCTTAACTTTGGTGGGTTTTCCATAACTCGATTTTGACATATGTTGAAGAAGTATTCTTGAACTCAGTATACAAAGTAAAAAATCAAAGTAATATATGTATTTTCTTCGTTTATGTGATTCCCTAGTATAAACCGAACAAAGAAATATTTATACGAAACTTTATTTTTTCTTGTGTATCAGCCAACAGTACCCGAGATATTGTAACTAATTAGCCCCTTACCAATTACAGTAATAATATAATTATACAATAACCAATTTATGCAGTGTGAATCAATTAGGCACTAGTCCGAGACTCCGAATTTAATCCAAGCAAGTATAATACTCGAAGTACCTCAACATTAATATGCCCCAATTCTAATATTATTATAATCTGGAAAATTAAGGGAGATAGAAGAAAATAAACTTATCCAATTTCTGGCTAAGGCGTGGCTGATAACATTGTTCTTAAAGT
Organism: Tetracentron sinense; assembly: GCA_015143295.1. Lineage (NCBI taxonomy): Eukaryota > Viridiplantae > Streptophyta > Magnoliopsida > Trochodendrales > Trochodendraceae > Tetracentron > Tetracentron sinense. The sequence continues at coordinate 46,026,202 of CM026558.1, read as the reverse complement.
TGATTTTGCACTCCTAAGTCGATCTCGTGCCGAAAATATGGTATCAACAAACTACCTCCATAATTCAACAGCTCTCATTCACGGTAGACGTGAACAAAAAAGCACCGAGAAAATGTGAACTAGTCTAACGTGTTTGCCTATATGAAACAATAATACAAAGGAAGAGAAGAGTAGTAGTAGAAAGAACTCAAAGAAGATGAAACTAGTCGAGGCTCTTCTATTGTATGTGCTTTTAGAGTTATGTTTCTTGTTGGGTGTCTTATGGGCTCCCTAGGAGGCTTTTTATATAAAGGCCTCCAAAGGTTATCAATAAAGGCCCAATAAAAATAAACAAAATAACCTAACAGGTCTCTCATGAATCCCAAAATGTCTCAACAGTGAAGAGACATTAATTCTCCAATAAGCTCAAATAAAAAGAAAAAACAATAGATGAAAAGTAAAAATCTCTCAAAGATACCACATGCACAAGAGCACGCACCACACGGCATGGCGGACAGGCAACATGAGCCATATGATATCCCAAATCCATGGGTCAGGTCGAGCTGTGGGATTGTACATGAGGCCAACTCCCTTACCTGCCCATGTACCCAATAAAAGAAAGGTGTTTTTCTATACAAACCACTTATCAGCTTTCTCTCCCTACCAATGCAAGATTAAAGATAAAAATACAAAATGGTTTTGTGCCAAAAGCACTATATGCAAAGCTCTATAAGACAAAATCTGCTACGTTAAAAGAGCCTTTAAAAGAAACAATAAGAAACTATCAACTTAAGAGCACAAAAGAAAATCAACCAAACAAGACATGCATTAAAACTTTGAATCAAATTCAAATAAAAAGGAAAATTCAACATTTATATTACAAGAGAACATTTATACCAATGCGCTTCAATCTCTTACACAAATTATTTTTTTTGTCATGTTGAATTATTTTTTTTGAATTATGTGTGTGTGTGGGGGGGGGGGGGGGACTATTGAATTTTCTTTTTATTTGGATTTAATTCAAATATTAATGGGGTTTTCTTCTTTGACTTTTTTCCTTTTGTACTAATGAGTCGACAATCCGAATTGGTTCTTTTAAAGGACCTTTGACTCTTTGACTTACTAGACTTTATCATAACATGCCTTGTCTTGTAGTGGTGGTTTTAATACACAACTATTTCTGTATATTTTCTTTAATTCCACATCGGTGTGGAGGGAAGTTGCATTTTTTAACAATTATCTTTCTAATGATGTGTACATGTGCGTGTAAGGGAGTGGGCCTCATACACGAGCTCAATGTCAGTCACTCTGGCCATGGGTTTGGGTCCTTTGGGATATCATATGACACAGACGTCGTCTGCTGATCTGTTGTGTAATACTATGATGTGTGTGCATCGCATGTGTATGTATATGTGAGGGATTTTACTTTTCCATTCTTTGTCTTAGCTCTTTATGTGGTTGCAAACGAGACTTAATGCCTCTTTTCATTGAGATGTTTTGGGTAGAGCATAGTATCCGTAACATTGTGTTATGGGCCTCTTTATTGCTGCTCATTAGAGGCCCTTCTCTATATAAGGGCCTCTTACAAAGCCCATGAGAAACAACAAAGTAAGAGAAGAAACCCTATTGTGTATAGATTAAGACCATCCACCAATTCCTTCTTTTCTTTTTTCTATTATTTTTGCTCTATTGCTTCCTGTGTTAATCTTGGGCAAAAGATCAGACAAGTTCATGGTATCTTTGGAACTTATGAAAGCATGTTTACTACAAAAGAGAGTTGTTGAATCTTAGAGACCGACTGCTAGTAATCCATCTGCACCAAGAGTCTAAATTGCAAGAGACGAAATCAAATAACGGAATCATGTTTACCATGCCTCAACTAATAACCTATAGGTTTAATCTCCTCACTCTGCTTTCGATTTTTTTATAGATTACATATACTGTCAAAATTGGGTACCATGGGGTTAGTTCAGCATGTTTTTTTTTAATCAGTAAACATCAGATAGCATATATATAAATGCATTAAGAAGATACAACCAAGGTTCAAAAAAATGGTTTCGGACACCGTAACGGACACGGCCGAAATCGTCACGTAACGCCGTACCGTAACGGTTTCGGCCTTTACGGTTTTTTTTTTTTTGCTTAAAAAAATCATAATAAATAGAAAAAAAATAAAAAATATGTAAGGAAGAAGTAACAAGATTCTAAAGAATTTTTTTAATTAAAAAATATCGTTTTACCTTCAGCAGTTTACTCGGCGGGGGGGGGGGGGCAGAAAACAATATTTTTAGTGAAAAAACAATATTTTTTAGTGAAAAAATATGTCGGAAAATGTTACGGTACCTACATGTAGCGTAACGGTAACGGGTAATGGTGTTAACCGAAACCGTTACGTAACGGGCGTTAAGTAACGGTTTCAGCGTTATTTAAAACCATGGATACAACAGAGGGAGCCCTCTCTAGGAGGTTACTGAGTAGTAAACTCCAAGAAGAGGGAAAGATATCTCACGTTCAAAACAAACCAAAAATCTAGACTAGCCAAAACAAAACAAAAAACCTAAATACATTAGGAACAGTAAAACCAGATATCACACATCTTCAAACCAGGATTTCACCATATCTATATGACGAATGGACCACCATTCCAAGATGAGTAATATGAAACACGCACAAAACCAGGACGAAGATGATGAATCCTCAAAAGTCCTTACATCTCTCTTTCCAGATCGATCAGGATATGGCCCCAAGCAAGACAAATCAGATCGCCTCATAGGCACTATCCCGTACTAACCCACCCTTGACCAGCAAGATAAAAAATTATGAAAGGAAGACGGGAAGACCCAATCTACCCCTATTCGGGAGATAAAATGTCCCTAAATCTCTATAGCAACAGGACAAGGCAACAACAAATGAACGGCTGACTCTTCCTCGAGAAGGCACAAATAATAGCGGTTATCCGTTTTCACTCTTTTTTTTTCAGGTTGTCATAGGTGAGAACTTGTTCAGAGCCACAGTCTAAAGGAAGAACGATACTTTCGAAGCAACTATGGTTTTCCACACAGACCTATGAGGAAAGACACATAAGGGAGCTGGATCAAAAGTTTGTAGTAATGTATTGTCTCTAGACTATATCCTGGAATCCCTACTTTGAGGCCGAGGAAGAGAAGAACTAATGAACTGAAGTAGCAGGAGTAAGTCCTCAATTTCCCAATCATTCAGATCTCAACAGTCACCGCAACTTCAGGCACCAAACCACCTTGCTATTTCTAAGTTTGTACCAGTCTAACACTAGTGCGTCCTTGTCTCGGGAAAGAAGAAATAGATTACCCAATTTGACCTTAAGACGCTCAAACCTCCACTACAAATCTTTCCAAAACGGAAAAACCAGACTTCTGACTACATCAGCATATTAAATAAAACTGGATCAAATTCAAGCAATTGTCGATTTGATTCTGACTACATTGCTGTTACCATGTGTTTCTTCTATTAACTGCAACTTGAAAAGGATTCATTTGGTGTAAGCTTCAAATACTACCGCATGATTTCTTTTTCTTTATATTCTAGAATTGCATGCACAAAGAAGAAACGTATATTATTGATAATTCTGCTTTATATACTGAGTTCCAGAATATCTGTTCAACAAGCCTAGTCCAAATCAGTCCATCTTGGGGGGGGGAGTCTGGTGTCTCAGTTCCTGATGCCAGTTAATTGCTGGAGGACCAAAATACGAAGAAAAAAATAAATAAAGCTCTCAACCTCACAATAGACATCAATCAGCTAGAGCAGAAGAAAGCAAATCTCTTGCTCAATCAGCCCATCTCTGGGGCTTGAAGTATTGAAATCTGGATCCAAAATTAAAGTAAATTTTTACAATTTCTTCCAAGGTCAATGTATATCATACAAGTTCCAAGCCAGGGTAAAATTGTTTACGGATCACAAGAAATAGACTAGAATTCCAAAGATCGACCGAGTTCTAGATCAGCGTAAAACATTCAAAGGTTAAGCTAAGGAGTAAATGATCAAGAACGGAAGATCAGGCCTTTCAACTTCAATGTTAATATCGATAATCAGAATTTAATCAAGAAATGCAATATTTAGATCGATCGACTGCGACTGCACGAACTTTCGAGATCCAGATCCATATTTATTTATTTTTGTATAAAAGAAAAAAGGCAATGAAAATAAAAGTGAATAAGGGAGCGATCTAAGAAATGAATCAAAATCCATAAGTTAATGTGGTTCGAATGTCGGAATTCAGATCCAGTACGAGTAAAAAAAAAATGGAGATAGATCTGATAACAGAATCATACAGACAACAGAAAAGACGATCGCAATAACATTTAGAAAATTGAGAGAAACGAGATGAAGTTTGATGGATGATCAAGGAAGAAGAGGAAACACTGCTTACCTTGAATTTTCTTCTTTCTCCTAGGGGATCACGAAAACAGATCAGAGCAAAGTAGAGTAGAGTAAAACTGTAAGGCGCAGATATAGACAGTTTAATAAAGTCGGCAAGTCATTATGACTGCAGTCTTACCCTAGAAATTGTGATTTCCAGTTACAAACAAATATGTGAGACTTCTCGTGGTTTGGCAGTGAGGATGGTTCAAATCTGAACTGGGCTCGTTTTGTTTTAAAAAAAATTTAACGATTTTCTGTTGTCATTTTTTTTTTTTTCTTAACAGCTAAATACGTTTGACATTATCAACAACTAATATTTTAATATAAAAATAAATAACCATAAAATTATAGAAAAACATTAGTATATATTTATAGTTCTGATCCCTCACATTAATACACTTAAAGATTTACAATCAAAAACAACAAACAAGTGGTGGTTGTTGCAATTTTTCTTTATTATAAAACAAATTGTGTGGGCGTGGGTGACACGTGGATACTCTTCTATGTCACTTATCATTTCCACCACTTCCTTTTAAGGGTTTTCAAATTGTGAAACTTTCTTCTTCTTTTTTTTAATTCCAAACGTTTATTTGGCTTTATGGGGACTGGAGTTAAACATTTAGGCTCCAAGCTTTTTTATTTTATGGTGTTTCTTATTCTTATAAAGGGATACACATTCCCGAGAAAGAAAAAAAAGATCAATGGGTTTTCAAAATCCATCTTTCTCGTTGTCTACTTCAATATTTTGGTATTGTCGAATTCGCTCCAAATCAAGGATTTGAGAGTGCTCATTTTCCTTGATCAAAATAAATATTTATTTAAAAATAAATAAATAATAAGTAATAAATAAAAGTGATTATGACCAAAAAAAAAAAAAGTTTATAAATAAGAAATTCATACCTACTTTTTAAAAAAAATTTATCTCTAAAAAGTGTGGTGTTCAGCGAGATCCAATCATAACCAATCGTGATTGAACTTGGGGAGAGTTCAATCGCACCCACATGTCAACACATGTCGTTGTTTAGGGTTAAAACAAGGACAAATATTGACCTGAACTCTCCCCAAGTTTAAAAAGGATGCCCTTTGTCCAAAATGTTGATTGAATCTTTTGTAATTTTAAAACTACCATTCACTCTTATCTCATCTTCTTCTCCTTCTTCTTCTCCTTCTTTATATCTAATGAGCCCTTATATAAAGAAGATCCTCATGTTCATAACGTTGATTGAATCTTTTGTAATTTTAAAATTATTGTTTACTTCTTATCTTATATCTAATGAGCCCTTGAAAACGTATGTGACATTTTGCAAAATTCTCAAATTACCCTTATCATAATCATTATATAAGACCCACACTTAATTGAATGTTTGCTTGATTCTCATACTATCTCTCACTCATCTATCTATTAGGCTTGAAATTCTCTATAGTTATGATCGGAGTCCTTGGAGTCCAGTTACACCATTGAGGTCATCATGTATCCCTTTGAACACTGTTTAAATGGGTTAAGATTCACTCACCCCTAAGATTCACCCATTTATCATTGAATTTTAGAAAAAAAAAATTTAACCATAGGAATTAATGATTTTTAACTAGGGTTTTAAAATTAATATTTTTTTCTAAAAACCAAGGATGGGTGGGTGAACTCTAGAGGTAAATGAATCTTAACCACAATTAAGGGGTGTCAAAAGAGACACATGGCAACCTCAAGGGCGTAACGGGACTCCAACTGTGGTTAAGATTCACCGACCCCGAGGGTTCACCCACTTATTATTGGTTTAAAAAAAAAATTCTTTAAAACCTTAGTTAAAATTCACTAACTCCTAGGGTTTAAAAAAAAATCATATTTTTTCCTAAAAACCAAAGATAAGTGGGTAAACCCTAGGGGTGGGTGAATCTTAATCACAATTAAGTAGTGTTAAAAGGGACACATGGAGACCTCAGTGACATAACCGGACTCCTCACTCTCTTGGGAAAATGCTATGAAAAAAGAACGTCTCGCCAAGGCTCCGCTCGCCCCCTTTCTTTGCTATACCAAAAAATTCTCTAAAGGTTTTTGGTTCTTAAAATATCCCAACATCATATTTCAATAAATTAAGCAACATGTCTCTCACAATTTTTTTTAATCAAAATGTCTCTCAAGTTACTATACCCAAAATATTACTTATTATTTCCCTAAATGCCCTCACTAGGTCCATCTTCCCAATCTCTCTCCTCTTCCTCTCTCTCTCTCACTTGCATCGCATGTGCCGCCCACTAGTTAAAAATTTAAAAACGATTTCTAGTTGTCAATTTTTTTAAAACAGCTAATACGTTCGACATTATTAACTATTATTTTTTAAAAACCATATAGTAACATAAAATTATACAAAAACATTAGTATATAAATAGTTAATATCCCTCACATTAGTCCACTAAAAGGTTTACAATGAAAAATCACAAACAAATGGTGGTGGGTTGCAATTTTTCTTTATTATAAAACAAATTGTGTGGGTGTGGGTGACACGTGGGTTATCTTTTATGTCACTTATCATTTCCACCACTTCCTTTTTAAGAGTTTTCAAATTGTGAAACTTTCCTTTTTTTAATTCCAAACGTTTTCTGGTCTTTATGGAGAGTAATTGTGTTAATGGAGTTAACCATTTAGGCTCCAAGTTTTTTTAGTTTCAGGTGTTTCTTATAAAGGGATACTCATTCCCATGAAAGGAAAAAAGATCAATGAGTTTTCACAATCTGTCTTTTTCATTTTCTATTTCAATATTTTGGTACTGTTGAGTTCGCTGCAGATCAAGGATTTGAGAGTGCTCCTTCTCCTTATCAAAATCAGTATTTATTTAATAAATAAATAAATTGTAAGTAATAAATAAAAGTGATTATGACAAAAAAAAAAAAATGTGCTTATAAATAAGAAACCCATACCTACTTTTTAAGAAAGTATTTATTTATAAATAAGTGTTGTGTTCAGCAAGATCCACTCATAGACAATCACTATTGAACTTGGGGAGAGTTCATTTGCACCCACATGTCAACACATGTCCCTGTTAATAGGGTTAAAACAAGGACACAGAGTGACCTGAACTCTCCCCAAGTTCAATTGTGCATGATTGGTTGTGATTCATTCTCGTGCTCACTACAAGAAAACTACCAAGCAGTGACACAATAGTAGTGACGGAAACGTTTTCGTCACTAATACATCACTTATAATGACGGAAACGTATGTCGTCACTAACGGTCCGTCTCTAATAGAAAATTTGATACTCATGAAGTTTTTTTCCCGATTAACTCGAGTATTAGTGATGAAATTATTTCTGTCACTAATAGAGATTATATAATAGTGACATAAATATTCTGCCACTACTAATATTAGTAACAGACATGATTTATAGTGACAGAATATTTTCATCACTATTGATATTGAGATTATTAGTGATGGATACATTTCCTTCACTATTGGTTAGGTATTAGTAATGACAGAAATAGTTCAGTCACTAATAATCTTTATATTAAAAGGGGCAAATCAGAACCCACAAGAACCTATCTTCCCCAAAATTTCTTCTGGTTCTCGCTCACCTCGCCTTTGACCACCTTCCAGCCACCATGGTAAGCCCTTTTCAGATCTCTCTCTCTCTCTCTGTCTCACTCTCTCTCTCTCTCCCTCTCCCTCTCCCTCTCCCTCTCATGCTCGCTCTCACTCTCTCTCTCTCTCTCTCTCTCTCTCTCTCTTTGCAGATCTCGTAGTTTGGGTGACCACTTCGATTGCTTATCTCTTTCTCGTGCCTACAAATCTTGCTCTTGATTTTCTATGGGGGAGCTTCTTCCAGGTTTGTGATTTGTCTCTTCCATTTTTTTCCAGTCTTTGTAGAGAGAAAACTAGGGTTTTGAAGTTTTTTTTCTCTTATTTTGGATTTTGGAGTCTGCAGAATGCTGATGTAGCGAATTTCTTGATTTATGTTCATTCAGAACCTTGTTTTGTGTTTGATCAATCAACCACGAGGTCGACCTTCTTTTACGGTCGACAATTGAGAAAGAGCAGTCGTGTAATCCTTGATTCGGATATACTATAATAAAGGGCTTCTATTTGTTTATTTTTCAGTAATCTGTTTATATTTTTGCAGGATATACTGTAATAACATGCTTCTATTTGTAGGATCAGTCTCGAGAGGAAAAGAAAAAGATAAAAATGTTTTTAAAGTTCCACCAAAGTTGCTGAAAAATTTCAGGTATTCATTTTCCACTATTGCTTATTATTTTCCTCTTTAATTCGAACTGTTCTTCGTTTTTAAATGAGATTAGAGGCATTTATTTGAATAAATCTGCAATTTCAATTTATGTGATTTGATTCAGATTTGTGAGTTCCTTTGATTGATGAAATTGTAAAGTTAAGCTTCATTTTTGTAAATTCTTTTGCTAGGGTCTCTGTGTCTTGAAGTATAGATTGCTTGTTTATATGGATGAATCATTTGGTAATTTTGTTTTCTGGGAAAAGATTTTGAATTCTGAAAGGTAGATTCAGATGTTTGAATAGATAGCTAGAATGTGTAGGGAATAGCTAGATTCGATGATTTTGTTTGAATCTGGTTGTTCGGACTTCGGAGATCTGGTGTGGTTGAATTTGATAAAATTCAATGGGGTTACAGTTTCAATCGGTTTCTTTTAAATATAGTTTATAAACTGGGATTTTTTTTTAATAAATCACTTTCACCTTTTTCTCATTCCACTAAAACGATTAAATAGTGAGAGAAAATAAGTTAAGCCTTTTATTTTACTTTACTTCACCTTATTTTCTTATCTCTCGCCTATTTACCCCTCAACCGAACATAGCCATAGGGAAAAACTCAAGGAAGAACACAGATGGTATGGTTCTTTTACGAACAGTTGCCTGGCCCTACCTTTAAGGGTAGGGTTAGGGTCTAGTAAATCAAGACCTTGAAGGGCTAAGGTAGGGTATGATTGTTCCCTTATCTATTGGATGGTCCAAATTTCTACGTACTTCCATGACTTACCATAAGAGGGTGAACCCTCATAATGCATGACCTGCCGTCACTCCATGCTAGCATTCCTATTCCCTTTAAAATTGGTTTTATTAATTAACGCCTTAATTGCACAAGATTAAACCATTAGGGTACGCCCGTAATCAAAGATTAGTTCATGGTTATTACTGTGTATGGTTCTTCGTCAAGAAAGGGTAAATATTCAGTCTCAAATAATTTCCTCTTTGATGTCGAGTGTTTCTTCATTTGGCGCCAAGGAAACCAGAAGCTGTTGAATATTAGGGTTAGGGTTTCTCTATCGCTTCCCTGAAAGTTTTCCCTGCTTCATCGGCTTCCTGTTCTATGATTAAGGATTTCTGTTTCATCATCAACAGATCCAGATTCTAATATAATGTCGGCTCCAATGTTCCAACACATAAGATTCCCCCAGAGAACATGTTATCAACATAGAACTAGATTCAAGTTGAGTCAATTTCAGCTTGACTCAAGCTCAATTTGAATTTTCAAGGTTATAATCATATTAAAATTTAAGAAACTATGTTATTAATTAAAAATTTTATAAGTTATAAAAAATAAACTTTAAACTTATTATTAGATACAAAATTTTGAAAATTACATATATATTATAAATATAGAATATTTCAAGCCACCCAGAGCTCAAACCAAATTAAGTTGTGTACGACGAATGAAACATAGAATAGCTTTAGCTCAATTTGTTTAATTATTCCAGTTCGAATATTCTCATTTGAGCCTACAACATCAACTTGAGCTCAACTTGAATGAGTTGAGCCTACATCACTAAAAACAGAATGAGTTGAGTTAGTGAACGAGCCAACTCAGCTTGAATTAGGCCTTAGAGGGTAGATTTATTTATTTTATTTTATTGTTAAAAAGATAATATAAACGCAAATACATCATACCTAAGGTAACCGCGAGGGATCAAACCCACACAACCACTCAAAAAAAGTAATTCTTTTTTATAAAGAAAGTAAAAAATAAAAAATTTGAAACAAATAAATTTTTAAAGGGAGGCTATTAGGGTTGGGGGAATGGTAAATTTCTCAAAAGAATAGAAAATGATGTGGACCACTTTCTATTGTAGGATTCACCGAAGAATGACAAATCTCACATTATACTCAATTTGAATTTGTTCATAAATTGGTACCAACCCATCAAATAACAAATTTGTTAACATTCCTTTATTTTTACATTTGTTAATAAAGTACTAATGACAATTTTCTAGTAATTTGGATTTACCTGTTTGGCAATTATATTTAGGATCTTAACCTCGTCAGTTGTCTAAGATTTACATACTCCAAATTACTAGAAAATTGTCATTAGTGTCAGTAATTATTCCCTAACTATATAATAGATGTCTCCACAATTTTTTAGTCTTATCAGCATTAGGAAACAAACCAATTATTCAAACACCTTATGATCAACAAGAACTAACACAGGTTCAAACATCTCATGACAAACAAGAACTAAGGAAGTAAGCTGGCATGCAACAAGCAAAAATTAGTTTGCCAAGTATTTGGGACTGGTAACCCCAAATACCGAGAAGTTGCAAGGATATTTATGGCATCACCCACTCTTGCAGCAATTGCATTTTCATTTGAAGATGCAACGCTTCTTGAAATACAGGTAAATATTTCCACATCAATTTACTTTTGATACAAGGAACTTTCACATGGTCATTTCTGTTGATTTTTCAATCTCTAGATAATCATAATCTAAGAGTCCTTATGGGTACTTATCTAGTTAGAGATAAATAAAATGAAAGAACCCTTTTATAAAGATAATTACCTACAATAGTTATTCATAATTGGAATTGGGATAACTACACCTTCGATCAAAAGTCCAACCCTACATATTGGTTTCTCTCACCATTTCAAAAAGGGAAATTATTATGGAAAACACATTTACATTGATTTAAATACCAAGATCCTTTCAAGTACTTAACATAAGAAGTGTATGGTATGAAAGTGAAATTTTATTTTTTTTATTTTTCATACCAGTTTTCCAAAAAGGCCTGTAACTTTTCTAAGAGTCCTAAGAAGAGGACCCCAGGGTCCTCTTCTAAGTAGACCACAATGTCCCCGTGTCCCTTTTAACCCCTGGTTAATTATGATTTTTTTTTAATTAAATTAAAATAAGTTTTTTTTTTTTTGTTTTTTTCTAAAAACCATGGTTAGATTGCTCAACCCTAAGGGGATAACCACAGTTGATGGATGATAAAAAAAAAAGGGGCTTGTACCAATGCTATTTTCCATTTCCCCTTTTCTAACACCAAGAGAAAAAATGGTATTTTTTTTTAAAATACCAGATTTCTAACTCAGAGAAATTTAAAAATAAAATAATATCAGCCTAAGTATATCAAAAAAAAGCTGTAACTTCTCTGAGACTGGTACCAAATCTCAAAGTACTTTAGTACTTTATTAACAAATTAAACAACAAGTTTAGTTGTGAGTTTTTAAAAAATCTCACAACCCATTAGTACTTTATTAACAAATGTAAAAAAAAAGGATTGTTAACAAATTTGTTATTTGATGGGTTGGTACCAATTGATGAACAAATTCAAATTAAGTATAATGTGAGATTTGTTATTCTTCGGTGAACCCTACAATGGAAAGGCAATAGAAAGTGGTCCACATCATTTTCTTTTCTTTTGAGAAATTAACCATTCGCCCAACCCTAATAACCTCCCTTTAAAAATTTTATTTGTTTCAATTTTTTATTTATTTTTACTTTCATTATAAAAAAAATATACTTTTTTTGATTGATTGTGTGGGTTTAATCCCCCGCACCACCTTAGGTATGATGTGTGTGCATTTAGATTATCTTTTTAACAAAAAATAAATAAATAAATCCACCCTCTAAGGCCTAATTCAAGCCAAGCTAGCTTGTTCGCTAACTCAACTCATTCTTTTTTTGGTGATGTTGTAGGCTCAACTAATTCAAGTTGAGCTCAAGTTGATATTGTAGGCTTGAATGAGAATATTCAAACTTGAATAATTAAACAAAATGAGCTTAAGCTATTCCATGTTTAATTGGTTGTACACAACTTAATTTGGTTTGAGCTCGTGGTGGCTTGAAATATTCTATATTTATTATATATGTAATTTTCAAAATTTTGTATATAATAATAAGTTTAAAGTTTATTTCTTATAACTTATAAATTTTTTAATTCATAACATAGTTTCTTAAATTTTTATATAATTATAACCTTGAAAATTCAAATTGAGCTTGAGTCAAGCTGAACTTGACTCGACTTGAATCTAGTTCTAGGTTGATAACATGTTCTCTGGGGAATCTTATGTTATGGAACATCGGAGCCAACATTATATCAGAATATGGATCCGTCAATGATGAAACAGAAATCCTTAATCACATAACAGGAAGCCGATGAAGCAGGGAAAAACCCTACCACTTTCAGGGAAGCGATAGAGAAACCCTAACCCTAATATTCAACAGCTTCTGGTTTCCTTGGCGCCAAATGAAGAAACACTAGACATCAAAGAGGAAATTATTCGAAACTGAATATTTACCCTTTCTTGACGAACAACCATACACAGTAATAACCATGAACTAATCTTTAATTACGAGCGTACCCTAATGGTTTAATCTTGTGCAATTAAGGCTTTAATTAACAAAACCAATTGTAAACGGAATAGGAATGCTAGCATGGAGCGACAGCAGGTCATGCATTATGAGGGTTCGCCTTCTTATGGTAATTCATGGAAGTATGTAGAAATATAGACCATCCAATAGATAAGGACAAGATCATACCCTACCTTAGCCTTTCAAGGTCTTATTTTGACTAGACCCTAACCCTGCCCTTAAAGGCAAGGCCGAGCAACTGTCCGTAAAGGAACCATATCATCTATGTTCTTCCTTGAGCTTTTCCCTATGGCTATGTTCGGTTGAGGGGTAAATAGATGAGAGATAAGAAAATAAGGTGAAGTAAAGTAAAAGAAAAGGCTTAACTTTTTTTTCCCTCACTATTTCATCATTTTAGTGGAATGGGAAAAACGTGAAGGTGATTTACAATAAGAAAATAAGGTCTTATAGACTATATTCAAAAGAAACCGACTGAAACTGTAACCCCATTGAATTTTATCAAATTCTACCACACCAGATCTTCGAAGTCCAAACCAAATTCAAACAAAATCATCGAACCAGCTATTCCTTACACATTCTAGCTATCTGATGCTCAAATATCCGAATCTACCTTTCAGAATTCAAAATCTTTTCTCAGAAAACAAAATTACCAAATGATTCATCCACTTTTTTAAGCACTCACGGAACTTTATTAGAATTCAGAACACCAAAAGAAACTACATACAAAGATCTATAAACAAGCAATCTATACTTCAAGACACAGAGACCCTAGCAAAAGAAATTGCAGAAATGAAGCTTAACTTCACAGTTTCATCAATCAAAGGAACTCACAAATCTAAATCAAACCACAGAAATCAAAATTGTAGATTTATTCAAATAAACACCTCTAATCTCATGTGAAAATGAAGAACAGTTCGAATTAAAGAGGAAAAGAACAAGCAATAGTGGAAAATGAATACCTGAAATGTTTCAACAAATAGAAGCCTGTTATTATAGTATATCCAAATCAAGGATTACTTGAATGCTCTTTCTCAATTGTCAACCATAAAAGAAGGCTGACCTCATGGTTGATCGATCAAACACAAAACCAGGCTTTGAATGAACATAAATCAAGAAATTCGCTACATTAGCATTCTGCAGACCCCAAAATCTAAAAATAAAGGACAAAAACTTCAAAACCCTAGTTTTCTCTATACAAAGACTAAAAAAAAAAACTGAAGAGACAAATCACAAACCTGGAAGAAGCTTCCCCAAAGAAAATCGAGAGGAAGATTTGTACGTGCGAGAAAGAGAAAAGCAATCGAAGTGGTCACCCAAACTATGAGATCTGTAAAGAGAAAGAGAGTGAGAGAGAGAGAGAGAGAGAGAGGGAGAGAGTGAGTGAGTGAAAGAGAGAGAGAGAGATCTGAAAGGGGCTTACCGTGGTTGCTGGAAGGTGATCGGAGACGAGGAGATTGGGAACCAGATAAAATTTTGGGGAAGATAGGTTTTCGCAAGTTCTGATTTGCCCCTTTTAATATAAAGATTATTAGTGAAAGAAATATTTATGTCACTACTAATACCTAACCAATAGTGACGAAAATGTATCTGTCACTAATAATCTCAATATCAATAGTGATTGAAATATTCTGTCACAATGAATCACTTCCGTTACTAATATCAGTAGTGATGGGATATTTCTGTCACTATTATATAATCCCTACTAGTGACGGAAATAATTATGTCACTAATACTCGATTTAATCGGAAAAAAACTTCATATGTTTCAAATTCCCTATTAGAGATGGACCATTAGTGACGGCATACGTTTCTGTCACTATAAGTGATGTATTAGTAATGGAAAATTTTCCATCAATACTATTTTGTCCATGCTCGGTAGTTTTCTTGTAGTGTCAATTAACGTTATTCATTGGGGTTTTTCCCTAATTGCCCTTAAAGTATGCGAGTGTTCTCAAACTACCCACCTTTTTAAAAACCCTTCTCATAATGCCTAAAACACATCCTTGCCTACAATTTGTGGACTCTTCCTCCTCTATAGATCTACCTACAACCAACACAACTAGAGATTTGCCCCAGCCTTCATTCGTTCATAAGCTATACGGTGTCGAAAATCACAACTAGAGATTTGCCCCAGCCTTCATTCGTTCATAAGCTATACGGTGTCGAAAATCTTTAATAATTGTCTGAAATTTTATAAGAAATAGTGTATATTAGAATTGATCATAAGTGTCTTAAAATCATAAATAATTGGTTTAAAATGAAATTGACCAATTTATATAATGCCTGACTGAAAGTAGGATGTAGGTCAGATGCGAGAAAGTCTACATATTTCATCACAAAAACCCCCCACAGTCATACGTGTTTTTTTGTTTGGGAATTGTTTCATTATCGACATGATGAAATTTTCATTATTTCCCTTCGAAGGCATCTTTGTCACCCACAACTTTGGCAAGGATTGGCAGCCCCTCTTCCAAGTTTGTACTAGCCTAGCATACCTCTATACTAAGTTGTCCATGTAGAAGGGGAGCCCCAAATATAACAAGACCTTGTCGTAGGCTCAAACACACATAGAATCCAATGGGTTCCCTACACATGTACCATATCGGGGAAAAGACTTGATCGAGCATGGCAAGTAGGCTCTTTCTGATTCATGATCTCTTCAGCTTTACACCTTAATTTTAAAGATGTGGGGATTTTGTATTCATTTTCCGGGGTAGGTTCCTCTTTGTACATCTTTATCATATTGATAGAAATCCTGCAAAGTGTAATAATATTATTAAAAATTACAATTCAAGCATGTTTAATAGTAGAATTTTAAAAGTACAATTTCAACTTACCATAAATGCGTGCTTTGCGAACACTTCTGGCTGTAAACCTCCGGGAAGCATTAGTGCCTCTCTACCATAAGATGCATGTAAGCATTTAATTCCTGTAAACATTTAAAATTGTTAGTGCAAAGGAAACACCTGTAAACATGTACATGGGCCCCATTGTTAGTACATTACCCAATTACTGATCCACCTCCTTGTGGATTGTATAGAGTACACACTCTCTGGACTTGACTCGAACATATCAGTTACCTTATATCTATTATAAACATAAAATATTACAAAGTAACAGATTTCTTAGGTAATTGAAATAGTGATAATTTTACGTACTCCCTTTTTTGTAATTCACTATCCTTCAATTTGCGGAGTTTTACAAATTTATCCAACTCTGTTGATTGTTCAGCTAACAAAACTCTCAGTGGGTTGGGCTGCTCCATAGTAGCCCGTTTCTCGGTAGCGGCCTTCTTTTTCGGTCATCAAACCATGGAGAATGCATATATTGTGAGTCAAAACGAGCTCTCTTTGGCCTATCAGGGATAGCTTTTGGCCCAACATATCATCCGCCTTATCCTACAAAAAATACTAATTGGTAAATATAAAGTACAAATACAAATTGAATTAAAGGGTCATACAATATCATTAGTCAAGTACATGTGTTAGTCCCATGGAGAGGACTGAATAACAATCAGAAGTAACAGGGGTAGCATCAAAACCCCTTGTTCTTTAGAGACAGGTGTCTCCTTCTTCTGCATCAACTGGAGGTTGTTGCCTTCCACGTCTTTGGTAGATATGGTCGTACCGAGCATCATCTTGCGCTACAAATTTGTTTATGTTATTATATGAGCCTCACTTTCCAAGTTGATTATATAAAATACAACCAAATTAAATGATTATTTACCTTGCGAACCTTGTTTCACAACTCAGTAAGCTCATTTCACAGAACATCAAACTTCGCCTCCATTCATGAGGCGATTGAATCCTGCCTTGCCTCCAGTCATGAGACGACCAAATCTTGCCTTGCCTCCAGTCGTGAGATGACTTAATCGATATAGGTCTTGATCAGATCCTCAAGACCTTAAAAAATGTGGATAACACAGTTGGAGGAGCTTGTAAAACATGTTGGTTATTTCCAAATTTAAAAATAATAACAAAATAGGTTCAACTCCCAAACCTCTGTGCTATCCATTCGTGCCTTCTTTCTGCGTCGAGGAGAGGGTGTCATATCCCTTAGTATCTCCTCCCCTCATTGGCCTAACTCCTCCTCACTTGCTCCTCCTCATCCCTCTTCTCCTCCCCCTCGCCCTTGTGGGGAAGAACTCGCTCCTGATGAATTGGCGAGTCCAACCCTCCTAGTCTAGTGAGGACTTGAATGATTGCCACCTCTTCCATTTCCCACTCAGTGGGCACGAGGGGTGGTAGAATTATTAACTGTCAAAATGTCCAAATAAGTGGTTATGATCAAGGTTACTGGAAGTAACTCAGTTATAAGGAAAAAATAAATAACAAAACTTACATTGGGGGTGAATAATTCTTTTCTAGTGCGCTCATATTTTATATATTTAGTACACTTCCAGTGTAGGAACCGGGGAAATGTATCTAGCCTCACTGGGCCAGGCTGTGATGAACTACGGAGTCCACGTGCCCACCTACCACAAGTTGGAATATGTTCTAAGTCCCAAACATGCTATCAAAAATTAAATTTATTAGCTTTTACTACTAACAATTAATCATATAAAGTGAAAAACTAACATGAAATGAAATGCAATTATGTACCTGAAACACAAAACTGCAGCCATATATTTTATATTTGTACCTACAATCGAAGAGTGTAGCGTCCAAAGATTCTGTCAGCCTACTATATCCATACACTCCCCATGGATACTTATTGAAGGCTTCAAAATCACCAGCTAATACCCACCACTAGAGATCAATGCTAGTTGATGTCACATTCACATCTAAGAAGGTCTCCATAAACAAAATCAAGGATAGCTTCACAACATCCTCATTATTCTTGACCCCAATACTCTTGATTTTTTGCAATAGATCCTTCTTCCGGATGTCCCCGAGACTCATATTTGGGAACATCCTCTTTCTCAAACCTCATCCACCATTTCCACCATAGGGAGATTACTAGGAAGGGATATGAGGCCCATTGCTAGGGCAAAATCCAACTACCTAAACTTCATAAGACTCCCTCCCCCCCCATTTCAAACTACATCCCCCCTCGATGGTGCTGTACGAAGAAATGTGCAATCTAACCACAAAACACGAATGATGAATGACTACTGGCCAATTAAGTGGGAAAAACAGGCTCCTTCCATAGACTCATCCTATTTAATACTTTTTTCAAAATTTGACTTCCTCTCTCACCAAATTTTCTGAGTGCATTTCGATGCTAGCTGGCCATCCCTTTCAATTAGAGGAGTCTAGGGGGATGCTTCAAATTGGCATGCTTCTTCCCCTTACCTATCACGCCCCAAAATCCCACCTAGGTCAAAGTGAGACCTTGACATGTGTTTTACTCATTATACCATCCTGTTAGAAGCATTTAAAGTAATCTAAAATATTAATTTGAAAATTTATCCTCAATTAATAGTAATTGATACCTCAAATAAGCATTCATTAAAATCCATAACTAAAATGAATATGAAAATTTGAATCATCCATCGTGATTCTTAACCATCCATTTAACCTAACCATAAATCCATCATAAATTCAATTACAATATCCTTGAACTCAATTAAATGTTAATGAACCAAAATCAATAGTAAGGCCATCGATCAAGATTTCATTCCCCTTCAGGAAGATCACATTCGGGTTCCTATTTGAATTTTTCCTCAATCCACGGTCCTGAAGTACATATGTTAAATCCCGAACCTACTAAACAATAACAGTTTGGCTGAGCATTGAAAATACTCAACAGATACAAAACATAATTAATAATATAATTAATACGCATTTTCAGTCATATCATACTTCATAATATCAGAGTGCGGAAACATATAAGCAGTTCATATAACTATTGCATGGCATTTTCATAGTCATGACCCATGCAAACTTGTGTTACATATGCAGACTCATGTCCATTCATACGAGGTCCATACCAGTCCATACAAGATCCATACCAATTTCCATGATTATAAAAGGGTTCGAAGGTCCATACCATTCTAAGATCCATACCATTATCATACCAGGTTTCCAAGGTCCATATCAGTTTCCATGTCATTCCAGGCTTACCAATTCGTACCAGGGCTTTATCAATCACATAATTCTAGGTCTGTACCATCTGCATGTAAATACCATGCTTATCCATTCTCACCAGGTCCATATCATTCATACCAGGGTCCTCTCAATCATGAGTACATATCCAAACTCAATAATGCATGAACTTATACAAATTTACCAACATACCATGCCATGAGACTTGTGTTTGACCGTGTCATGATTAATTTTCATTTTAGCTATCCCTTAAGTTCCGATACCTTACCATCGAAATTCCACTATAATGACCCCGTACCACGATAGTTAGAGAATTCTAGGTTAATAGTATCATCGGAATTTAATCATCATACATGCATAGATAATCATAATTTAACATGTGAAGATCATACCATAATTTATTTTCGTACATGAAAAATATTTACAACAATTATCCTACTCAACAAATTAACGAGATCCATATTGTAATAACCATTTCAACCATTTATTCCAACTCCCATCATAATTCAACACACATCCCTTCTTCCATGATTCATTTATAACCATCATTATTTGCTTCCTCCATGTTCAATTAAGATCCATCATGTATCAATTTCCAACAATAATAATAATTTAATCATGATCAACAATATTAACATTATCCTTTATATTATTTCATACTAAATCTTGAAATCTATCCCTTGAAATCGCATTAAAGCATTATATTTATTCAAGATTTATCAACACCTAATTATAATCTTAAAATCAACAATTATTATTAGTTAAATCATTAATTAAGCAATATATCAAACCTCTAAAGATCGCTTCCCTATGATCAATCGCTTGCGAATGCCTTGGATCTCGATTTCCAAGCGATCCTTCTTCTCCGATTGAATCTTCTTGTAAAACCTAAGGTTTTCCTCTCTTAGATCTCAAAAATTCTTAGAAATACTCTCTCTAACCCTAGACTCATGAATAAAAAGTATTTATAGGATTGGGAACCCTGAGGAAGTTTTAAAAAAGTCAAAAATTCACATTTTCTGAAAAAATCATTGCTCTCAGCGATCAATTGGCCCTGGTGGTGCCGATCGATCGAAGCTTCCACCATTTTTTTAAAAGTCTTTCGCTACTTTTTTTTATGACTTCGATTTCATGCAATTAAATCATAAAAAGGGACTAAAATGAGCAACATAATTGGGTTTCTACTTCTAGACATTCCATATTAATTCTCATATAAACAAATGCATTAAAAAAAAATTGGGTAAATTATTCTAGTAAATTCATGTAAATAGCACAAATGTTGAGGAAATAAATTCAGGTCTCTCCATCCTCCCCCATTAAATTTCTTCCTCGAAATTACATACCTTAGATAAATAAATGGGGATATTTTTCTCGAACTTCACCATCTCTTTCCCAAGTGGCTTCTTCAATGGAGTGATGTTGCCAACATAGGAGAACAAAGCGGATGGTCTTCGTGCGTAAAACTTGCTCCTTTTGATCCAAAATTTGAACCGGTTGCTCCACCAAGGTCAAATCTTCACAAATCTCTAGTGGTTCAAGGTTGATATTGTGAGATGGATCTAAAATATATTTCCTTAGCATGAAGACATGAAAGACATTATGGACAGCTGCCATGTGAGGAGGTAAGGCAACCTTGTAAGAAACTTCCCCTACTCTTCTAATGACTTCAAAAGGACCCATATACCTCGGACTTAACTTACCCCGCTTGCCAAATTTCATAACTCCTTTTGTATGAGAAATCTTAATAAAGACTTGATCCTCAACTTGGAATTCTAAGTTTCTTCGTCGAGTATCCGCATAGCTTTTCTCTCTCCTCTTAGTAGTCTTCAATCTCTCTCTAACCACCTGAACTCTGTCGATAGTCTGCTCAATGAGTTCAGGACACAACAACTTCCTCTCACCTACTTCGTCCCGATATAGAGGAGACCTACAAATTCTCTCATACAATGCTTCAGAAGGAGTCTTTTGTATACTTGCTTGGTAACTGCTGTTGTAGTCGGACTCAACTAAGGGCAAGTGTTCATCCCAACTATCTTGAAAATCGAGCATGCAAGATCAGAGCACATCCTCTATTATTTGATTTACTCTCTCTATCTGACCATCTGTTTGAGGATGAAAAGTCGTGCTAAAATCCAGGCGAGATCCCATGGCTTGCTAAAAACTCTTCTAGAATCTCGAGGTAAATCTGGTATCTCTATCGGAAATGATACTGATCGACACTCCGTGCAAATGGAATACTTCCTTTATATATAGCTCTCCCAACTTGTTGGGATTAAATATGGTCTGATGGAGAAGAAAGTGAGCCGACTTGGTCAAACGGTCCACTAATACCCAAGTAGCATCAAAATTCCTAGATGAACTTGGAAAAACCCATACTAAAATCAATTGATATGTTTTCCTTCTTCCATTCCGGAATAGGGAGTGGCTGAAGAAGTCATGCTCGTCTTTGGTGTTCAGCATTTACTTGGTGGCAAACCAAACACTTAGACACCTATGATGCCACATCCCTCTACAAATCTTCTGTAGTACCCCGTAAGGCCTAGGAAACTTCTGATTTCTGTAACACTCTTTGGCCTATTCCAAGTGGACACAACTTCAATCTTTGCAGAATCTACCAAAATACCTTCTATAGAAACTACATGGCCTAGAAAGGCCACTTTCTCAAGTCAAAACTTGCATTTACTTAGTTTGTGTCACGACCCAAAATCCCACCTAGGATTTATGAGACCTTGGCATCGTGATTTACATGCAAACCATCCTGTGAGAGAGCATACAAGACATACTAAATAGTGAACCTAAAAAATTCTTCTATAAATAACAATGTTCCATATACAAGAGTCAACTAAGACTGCATTAGAAACTAAACCTTTTATACAGAATCCATCTCTTGAGTTACCAACTCAAGTCCGATGCAAAATTCCCCAAAATGAAACCTCAAATACATGTCTCTCTCACTCAAACCTCAACCATAAGTCCATATGTCAAGGCCCTTATCATCTGCATGATGATCCCAAGTAAGCTCCTGCTTTCTATCAACACGACCATCCAACTTGAAACCTATTAAAATAATAGTTCGGCTGAGTATTGAATACTCAGCGTATACAAACCACTAACTAACAATGTTATAAAAAATTAACATGTCATACAAGATATAGTTCATTAGGACATATGCATAATTAAAGTACGGAAGTTAAAACAAGATAACATGTGTATATTCTCCAAAATCATACTTTGAGTTCGTGCTTTAACAAAACATATTTGGAACATCGTATGAGTCTTGTGAGTTACTTGTGAGTATCTTATGAGAATCTTAGCTTATGAGCACCTTATGAATCTTATATGTCTTGTGAGTTCCTTACGAATTTCCTTATAAGTTCTTGTGAACTTGTTCTTATGAGAGTTATGAGATCATTCTTTTCACTTATCTTGTACTTACTTTGAGATAGATGCTAGTACCCGTACCTGGTCATAGTATACTAGCATCCTCTCTTGCTTTCAAGGAAACAGATGATAGTGCCCATACCTGGTCATAGTACACTAAAACATCATTTCTTAATTCTTGGAAATAGATACTAGTGTCAGTACCTGGTCATAGTACACTAGCATCCTTTCATGTTCTTTATTTTACTTGGAGACAGATACTATTACCCGTACCTGGTCATAGTATACCAGTATCCTCTCATACTTACTTGGAAACAGATGTTAGTGCTCGTACCTGGTCATAGTACACTAACATCCTTTCATATTCTTGTGAACTTGTAAGCTTTATCTTGTGAATCTTTTTCTTCTTCTTATGAGCTTTCTTTTCCGTTTCTTATGAACATTTCTTGTGTGCTTTAATTATCTGTACTTATGAGAACCTTAGTCATACACACCATACATGTGCATAGTGTGCTTGTGAGTATCATGAAAACATATAAAGAGTTTAAACATCATTACATGCCCATCGATTTATAGTAATAGCAAGATCATACATGTGCTTAGAGTACTTGTGAGCATTAAACATGCATAGAGTACTTGTAACCATCATAGTGATCATAGAAAGATTTTAAAATTGAGTAGCATCAAATGTACTTAGGAGCATCATAGTATTCTTAGAGAGTAGTTAAAATATCGAAACAAAACATGGAGTTTCATTTATGGAGATAGCATAGCATATACATGGGTTACTTAGCTTATTTCATCACAACCCATCCATTTTCATACTCTTACTTACACAACAACTCAATTATGCAAACATGATAGACAAGGATACCATTAGACAACATGGAAATCTCTTTCATTTCAGTTGCTACAATCGTATACACATATAAGGCTACATGCCTTAGTTTTGTCAAAAACATGCATCAATAACTACTATGAATCTAAGCCTACAAAGTAGCAATGAATCATAATAAAGCTATAATCATGCTTTACTTCTTACTTTTAATAGAGCGATTACAAAATGGACAAATCATCCCAAGTTTCATCAAAATTATTGATTAAAAACCATACTATACATTAATGAATTAAAGCAAAGCAAGTTAGTAGATTGTATCTAGTCTCTTTCCATCAAAACTCATCTCTTTATCCTCACTTAACATAAAGGAATCCTAACAAAACCATCTAGGAGAGTGTATTCACACTCTCTTTATCAAAACTCATCTCTTTTATTTTCTTTTTATATACATACAAGGCTATAAGCCTTAATTTCATCCAAGATCATGCATCAAAGTTTACTAACAAGACTATACGCATTAATTTCTACCAAAATCATGGTTTACTAATTACTAAGGATGAATGAATCATAACAAGGTAGTTAGTAGATTGTTCTTCTTTTCTAGACCGAATCCCTACGTTCTTAGCGAGATCCGTGCTTGAGAAGCACTTGAGAAAGTCCTTGGAGTCGAAATCTGGCCTTCACCTTCAACCTCAAGCAAAACCCTAGCAACCCTAGCTTTCGT
This sequence comes from Tetracentron sinense, assembly GCA_015143295.1. Classification (NCBI taxonomy): domain Eukaryota; kingdom Viridiplantae; phylum Streptophyta; class Magnoliopsida; order Trochodendrales; family Trochodendraceae; genus Tetracentron; species Tetracentron sinense. The sequence goes on along the minus strand of CM026558.1, from coordinate 46,002,227 downwards.
TCTCTTCTTCTCTCTCAAAAATCTCTCAAAAACATGCCTTGAAGGTTTGTAAACCCTAAGGCCACGAAAATGGGTTTATATAGGGGTTCGGGGGTTTGCCAAAAGCCCCAAATACCCTTAAAATATCTCCCAAGGTCGGCTATAGGGCAAAAAAAAGAGGTTCGGTCAATCGGATATTGCACCTGGTCGACCGGATAGCTTAGGGGGTTCTGAAAAATCCCCAAACAAAAATTTGCGAGCTTCAGTCGACCAGATGTTCATTAGTTCGACCGAATGAAGCCCGGTCGACCAGATTTGATGCTCGGTCGACCGGTTTTTGCCCCGTTTTGTCCCCTTTGGTGTTTCGACCATAACTTTTGACTGACTTATCGGATTTAGGTGATTCAAATTGCGTTGGATTCAAAATTCAAAGGAAAATAATTATGTGTCGAATTTGCAAATCCTAATTCTGATTCCTTAATGGTCTAAATGTGCCCTAAAGTTGACTGCTCCTGGGACGAATTATAGCAAACCAGTCTTTAGAAAACCCATATTTGACCTAACTTCGACTCAAAATCTAAAAAAATGTTAAACATGAACATCAAAGAGGGTTTTGATATATTTCTAACGGCTCAAGAATCACTCAATCCGATCCACAGTGACAAAACTAGAGCTCCCTCAAGTTGAGGGTATGGTAAGACACCCCTCTTCTTTTCTTTACAACTTTGATCATACTTTGATCACACAAGAGGGTCCTTTGGACCTTGAACACGTACCCTAACACACTTCCATGTGAGAATGCACAAAACATGAGACTCTTAACCTTCACATGCCCTGCACAGACACTATTCAAAGCACTGTGAACTTGGTTTCCGAGGTTCTACATCCTCCCCCCCCCCCCCTCTATAAGAATTTGTCATCGAAATTAGGACGCTACGTAAACAAGCAAAGCTACTTTTCCCACACTTCAGCAAGTTGAGACATAGACTTGGTAAGGGAAACCCTTAACGAAACGAGGCATGACAAAAGAATGAGTTAATCTAGTGTCGATCAACACATGGGTTCGGCATTTGCTTATCAGCAAGTGCCTGAGTTCTATACCTAACTAAATGCCAATCACTTGGCAAAATCCATAGCATAAAAAAAATAACATGTTTTAAATATATTGCATATTTAGCGCACACTTATCATATCATGTAAAAATCACAATTTAACGTACCCTAAACCACATCCTCAAATGCCTGGGCATCATGATGTGATATGGCGAAGGCTCTGCCCTAGTTCGCCTGGCAAGGCGGATGTGTGGGCTGCTGGGGCCGAGAACCCTGAGAAGACCCCTGCAGGAATACTTGTCGAACTGGAAGTCTGCTTCCCTAGGTTTGGGCTGATGGTTGACGGCTTGGACAATCTCTAACCCGGTGTCCCTGGTCACCGCAATAGTAACACGCACCTGTGAGCACTCGACAATCCTCAGCCAAGTGTTTCCTTCTACAATAGCCGCAAACCTCAATTGTAGATGCAGACGATGTGGGCTGCTCATATTGAGTGACCTGCATAGTAGTAGGGTGAGAAGCCTGAGGTATAATAGGAGGCCTCTATGCCTGTGTAGGTACAGAGGTCTAGTACAGAGCCGTCTTGGCCCTCTTTTCAGGTGATGCTGAGTCACTGGATTGGCCGTATACCATCTCCCTCCTCTTGTGGAATTCCTCGGCATTTGTCTATACTAGCTGAGCTTTATCATTGACCTCTGCATATGTATCATGCCTAAACATAAAGACTCTGTCTCTAATATAGGCCTTCAAACCCCTCTCGAACTTCCTGACCCTCATTGCCTCTATGGCTATCATGTGTGGAGCGAACCTCGACAACTCGAAAAACTTGGCCTCGTACTCAGCCACTATCATGTTCCCCTGTTCCAAGGTAAGGAACTTCACTTCCTTCTTCTCTCTAACTCTCACCAGAAAGTATTTCCTATAGAACACGTCAAGAAACTCTCCCCAATCCCATGACTCCCCTGCCTTGGTGGCATCTCTCTGTCTCAGTGCATACCTCCACTAATGCTCAACTTCACCTTCCATAACGAAGAAGCCCAATCTACTCTCTGCTCATCAGTGCAGCGAAGCACCCTGATGGTCTTCTCTAGCTGTATGATCTAGGCCTCGGTGACTGTAGGATCGGGAGTCCCGTAGAAGGTAAGAGGTCGAAGTTTCCTAAAAGCCTCAAGGCCTGTGGTGTGATGCGCAAGTGGAGATATGAGTGCAGCAGCAGGATTAGCAACAGGCTGCTTGGCTGTCATAAGTGTCATGGCCTCAACAATCTGCACTAAAATTTGCGTAAGGTCGGGCTGCTCACCACCCAATGGAGTGTCCCCTCCATTACCTCTAGTCTGGTGACCTCGACCCCGGTTTCCGCGTCTCATGATTAATCCTGAGAACAACGGCAAAACATGAGTCTAACTTAGAACAGTTCAACTAACATATTAGGTTTAGAAAAGCGTACATACATCAAGGTATACACATAGGATTCTAGGGCTCCCCATTGCTACACACTTGGCTTAATGAAACCATTTTCAAGCAACTCCTATATTTGCTCCTTCAACTCTTTTAACTCTACTAGAGTCATCCTATATGCAGCTCTTTGTTGCCCAAGTATTGGACCCTAGAGGGGGCTGAATAGGATCTTAGCAAATTCAAAATTTTTCCTAATCCCTTAAGCGGAATTTCAATTAATCTAATTAAAAGTGAATGAAAATTTAGCAATTCTACAAACAATAAAAACTGTAAGTAAAAGAGAAGGGAGAGAGAGATCAAGCACAAGAAATGTTTTCGAGGTTCAGCCTTCCAGCCTACGTCCCCGCCTCAAGCTTCCCACTCGAGGATTCAACATGATTCACTAATCGTACGATCTTCTTATGGGTGAAGATCAAACCTTACACTTGCAAGAGAATCCTCTCTCTTTTCTTACCATGATCTTCTTCCGGGTGAAGATCAAACCTTTTCAAGAAGCTTCCCACTTCAACACAATAATCTACTAATTCTTGATTTCCAATACAAGTGATGTATGGATGATTTACAATCTTGAAAATGCTCCTTATATGAGCTGAAAGATATCTTTAACGCTCACTAAAAATCTCCCAATGATTGGAGTTGAATAACTCAAGATTTACTCTTTTAGGATTCTAGGGTTTTTACTCAAAGAATAGATCAATGAATGATTGAGTGAGTGATAGAATGATAGGAGTGATTATGATTGGTCATTTAGTTCATAAATCATTTGATTTTATAGCCCATGAAAGATTATGGCCATTGGAGTAGCATTGAATGTAAAACTAGCCGTTACGAGCTTTAAAAGCTTTGTCCCGCACAAATCAGTCGACTGATTTTGTGTGCCTTCACAAATCAGTTGATTGGTTTTTAGCCAGTCAAAAATAGAATGTTCAGAGCTAAATCAGTCGATTGGTTTTGAACACCAATGAGCATCAGTCGACTGGTTTTCTGTTTTCACATAAAACTCATCTTTAACCAACCTTAATGATGTGAATGATTTAATTGTTCAACTAACTTGACTTTATCATGATTTAGATCATTCTATATGATGTCTAAGGACCTTATAAAGATGTGCAATAATCCTCTTAAGGTTCTCATGGCCAATCTAGGCTTTTGAGCTTTCAACCATCAAACTTTGAGGACTTTTTACAATTGTCCTATGAACTCTCAAACTAAAATTATAACAGTCTTTAACCTTAGAGAGTCTTCAATTTTCTTTAAACTTGATTTTGATTTGTCTTCTTTTATTTCATCTTTATGACCAAGATTGCTCCTTAGTTATTCTTCATCTTCATATCAAGACTTGGTATGATCTTCAACTTGTTCTGATGGCTTACTTTTGACTTGATACCATTTTCTTGCTTTGTGTCTTGGATGATTTCCTAATGCTCTTTGTAATCTGAATTTCACATGAACTTAATAGAGACATTAGTAACACATAGGTCATTACATTATTGTGTTATCATTAAAATCATTAAGGATACCTATGGTTGTAACCTATAGGCTAACACTCTTGATATGGGTGAGGTGCCCAGAGCTAAGTCTATAATGAACTCAATCTCCCTATTTGGTGGTAACCCTAGAAACTCATCGGGAAACACATTCATAAATTCACTTACTACTGGAATGACTGAAGAATCTTTCTCCTCTGGATTGGAAAGAATTAAGGCTACAAATCATGCATTGTCCTTCTTCTTTAATCCTCTAAAATGGAAAGGTTTTCCATTAACTAACTTGAAGTTTACCATCTTTTCAAAACATTCCACATGACCATGGTAAGCTGACAACCAATCCATTCCCAGAATGACGGAGAAATCTTGGAAGTCGAGGATGATTAAATATATAGGCAACTCGTGTTCCCCAATGTGAATAACACAAGTGAGGTATACTTTGTTGGTGATCACTAAATTACCAATCAGGGTGACATTAGATAGATTGCGATCCAATAACTTGGATTTGAGGGGAAACCCTTGGTAAAATTGGGTTTGAAAAGAATGAATTGACCCAGTGTTGATTAACACATGTGTTAGATAGTCATTCACCATCAAGGTGCCTGAGTTTCATAAATAACTAAGTGTCATGTTATGTACTAGCATGCATAATTCATACATTACATTATAATTCAGTCTTTTGGCCGAGCGGGTATAAATTTAGTTTGAAGACTGAGTCTACAAATCACAAATCAAGAGGAAGAAGTGCTCGACGGGTACAATTTGTTTTCCCATTTTCAAGATACCTACCTGCACACATGGTCATGATAATATCGTGGGTAGTAGGACTCTCATTAGGGGAAGGAGTGAACTCAACTCCAGGTGATGGGCTAATAGGATAGCCCAAAGCTAAGGCAACTGATTCAACAGTCACATCAAAGGAGAGATCGTCAATCGAGACTGAAAGGACTACATCTTTTTAAAAAATTTAATGTCAAAATGGGTCTGAGGCTCTACAATCCACTCTCCAAACATATCATGTGGTTGGTCTATATCCACTACAGGTCTCTTACTAGCCGCTATCTTCATTTTAGGAGGCATTTGTTTTCAAAAATCTTCTATGAAGTAAATCCACACACACTTGGTTTGCACTATTTTTTTTCACCATAAAATCACCCCCAAACCACACTTCCAAAGCTTTCATAATTAGCCAATCCGCGACCTCACATTCCATAACTTATCCCGTTCTCCACAATCTTACAAAAGACAGAAAATAAAATTGGAAAGAGGGTAGATCGGAAGATTACCTCTAAAGATCTGAGTTCTTCACAAATATTTTCAAAGATTACACGCTTTCACGATCCCGAACGAAAGCTCAAACCCGCTTCAAGATCTGATCTAAACTCTTTACTCACTCAAGGAGGGAATGGAATGGAGAGTAGGAGAGAAGCGAATGAACAAATAAGAAGACACGGCTGAGAAGGAAGTGAGAGGAAGAAATAGGAAGACACGACTGGTATTTAAAAAATATTGTCTCGCGCTAGCAATCGGTCTCCCAAAGGGGTGATCGATCGCCCATAAAAAAAATACGAGTTCGGGCGATTGATCGCCAAAATCGCCGATTTTTTTATAAATTTTTTTGGGTACGATTTTAGGCGATCGATCTCCCCTAAGGGCGATTGATTGCCAAAAACGCCGTTTTGGTGGGTTTTTTTTTTTAAAACTAGTTTGGGCGATCGATTTCCCCTAGGGGAGATCGATCCCAAAAACACCGATTTTTTTTTTTTATAGACCTCAGACCTTTGGATGGATTTATAATCCACCCCAAACTTAGACTCAACCTAAATCTAAAGAAAATAAGGTAAAAAACTGATGGGTTGCCTCCCAACAAGCGCTAAGTTTTTCGTCTTCAGCCAGACAACCTCAAATTAATCAATTGTCTTGGTAGACAGGATCATACAAAACCAAATTTTCTATCAATTCACCGGTCACAGTGCCTTCAACATAGGGCTTCAATCTTTGATCGTTTACCTTGAAACAATTATCATCTTTAGGGTCTTTCAGCTCAACTGCTCCATGCGGGAATACTGTGGTCAAAATGTCGTTGGTTGTAACATAGCCCTCCAACTAATAGGCCCATGAGCTAGTGTGAAAACCAACCCAATAGTAGACTTCCTGTTATCCAGATCTCCTGCATAATCTGAATCAACATACCCTTTGACATGGGACTCCAAAGATTTGTCCCCTTCATACACCAAACAAATATTCAACGTACCCCGTAGGTACCTCAATAACCACTTCATGGCTTGCCAATGCTCTTTTCCCGGATTTGCCATAAATCTGCTAACCACACTGATTGCCTGTGAGATATCTGGGCGAGTGCACACCATCGCATACATCACGCTGCCAACTGCACTTGCATAAGGAACATGCGACATATACTCACGTTCTTCATCATTCTTTAGAGACTGATTAGCTGAGAGTTTGAAGTAAGCAGCTAATGGAGTACTCACTGGAATCGAGTTCTCCATCCCAAATCTGGAAATCACCTTCTTAAGGTATTTCCTCTGTGACAAACACAATCACCCTTTCTTTCTCTCTCTCTGGATCTCCATCCAAAAATCTTCTTAGCTTCACCCAAGTCCTTCATCTCAAACTCTCTACAGAGTTGAGCTTTTAATTTGTTGATCTCCTTTATACTCTTAGTAACAATCAACATGTCATCAACATACAAGAGTAAATAAATTAGTGACCCATCAGAAAGTTTCTTGAAATAAACACAATGGTCAAACTCACTTCTGGTGTAGTTTTGTCCCAACATAAAAGTGTCAAATCTCTTGTACCACTGTCTTGACGACTGTTTTAACCCGTACAAGGACTTCTTCAATTTGCACACTCTACTTTTTTTCCAAACAACCTTGAACACCTCAGGCTGACTCATGAAAATCTTCTCTTCTAAATCACTATGTAGGAATGCAGTCTTGATATCAAGCTGCTCCAGCTCTAGATCAAATTGCGCCACCATAGCTAATAGAACACGGATTGAGGTATGTTTTACAACTAGTGAAAATACCTCATTGTAATCCACCCCTTTGTGCATAGCCCTTGGCTACCAACCGTGCCTTGTATCTTACATCACTTGATCCTGGAGATCCTTCGTTTATAGCATAAACCCACTTTCACCCAATTGCACGCTTCTCTTTAGGCAACTCAACAAGTTCCCAAGTCTAGTTCTTATAAAGAGAGCTCATCTCCTCATCCATGGCCTTCTTCCATTCCTTGCAATGATCATCATTCACCGTCTCCTAAAATATATCTGGCTCATCTCCTTCCATAGTAAGCGCATAGGCTACTAGATCTTTGAACCCATATTGAACTGGTGCTTTAAGTGCCCTTTTGGTTCTGCCACTTGCTAAGGACTGTTTTTGCTGTTGTTGTTGTTGCTGTTGTTCAGAATTTCCATCACCTGGAGCATTCTCTTCATCAACCTCCATTGATGGTTCTGGAGAGTCTATCTCCACCTGAACTGAATCATCCATACTCTCCTCCTGTACTGCCTTCTGCTTGCTAGAAGTTTGCATAGCAGATTCATCAAAGGTAACATCCTTGCTAACTACAAATTTATGCAATTCTGGACACCATAATCTGTACCTCTTAACTCCACTTGCATAACCCAGAAAAATCGCCTCTTAGCCCTTGGATCAATCTTACCTTCCCTGACATGAAAGTAAGCAGGACATCCAAAAACTCTAAATGACTTATAATCAGCTGATTCACCCGACCATACCCCATGAGGAGTCTTGCACTCTATCGTTGTAAATGGTGATCTACTCACAAGAAAACAAGCTGTGTTGATGGCCTCCGCCCAAAACTCTTTACCCAACCTGGCGTTGGATAACATACATCTTGCTCTCTCCAATAGGGTATGATTCATCCTTTATGCTACCTCATTCTGCTGTGGTGTTTCCCTTACTGTAAAATGTCTAACAATTCATTCATCTTCACAAAACTTCAAGAATGGTGTGTACTTGTACTCACCCTCATTATCAGCCCTCAACCGCTTAATCTTCTTTTTAGTCTGATTTTCAACCACTGCCTTCCACTTCTTAAATGTATTGAATACTTCATCTTTGCTCTTCAAAGTATAAATCCATACCTTGCGCGAGAAGTCATCGATAAAGAAAACAAAATACCTGGATCCCCCTTTGAGGCTACTTGAGAGGGACCCCATACATCCGAATGAATGTAATCCAGAGTGTCTTTTGTGCACCGAATAGTTGTACTGAACTTTACCCTACACTTCTTGTCAAATACACAATGCTCACAGAAATCCAACTTCCCGGTCTTCACTCCACCAAGTATGCCTCTCTTACTCAATTCAGTCAATCCCTTCTCACTCATATGCCCCAATCGCATATGCCATAAATGTGTGATACTGAATCACTATCTCCTGAAGTAGACACTGCTGCACTACCTGTTACTGTACTCCCTTTGAGAAAATACAGATTTCCTAACTTGTTACCCTTCATCGCCACCAATGCACCCCTGACTACCTTCATAACCCCATCTTTCATTACAACTTTGCAACCATTGAAGTCTAAGGCACCTAAAGAAATTAGGTTCTTCAAATCCGGAACATGCCTGACATCTGTCAAAACTCTTACAATTCCATCATGCATCTTGATTTTAATTGTTCTTATCCCCATTGTTTTACAGGCCATATTGTTACCCATCAAAACAGTACCACCATTTATACCCGTATAGGTAGTAAACAAGTCCTTTGTAGGACACATGTGGTAAGAACAATCTGAATCCAAAATTCATTCATTTGAAGTATCCCTACCCCGAGATGTTACTGACAAAGCATTAGCAGCATCATCTGATTCATTTTCTACCACACCTACTGTGTTAGAAGTTGTGCCCTTATTTCTATCATCCTTATTTTTTAATTTCAAATAGTCAGTCTTGAAGTGCCCCATCTTGTGGCAAAAGTAACATACCGAGTCTTTCCGACTCCTTGATTTAGATCTACCCCTTCCTTTATTAAATTTCTTATTTTCTGTCATTCCCCTAACAAACAGGCCATCTGCCTGAGAATCGCTACCAGGAGCCTTCTTCCTAAATTCATTTGAAAGAAGCGTTGTTGTAGCATCATCGTAATCAATGGTATCCTTCCTGTATAACAAAGTAATAACTAAATGGTCACACAAATCGAGGAGAGAACACAAAAGTAAAAGGGCTTTATCTTCTTCATCAATCTCTACATCTATGTTTAGTAGTTCAGAGATAATTCTACTAAGATTATTAAGATGATCATGCATTGGCGTACCTTCCTTCATCTGAAAAGTGTACAATTGCTTCTTTAGATATAAGCGGTTGGTGAGAGACTTCGTCATGTAGAGACTTTCAAGCTTTGACCAGATCAAAGCAGCCGACTTCTAATACATCACATTGTACATTATCTCATTCCCTAAACACAACCAAATGGTACTACATGCTTGTAAATTGAAATCCTCTCAATCTTCATCCGTCATGTCTTCTGGTTTACTCTTCACGCCTTTCAAGGCTTTATGTAAACCCTGTTGGATTAAAACATCCTTCACCCGGACTTGCCAAAGCCCAAAATTATTCTTCCTGTCAAACTTCTCCACCTTGAACTTCGCATTCGAAACCTTTGAAAATTTTAGAGCCATCCCTTTTCTCGACAACTTGGCTCTGATACCAGTATGTAGCGGAAATTACCCCTTTGAATCTAATAAGAACAAGAGATAGCAAACCAAAGCAAGGAAAAATAAATCACAAGAGGATGCAATCACACAAGACAAGATATACGTGGTTCGGCCTTAATGCCTACGTCCACGGGTGATGGTGATCGGAGCTTTTCACTATGAGAATCAACACGAAGTACTTACAAGAGTTCTCTCACTCTCTAATGGCCTCCCCTTTACAGATCTCTCACTCTTTTAAGCATAAGCCAAGCATTCCTAAACCCTAGGTATAAGGATCCTTTGTACCCCCAAGGTTAGAAACACACAAGAGAAAAAACGGAAAAACTAATCACCGTCCATCGATCGATCGATCAAGAGTGGCCGATCGATCGCAGGTTGCACCGATCGATCGCCCCATCTAAAAAACAAGCCATTTTTCAACACAAAGGGCTTTGTGTTCCAACTCCACCGGAAGGTGAGAAGCTTTGCCAAAAACGAGGCGATAGGCAGACATTCCAATTGGGGTCTTTAAAGTTGTACGATAAGCCTATAGGGCATCTTTGAGCCTTACAGACCAATCTTTTTTATCAGTTCTCACTATTTTCATGAGTATGTTCTTGATCTCCCTATTTGATACCTCGACTTGGCCACTCGTTTGTGGATGAGATGGAGTAGTAACTTTATGAGTGATAGAGTATTTGAGGGTTAGAGCCTCAATATAACGATTAAGAAAGTGTTTTCCTCCATCACTTATAATTGCTCGCGGTGTGCCAAAATGACAAAAGATATTATCTTGATGGAATTTGACCACGACTTTGTGGTCATTTGTCTTAGTGGCAACTGCTTCCACCCACTTGGAGACATAGTCCACCACCACTAATATATATTCAAATTCAAAGGATGACAAGAATGAACTCATGAAGTCAATACCCCATACTGTTAGCCTCAAGGCTACAACCTTAAGTACCCTTAATAATTTTGATAATAATATAATAATGGAAAGACAATTGTGGTACTGATGATTCTTCTAAGTGTTTGATAAATACAGATAAGGAGAACATGAGCACATCTTTCAAGGTAGAAAAGAATGAAAATCATTCAAGAAAAATCAATTGGATTGATTTAAGCAAGTCATTCAACCAAATCCAAGTCATCAAAAAAGAATATTCAACTCAAGTCATTGAACTCAAGTGAAGAATGAAGATTGAAGATCATATTCAAAGTTCAAGTTGAATCACCAAACAAAAAAAGAAGATCAAACAGCCAAAGCCTAATCTAAAGATTCTAGACATTCTCATAAGAAAAAATTTGAACTCTTATGTCTTCTTGACTTGATCTTGAATCTTTAGTTTGATCTTCTTTTCTTGTTTGGTGATTCGACTTGAACTTTGAATATGATCTTCAATCTTCATTCTTCACTTGAGTTCAATGTCTTGAGTTAAATATTCTTTTTTGATTTCTTGGACTTGGTTGAATGGATTTCTTAAATTAATCAAATTGATTTTTCTTGAATGATTTTCATTCTTTTCTACCTTGAAAGATGTGCTCATATTCTCATTATCTGTACTTATCAAACATTTAGAAGAATCATTAGTACCACAATTATCATTCAATTATTATATTATTATCAAAATTATTAAAGGTACTTAAGGTTGTAACCTTGAGGCTAACAATCTCCCTCTTTTTTTGATGGCATAATAATGTAATAAAATGGGATTAAGCTCCCCCTCAATATATATTTTCAATAAAAAATTTGAGGTTAACTCCCCCGAACCATATGCACTAAAGTATGACATAACATGTTTATTTCATTTTGCATTGTTTAGACATATTAATTCAAGGTCATGATACAAAAAATATTTATAATTGTTAATGTCGAACATTTTAAGGTATATAAAGTCGAAATTGTAGTAATTTTGGATATCTTTCAAGCATTCAAGTTATTTAAGCAAATATTGAATCATAATATAAAATGAGACATTTGTAATGAAAAGATCATCTTTCATTAACAAAATATGGAAATATATTCCTTCATTCATTTGATTCATACTTCCAAGACAAAAAAAAATGTTTAAAAAAAATTTGTATTTCTCCAAAAAGAAATACATAAAAAAAATTCTATTTCATTACCTTTTTTTTTCTCCTCCTTAGCATCATCAAAAAGATACATTACATAAAAAAAAATAAAGTACTACAACATCTCCTTGTCTTGCTTCTCTTTGAGCTTTTGTTGAAGAACTTTAACTTTCTTGACCTCACTATCACTGGAGTCACTAGAGTCACCGGAATCACTAGAGTATAGGGAAGTAATTATGGGAGGTTTTGATCCAGATGCTTTTTGGTCTGCAGGCTATTCAAAAATCTTGGATGATGGCTTTGGGATTCCCGACTTCTTGATTTCAAACACATGCTGAGTTTTGATCTTCACTACCTCAAGAGCCGAATCTGTCACCTGAGTAGCCATTTGGTGAATGATGAGGGTCTAACTTCCTACTAATGAAGCAACCTGCTAAAGAACTGGACCTTGAGATCTGAGCTGATGATCAGCTGAATTAGTTCTTCCTTTTACATGTGAGATGTCATCACTAAGCTTGAAGCCCTGTTCTAAAGTCTACTGCTTTCCTTTCTATCAGAGAAAGAATAGATCTACCCTATTCTTCACCACATCCCCTACTATACAGATCTCCTCTAGTCTAGGATCAATTTCCTCAGCTCTTACTTTTATCTCATTCTGAATTCCTTCTACTCTAATCTCGACAGAACTCAATCTCTCTCGAACTTCAGTCTAAAAACCGATCATACTGGAGCTTATGGAGTCTATCTTCCCCATTAGCAGACTCATAAAATTTTCATCAAGTGCATATCCCCTGGGTGGATAGAGTAGATGGTTCAGCCTCATCTCTGAACTGTGGGTCCTCTCTCTCTGGTGAGGATTCCTTTGGTTGATCTGGAGATGGAGGAGAAAGATGCTCTACTGCTACTGCTATTGAAGATCATATTCAAAGTTCAAGTAGAATCACCAAACAAGAAAAGAAGATCAAACAACCAAAGCCTAATCTAAAGATTCAAGATCAAGTTAAAGACCAACTCTCAAGACGACATAAGAGTTTAAATTTTATCTTATGAGAATGTCTAGAATCTTTGTAAGAAGTCTTCAAAGTATGGTTAGTTGAATGCTCAGATACTTAGATTGACCATAAGAGCCTGAGACTTTATTGGACATTACTCTAAGGCCCTAGGAAATCATAAAAATCATGTTAAAGGATAGCCAAAAGACCTAGAAATTCATTCTCATCTTTAAGGTCTTAATCCAGAGTGAATCAGAGTTTTTACTCTGATTTTGTTGACGAATTCATAGGGCAGTCTTGAATTCGGCGACGAAATGGAGACAGTAAACTCACTGTCTTAAACTGTTTTTGATTTCGGTGAAAAAATGAATTGGGAAACCCAATTCGTCAACAAAATCATGCGATACTCTAAAAATGTTGTAACGGCTAGTTTTCAATGGCCTTTCTCGCATTTAATGTTTCACCAACGACCATATTAGATGAAGAGCTATAAAAGGAGTTTATAAATGACCAACACAAGACTCTTGGTCAATACATTAACTCTCATCATCTATTCAATCAGTGACATTGATTTTCACATAGATCACACTTTAGAAATCCCCAAAAATCTCATTTGAGTTATTCAACTCCATTCTTTGAGAAATTTCATTAGAGTGTTATTCAACTCTTATCTAGCTCATTTCAAGAGTTTTATTTTGGATTATAAATCCAAATCTACATTTGTAAAGAAAAGTCAAGAATCGGTGGATTCATGCAACTGAAGATGTAAATTAGAAAAAGTCAAGAGATGGTTGTGCTATTACAAGGAAAGGTTTGGTCTCGAGCTGGAAGAGAGATTGTAAAGGTTTGGTCTCGACCTGAAGAGAGATTGTAAAGGTTTTGGTCTCGACCTGTAAGAGAGATTGTAAGCGGTTTGGGCTTCACCCAAGAAGAAGTCTGTACGAGCAAAATCATGATAAATCCTTGAAGCTAGAAGCTGAAAGGCGGGGACGTAGGCAAGTTGTCGAATCTCGAGAGAAACATCTTTGTGTTTGTTCTCTATAACTCTTTACCTTACTCTATTCACTACATATATTTTATAACTGCATAGTTGCATTCCCTTTCATATTTTAATTCCGTAAAAGAAAAGGGAAAATTAGTTTTTAATTTGCATAGACCCTAATCACTCTCCCTCTAGGGTCAATTTCTGGGGAACACATACATCAAATAATTCTACAACTAGAATTGGGGATAAAGGCATCATGTCTCTTGGTAATAGTGTAATATAATTGAGAATCCAAGAGTCTTGCTAGCATAGTAGATAGCATGTGGGGTTCTATTCACCCTTTGCCCTAAAATTGCCCCGACTGCATAATCAGAGGCATCACACATGAGCTCGAATGGGAGAGACCAATCCGGGGGCTGCATAATAGGGGTAATAGAAAGTAGATTGGGGAGCTTCTCAAAAGCTTCATAACATGCTTCATCAAAGGAAAATTGGACATCCTTGCATAGTAAATTGCTCAAGGGTGTAGAAATTTTGCTAAAGTCCTTAATGAAACAACGATAAATCCCTGCATGACCTAGAAAAGATCGAATTTGTCGCACCGTGGATGGTGGAGGGAAACTTGCAATAAGGTTGATTTTGGCCTTGTCTACTTCTATACCTCGTTTAGACACAATGTGCCCCAAAACAATACCCTCTTGAACCATGAAATGACTCTTCTTTCAATTCAGAATAAGATTTGTCTCATCGTATCTTTGTAAAACCAAGGTTAAATGTTGGAGACAATCTTCGAAATAGGTTCCAAAGGTAGAAAAGTCATCCATGAAGACCTAAAGAAACTTTTCTACCATATCGGAAAAGACGGAGATTATACAAAAGTCGCTGGTGCATTACGAAGACCGAATGACATGCGCCTATAGGCAAAAGTGTCAAAAGGGCATGTAAAGGTAGTTTTCTCTTGATCTTCGAGATAGATAGACACTTGATTGTATCTGAAATAACTATCCAGAAAACAGTAATAGCTCTTGCATGCTAGCCTTTGTAGGATATGATCAATGAATGGGAGTGAAAAATGATCATTTCTAGTCATGAAATTGAGTTTCCTATAATCAATACACACACGCCGACCCATGGTGACGCGTGTTGGAACAACATCTCCTTTGTAATTTTTGAGCACAACCATCAATTGACTCTCTTGATTATATGATATGTCAGATGCAATGATGACTGAGAGAGTCTCCTTTGGTCATAAAAAGACATATTTAAGTGAATCCGGGAGTAGCTTCAACTCGAGAATAGGTGGTACCTCTAAGGAAGGGATGGAAAAAATGCTAGAGGTGGAAGGTAATGGCTCTTTCCTGGCTTTCCAATTGGAGAAATCCATATGAAAAGTCGAATTTAGCAAGTTGTTGACTTCTTCAATGGACCCCTCAACATCAAACTCATCTCCATTGAAATGAGAGAGACATGCTTTATATGGGTCATTGGATAAGATGTAAGGAAGTGAATCCTCAATTATCTCTTCGATTGAATCAACTAAAAAGCATGCCTCATCATCATTTGAGGGTAGTTAGGAAGTGCTGAAAATGTTCAACCGGACTTTCATATTCCCAAAAGACAAATCCATCACCTTAATTCGACAATTTATACATGCATTGGTTGTAGCCAAGAAAGATCAACCGAGGATCACCGGGATTTGCTTAGTAGGATTTCGGACCGGTTCCATATCAAGTACGAGGAATTCGACCAAAAAGTAGAATTCGTCGACTTTAATGAGGACATCCTCAACAATCCCTCTAGGAATTCTAACTGATCTGTCAGCTAGTTGTAGAATAACTAATGTAGGGCGTAGTTCACCCAGCCTTAGTTTCTCATATACCAAGAAAGAGAGCAAATTTACACTTGCTCCTAAATCAATAAGAGCCCGATCAATGGAGTGCTCTCCAATGATGCAAGAGATGGTAGGAGTACCGGGGTCATTGAATTTAGGAGGAGTGGTATGTTGAAGCAAATAGCTCACTTGCTCGATTAGAAGGATTTTCTTAGACACATGAGTCCTTGATTTATGCATTTGAGTGCATAAATCCTTCAAGAATTTGGAGTAAGCTAGAAATTGCTTGATTGCGTCAAGCAGAGGTAAATTTATCTTGACTTATTTGAAGACCTCAATCATGTCTTTCATCCTTGCTCCCTTTTTATCAAATGGCAAAAAATCATTCAAACAAGTAGGATAAAGGGCTTTAGGCATGTAGGGTGCCTCAGGAATGGGAATGGGAATTAGAATTGAAGAAGAACCTTGGTTTGTAGAGTCCCAAACCTTTTCCCTTGATTATTTTGTTTTAGTAGGGTTTTATTGTCATCTTGGTGTTCTATGCTGTCTGTGTAAAGTCAAGCAAGTTGGGGGTTGAAAAATGGCAAAAAAATCTCAAATTCAGGACCCCGATCGATTAGACATAACAGACCGATCAATCGGGCAAAACCAGAAAGCTCGCCCAGGTGTTCTGTCCAGGCACGGATCGATCGGCCCAGGCAGACTGATCGATCGACTAGCACCGATCGATCGGCCCGGACAACACCGATCGATCGGTTGGAACCCAAATGGTTGCCCGGTTGAGTCCGATCGATTAGAACTAAACCTCGATCGATCGAAGCGTGCGATTTTGGTTTTAAAAAAACCCCCAAATTACGGATTTTTAGGGTTTTTAACCCTTGGGTCTATAAATAGGGGTGAGAGTGTGCTAACAATTTCTAACCTAATTTGACTAAGGAAGAGAGAAAATCTAGAGTTCTAAGAGAGTTTTGTTTGGGAGAATAAGGTTTTGCTTAGAGGAGAAGAAGCTTAGCTTGGAGATCATCTCCAAAGCTTCAAGGAGCTTCATTTAGCGATTTGGATCCAAGGGAAGTATAAGGTCATATTTTGTATTGGTTTAATTCCGATGTCAAAATGGTGTCAGTGTAAGTCTAGTGTCATTGTTCCTCTGGTTGATGAAGATTGGTGAAGATGAAGCTCCAAAGAATTCAAGAGAAGTACATTCCGGTTTCAAACTTCGCTCACACTCTTAGGATGGTAAGTGACCTAGATACCTAGTGGTTACCATAAGTGGAATTGACTTAGAATACCTTAAGCATATACCCTAGGTGATTAGAAATTAACTCATATAATGTTAATAGCCTTCGGATGGTCTTAATTAGGTTTTGGATCTTGAAACAGGGGTGGGCAGTGCAAAACAATCAAAATTTGCAGAGGCCGTTCGAACACCCAGCCTGGCCATTCGAACGAGCAATTGAGATAAAAAAAAAACAGTAGCTTGTCTGCCCCCCCCCCCCCCCCCCATTCTTGTCCATTTTCAACCAATTGAAGGTTTTTCAAACGCCCCTCATGGCCGTTCGAACGGACCTCGTATTTTTGTTTTCTAATTTCATTTGAACTCTGTTTTGACAAGTGCTATTGCCTTGGCTATTTATTGGATGATCCCTTAGCTCGTTCTAAGAAATTTGAGAGAGAGTTTAGAGACTACACTAAAGATTTTTGGGTTCTTAAATCTCCACTTGGTGTATACCCTTAGTTCTCCTCTCTCATGCTGTAGTTGATGCAAGATCGAATTGTTCTATCTTAAGTTGCATCGGTTGATCTCCATTATTGTTAGAGATCCCACTAGAGCAGTATTTTATTCCTTCATATTAATTTGAACTCTGTGTGAGTGTTGGTTGGCGTTGCCAAAGCCATCGAGGACTGAGATCGATCATTGGATCGTGGATTAAAACTTTGAGAAAAGTTGGCTGATGAGGAACCGGAGAGATCGAACGAGGAGTTCGTGGTTGTTCTAAAAGACGGAGAATCTTTACCGAGGAACAGTGTTTGTTGTCCAGTTGGGTAAGATTTGGTCTTGTGTTTGATAACTTATTCTCATAGTAGATTTTGTGCTGGACTAGGTCTCGGGGTTTTTCCCGAAAGGGTTTTCCATGTAAAAATCTTGTGTGTGGTGGATTGTTTGTCTTCTTTACTTTCCGCACTTGTTTGCTTTCTTTACCATAACTCTGATTATTAATAGATAAATTAAAAATTGGTAGACATTGCTAGGAAGACCTATTCACCCCCCTCTAGGTCAAAGGAATCATTGAACATGGATATTTCAATTGGTATCAAAGTGGGTTCACTCACAAGGCTAAACCCTTAAGTGTGATCTTTGTCAAAAATCCTTAATCAATGACTACTCTAAGAGATGGTGGATTTGTCTCTCTTCCTCTATTGTTTAATGGAAATAACTATGCTTATTGGAAAGCTCGAATGAGAGTCTTTTTCAAATCCATAGACGAGAGAATTTGGATGTCTATTGTTAATGGATGGATTGCACCCACAAACATGGTCGGTGGGATGACAATCACCAAAGACTCCAAAGATTGGTCCAGGGATGAGCTTGAGAATAGTGGTTGGAACACCAAAGGTCTCAATGCAATCTTTACTGCAGCACAGCTGAAGAATTTAGAAGAATTTCTTCTAGTGAAACTGCAAAGGAGGCTTGAGACGTTCTTGAGATTACCCATGAGGGTACCACTACTGTAAAGATCTCAAAGCTTCAAATGCTCACAACAAAATTTGAAAACCTAAAGATGGAAGACAATGACATGTTTGATGAATTCTATGCTAAACTGAGTGACATTGTTAATTCTAGTTTAATTTGGGTGAAAAGTTAAGTGATCTAAAATTGTGAGAAAAATCCTTAAATCTCTACTTGAGAGATTCTAATCTACGGTCACTGCCATAGAAGAGAGTAAGAATGTTGACTCTCTCAAGATTGAGGAATTGGTGGGGTCCCTCCAAACCTTTGAGTTCAATTTGAGGCCATCCATGAAAAATAAAACTCTAGCCTTGAAATCTTTCAAAGAAATCTTTGATGAAGATGACAGTGACTCTGAGTTGAGAGAGAAGGAATTAGCTCTATTTGTTAAGAAATTTCAAAAAAATTTGAAAACAAATAGGAGATTTAATCCTAAACAAGGAGGAAAAACAGGTGAAAAACCAAAGTCAAAACCTTGGAAAAATAAGAAAACTTTTAAAGGTGAAGACAAAAAATCTCATGGCATCCAATGCTATGAATGCAAAGAATATAGTCACATCTCACTTGAATACCCTAATAATCATAAAAGCAAGGTAAAGTGATGAATGCCATATGGGATGATAATGAAGTTGAAAGTGAACATTCTGAAAGCTCCTCTTCAAGTGGAGAATCTGTCAATCACATGGCCTTCACTATTTCTCTATCTGAGATTGTTGAGTCTCTTCCTTTGATTAATGAAAATAAGAAATGTGATGATGACCATGAGACCGAGACTAGTGAGGATGTTGAAAAAAGTCAAAGTGACTCTGAAACAGATGAGGATATGGATTCAACTTATCAAAAGTTGTATTCAGAAAGCCTAAAGCTGAAGAAGGCAAAAATCTCTTTGAATAAAAAACTGAAACTAATTCAATCTGAAAGAGATGATTACAAGCTAGAAGCATGAGGGAAGAGTGCTCTAGTCCCTCAGCTTGAAAGAGAAAAGGCTGATTTTAGACAAAATAGAGTGTCTTGAAGAATAAAACATTGCATTGACCGAGTGGGTCAAAGTTTTAGAAAAAGACACCTCTAAGAATGAATTAAAGAGTCCAAGACTCTTATTTCATAATTGGAAACTGAGAGAGATAACCTCATTGAGAAGGTTAGGGTTTTGGAAATGGAATTTCTGAATATCCTTAAAGTGAAGGATGGGTTAGTTAAGAAAGTAACTGAATTTGAGAAAGAAGCTAAACTGGTTAGCAATTCTCAAATCCTGGATAGATTAGCTAGGATGCAACGTTCAGTAGTCAACATGACCGACATAGGGCATTCTAATAGACCATAAATTCACATGAATGTTGGTACCATGGCATCTGATACTTTTGAGCCAAATCATGCAAGTCCAAGTCATGATGATCCTTCTGCCTCAGCCCTCAAAGAGAGAATTCCAGAAACACATGTTCAACCAAAAGTGAATTCATCTCGTCCTAAGTTATACCAACACTTTGTTGCTGCTAGTTATGGTAAAAATTATGTTTCTGATGAAGCAAAGAGGATTCATGTTCATGCTCCTACAGGTAGCTCCCCTCCTCCTCCTAGATTCATTCTCACTTGCTTTCAGTGTGGAGTGAAAGGTCACATAAGACCTCGATGTCCTACTTTTAGGAGAAATCCCCGAAAAGGTTCATGAAATCAACACTCAATTCAAGAGAATCTCCAAAGGCAAATTTAAGCCATGGTTGAAAAGTCTAGAAGTTTGAGCGAAGAAATGATGAAAATAGATCAACTGTCTAGTACTAGACTCGGTATGGACACTTCCTATGCTTATCATGAGAAAGGCAACAGGATAGACCAAAAGGCTAGGGCTCCCTAAAGGAGAAGAGAGATTGGGAAGAAGAAGAAGGTCACCTTCACATCTTCTCATGAAATGGAAAAAGACCAAAGGGTCAACAAAAAGCTAAAATCCATCTACGTGAGAAAGGATGACCTTAGAAGCATTACCTCCTGCACCTCCTTGAAATTACAAAACCCCATTAGGTGTGAGGGAGAGTGATTATGTGTTGTTTGATAGACTAGGTTGTTCTTCATGCCTATTATGTCCTAGTGCTATCTATGTGATGTATATTAGTAGGTTTTGCACTTTCTTATTTGTTTCACTATTTGATTTTTTTTTTTGATTGATTAAAAAAAAAAACTCCAAAAAGATTTTGTGGTTCTTTTAGATAGGATGTTTTTCCTTCATACATTAAAAAATCCAAAAAACATTAAAAAATCAAAAAATTCAAAAAGATGTTGCTTGGGCTTACTCTCCTATCATATTGTGTATGTTTCAATTTCCTTGCATTCATAAATCTTATTTAATGTCAAGGTAAAATTATTGAATAGGATTGAGTTCATGAGGATATTATACCTTACAAAGTCTTTTGGAAAATTGAAAAATAGACAAAGCCTCTAAATCACAGTTAGAGTTGGTTAAGCAATGTTGCTAAAGTGTCATGCATATGCACTCTGACTTACTAGAGAATAGGGTTTGAATTCATCAGTAAAGGTAATGCTATTATTCATGATGATCTTTTTGGTTGACTAAATCTGGATTGACCGTTATGTTAAATATCTTATTTGCTTGTGCTTCTGCTTTAAGAAAATTGAGACAATGGAAAGGGCTACCTCTAGGATAGTGTGAAAGTCACTATTGGATGTAAATAGTATGTAATGGCTACCTATGGGGATAATAGTTATCTATTTGGGTTGCTAGTGTGAAAGCCTCTGCTGCCAATAGCTAGGGTTACCTACCTAATCAGTGTGAAAACCGCCATTGTATGAAAAAATATGAAAAAGCCAAGAAAAGATCTCCAAAATATGGCTATGTTTGTCATGAAAAGAAAAGAAAAGACACATCGCATAAAAGATGAACAAGGATAAAAATTAGCACATATTCTTCAAATGCTTAAATTCAGGATTTAACAGGTTTGACTTCTAGTGTATGAGTCACCTTGAGTCCCTGAAATGCAATAATGTCATAACCTTAACCATGGGTTGAAACCTCCAAAAGAGTCAAGTCAGAAACCTCACTACACACACTATGCTTCAAAGTGAAACTTTTCGCTAAATGTGTCTTGGTTGTTGTGTGTGTTATTGATCGCCCATGTGACTAATATAGGTGGACATATCCTCATTTAGTCAAAACTTAATGATATTAAATCTTGGGTGAACAATCGTTTGGCTCCTTGGAAATTGGTGCATACATATGTGATTATGTTGCGGCTAATGCAAACTTGTTTTGAGGGGGAGTTTTTGCTTTTGACTAATTTGAAATTAGACTTAATTGTGCTTTACAAATGAATTATGGTTTCAAATGGTCTTGAATTAAGGGGGAGCTACATGTTTCAAATCTTGTTATATCTTATATGCATTTAGGCTTAAAATTTCTCTCTGAAATTGGTTTTGATTTATATGGGAGAATCTATGTGTCATGATTTGAGGGAGAGAGTCATTAAAAGGTGAAAAAATCAATTTTCCTATCCAGGCGTTCGAATGGACTGCCAACCGTTTTTGGCCATTCAAACGGCCTTAATGGGTGTTCGAACATCGTGGTTTTTATATAAAACCCTCAGGTTGCCATCATTCGTTCTCACCCGTTCGAACACACTGCAAATTGAAGCTAGGGCTCCGAAAACTCCACTCCATTTTGAGGTAATCCACTGCTCTAATCTTGAAATTTTTTTCCTTTGATTGAAATTTCTCATTCCTCATCATGTTTTCCATCTTTCCCTTATGGATTCTTGGGTTTCTCATGGCAAGCTCCTCACGGAGAAAGAATGCCGACAAACCACCATCCCCATCACTATCTTTATTCCATTCTTCTGAATCTGACTCAGAGAATGAGAGTGACTCTTATTCTGGACCTCCTCTCACTCGAGGTTCGGGGATTGTGATCGAGGAACCTTCGGCCCCTCAAACTACTAGGGCTAGATCCAGGGCTCCTACTGCAAAAGGGAAGGCATCCCATAAACCTAAAGCCCCATCAAAGGCCGCTCCCAAGAAAAATACAAAAAGGGCAAAAGTGAGCTAGGCATACCCCTTTTTTAAAGGTCGTAGGTTTAGATCTCCTACTGCAGCTTATAGGTTTCAGCATTATTTTGAAAATCGTATTGTCATTCTTGAGCGATCAGTTCTCCTTCATGACTTTACCCACACTGATCTTCCCCGTTTTATCCAGTCAAGAGGGTGGCAAGGAGTTCTTGCTCTATCAGGGCAATGCCCTTTAATCCTGATTCGGGAATTCTATTCGAACATCGAAAAGGATGACCTAGTTCATATGACCTTCACTACTGAGGTTTATGGCATCTTCATTGATGTTCTCCAGGCTTTATTGCCGCTTCTTATCCATTCCTTAGGTTCCCGATGCTTATTTTCCATATCATTATCGGACTGGTCCCCATGGCCATCATGTGGATGAGATCGCCACTATGATCGGCAGCTCTCAAACTTCATGGCCTGATACTCATTTGTTGCAAAGTAGGTTGACCCCCAATGCTAGGATTCTACATCTCTTGATGTGTTCTGACCTTCATCCTAGAGGTCATATCACCGACATCAGTTCTGATCAAGCTTGTTTTCTCCATGCCCTGCTCACAGATGAGCCTATTGATCTCACTTCTCATATTATTGAGTTGATGATTCATGCGTCCCACCTCAGTGCTGGTACAGTTGGCTTGCCATTTGACATCTTGATCTGAGGTATACTTGCCTCTCATGGCATCCACCATTCAACCGATGACTTGGTTAGTACGTCTAAAGGTCCCCTCACAGCGAAGGCCTATACTAGTAGTCTAGCACATGTTATTGATCGTTCTGCACCCATACCCGAGGAGGGCCCTGCTCAGCCTCCTCCTGCTCCACCGACTACCATGGATATGTTGGCTGCCCAGATGGCCCAGCTTGTTGCGAGCCAGACTGTGTTCATTGATGAGACTCGCACATCGCAGGCTGCTTTTCACAGCATGATGGAGACTCAGTTCTCTAACTTTTGCAGCTGAGACCAGAGGCCACTTCCGGTATCTCACCACTGCTGTGACAGATATGAGAGCCGACATTACGCGTCTCCGAGAGGAGTGGGCACTTCAGGATGATGCTGATGCCACTCAGAGCGATGGTGGAGATGGTGCTGATGCAGCTGCTGCTCCTTAGATTATTTTTTATAGATGTTCTATTTTTTGATATTATGGAATGTATATTGGCTTGGACCATGAGTATTATTTTGATGTGATCAGATATTATGTGTTTGACTATAGATCACTTTTTGTTATTTCCTACTTTCCTATCATGTTATATCACTATGTTTTATGGATATGGATTGTATGGATTCTGGTTTCCATGAATTAGTTGTGATGTTCAGCTCTTAGTTGGCTTGTGATGCATGACTAGTTCCTTTGGTCATTTTTTTTCTGGAAACTATGTCTTAATGCTATCTACTTTTGGTGATATTGTCATATCTTGTTTGTCAGCATGTCTTGAATGGATGTACTTTTAAAATAGTTTGAGCGATATTGCAATTGTTTCCTAGCTTATTGTTTTATTTTGCGATGCTTTGGCATTCGTGTCAAAAAGGGGGAGAAATATTGAAGTACTTCATTGCTTAGTTTGTATATACATTGATTATGTTCCACCTGGTGTTTTCCCCACTTTATATTTCTCATGCTTCACTTGGTTGTGTGTTTTAGCATGTGCAGATGTTCAGAATAAGTTAACATAAAGGTTGTGCTGATTTTGTATATCAAAATTGTAATTTTGAGTCATGTAATTGATTAACTCTCCATGTTTGGGAGTTTGTATCGAGTCATGTACTTCAGTTGGTATTTTTTCACAGATTACCAAAGGGGGAGATTGTAAGGTCATATTTTGTATTGACTTAATTCCGATGTCAAAATGGTGTCAATGTAAGTCTAGTGTCGTTGTTCCTCTAGTTGATGAAGATTGATGAAGATGAAGCTCCAAAGAATTCAAGAGAAGTACATTCCGGTTTCAAGCTTCGTTCCCACTCTTAGGATGGTAAGTGACCTAGATACCTAGTGGTTACCATAGGTGGAATTGACTTAGAATACCTTAAGCATATACCCTAGGTGATTAGAAATTGACCCATGTAATGTTAATAGTCTTCGGATGGTCTTAATTAGGTTTTGGATGTTGAAACAAGGGTGGTAGTGCAAAACAATCAAAATTTACATAGGCCGTTCGAACGCCAAGCCTGGCCATTAGAACAAGTAATTGAGATTAAAAAACAGTAGCTTGTTTAGCCCCCCGTTTTTGTCCAGTTTCAACCAATTTCAAGGCCGTTCAAACGGACATCGTATTTTTGCTTTCTAATTTCATCAGGACTTTGTTTTGACAAGTGCTATTGTCTTGACTATTTATTTGATGATCTCTTAGCTCGTTCTAAAGAATTTGATAGAGAGTTTAGAGACTACTCTCAAGATTTTAGGGTTCTTAAATCTCCACTTGGTGTATACCCTTAGTTCTCCTATCTCATGCTCTAGTTGATGCAAGATTGAATTGTTCTATCTTAAGTTGCATAGGTTAATCTTTATTATCGTTAGAAATCCCACTGGAGCAGTATTTCATTCCTTCATATTAGTTTGAACTCTGTGTGAGTGTTGGTTGGCATTGCCAAAGCCATCGAGGACAAAGATCGATCGTTGGATCGTGGATTGAAACTTTGAGAAAATTGGTCAATGAGGAACCAGAGCTGTTGCTGCAGAGATTGAACGAGGAGTTCGTGGTTGTTCTACAAGACGAAAAATCTGTACCGAGGAACAATGTTTGGTGTCCGATTGGGTAAGATTTGGTCTTGTGTTTGATAACTTATTCTCATAGTGGATTTTGTGCTGGACTAGGTCCCGTGGTTTTTCCCGGAAGGGTTTTCCACGTAAAAATCTTGTGTGTGGTGGATTACTTGTCTTCTTTACTTTCCGCACTTGTTTGCTTTGTTTGCCATAACTCTAATTATTAATAGATAAATTAAAAATTAGTAAACATTGCTAGGAAGACCTATTCACCCACCTCTAGGTCAAAAGCATCATTTAACACAGATATTTCAGGAAGGATCCCAAAGGTTGATATCCCTTCTAATTAACCCTCTTAAGATGTTTTACAAGTTTAAATAAGAATAGGTTATGGATTATTAAGAGATTTACATGAATATGCATGAATTAAAGAATTGAAATATGAATTGAGGTTGATATCATATCTAGTCTAACTCTTGTATTATTATGATTGTTGATTTAGTATGTTAAATGATGAATTAGTGAAGAAATTGCATGTCTAAATAAGAATGTGGATGAATTCTTATACTAGTTGCTTAAATTGAATTATGGATTATGGATTATGAAAATGATGGAGGATGGGTTAAAATGAAGAAGGGATGGATGATGAATGTGTGAATGTGGTTATGGATGGGTATGTTTTGGTTATGGAATGTGAAAATGGAAAGGGCATTGTATACATAACTAACGCATGGTAAGTGTTAGTTGAAATGTCTAAGAACACTAAGTATGGAAATGATGATGTTGAAAGGTTTGTATGAGTACAATAAGATTTGCTATGATGAATTATGCCTAATAATGATGTTAGAAATGTCAGCATGAGCATGACAAGATATGAATCATGTTATGATAAATTATACTTATTCATGTTGCATGGTGATTGATATTCGGGTAAGCCAACGCTTAGAGGAAGTTCTCCATGTCGGGAATTCTCTAACTAGGGAGATGTAACCTAGTTGAGTTTCTTGACAGAAGATCGCAATCTAAGCGATGACTGAGCTCGGATACTAATCACGACATTCAAGCACAAGTTCACATGTGTGGTAGATTACAAGTCTCACATGTACACGAGCATGACACGAATATTGCATGGATACTGAACACTAAACACTGAAATACAAGTACAAAGACTCTGAAATACAAGTACAAAGATAAGGACACTGCATAATTTTATAAGAACCTTGACTTTCAAGTAGCTTCGGTATTCATTGATGCTCTCCATGAATAAGATTTCAAATCCTAGATAATTATCATGGACATTTGGATCTAAGAGTTCTAGGGGCTTACGCTTCTGTCGACACACCTCAATGGATTTAAATACAAAGACCTCAATGACCATTTTTATGGGAAAACAAGCATGCATGGCATTCATGTGGAGCTTGGGGGGTTTCAATTTTCTCTTCTTCTTCTCAACCTCAAGATGCCCCTTTAGTGTAATTTTCTTTTTTAAAACCATCATACATAGGCAAGTAAAGATCGAATAAACATTTTGATACGACATATCAATACTCTATACAAGTATATCGATGTTTATCGATATTAAATATGCCCTATATCGATATTGTAAGTCTGTATATCGATACCTATTGATATTAAAAATATCATCTATCAGTACTCTAAGTCTGTGTATCGATACCTATCAATATTACAAATAACTATATCGATACTGTAAGTCTTTATATTGATACCTATCGATAAAAAGTTTGGTACTATCTCGCTACTAAGGGTAGGTATTGATATTAACACATTTATTGATACTAAAAATATACATATCGATATATGTGGATCGATATGTCATCTTCAACCTGTGAACCTATCTCTTAGTATCGATAAAGTTATAATGAGTATTGATAACTCATTGTGTGTATCCATAGAAACTGTAAAATAAATAATTTTGACAAAATTGTGGATTCCAAATAACAAATTCGGTTTTAAAACATATACCAATGACTGTGAGCCATTTTTCAACTATTAAACTCCCTTCTTTTGGTTAAAGATTATATTAAAGTTAAAAGAAAAAAGAAAAAAAAGGAATTCTAGGGTTATGGCGTTGTTTAGAGGATAAAGCATGCCTTAATGGTCATAGAGGATCTCTTAAGAACAATCTAAAGATCGAAAGGGAGTTGGAAATCTCGTCGGAAATTTTGTTGGGATTACAAGCCGGCGGTCAAAACTTAGGTATTGACAGCAGGTGATACCCAAATGGGGCATTTGGGTATTTGAAAGGGCTTAGGGACTCCTTGGTCTTTCTTTGTAAAGCCAAGGTTAAAATGGTATAAAAAAAAACTCGCATGTGCGAATCTATGCACATGTGTGTGGGGGCATCGTAAGAAAGAGTTTTTAAAAGGTGGGTAGTTTGAGAACAATCGCATAATAGGGGGTAGTTTGGGAAAACCCCACAATTCATTTCTCATCCTTGACATGAGCATAACCCACTAAATACTCAATAGCCGATTGCACTAATGCAATGTCTATCAACCTTATCTGTAACAGTATGATAGAAGGGACAAAAGCAGGTATCAACCAACAAATGTTCTTCCAAAACTAACCTTTAGAGCTCTTACGCAAGGGTTATGGCATTATTTAGAGGATAAAGCATGCCTTAATGGTCATAGAGGATCTCTTAAGAATAATCTGGAGATCGAAAGGGGGTCAGAAATCTCGATGGAAATTTTGTCACAATTACAAGCTGGTAATCAGAACTCAAATATTGATAGCAGGTGATACCAAAATGGGGCATTTGGGTATTTGAAAGGGCTCAGGGACTCCTTGGTCTTTCTTTGTAAAGCCAAGGTTAAAATGGTAAAAACAAAATTCACATGTGCGAATCAATGCACATGTGTGTGGGGGCATTGTGAGAAAGGATTTTTAAAAAGTGGGTAGTTTGAGAACAATTGCATAATAGGGGGGTAATTTGGGAAAACCCCACAATTCATTTCTCATCCTTGACATGAGCATAACCCACTAAATACTCAATAGCCGATTGCGTGCAATGTCTATCAACCGTATACTATACAACTACAACCCTACCAAGTCCGATCTGTGAGATCTTCTACGGAGTGGAACAACTTGTCCCAATCAATCATGCCTTGAACCTCCAACTGTCCAACATGATTAGTGAGAAAGGTTTTGCATACACTTGGCATTTGGTAACATTAGTCTAATAGGTAGAGCTTATTTGAAATTATGCTTAGTGGACTTTAGATTGTTAAGTTGAAGGTTAATTGGATGCTTACATCTTTTTAAGTTAAAGGTTAATTGGATGCTTACATCTTTTTGAAAATAAGGCTTTTACCTCTTAAAAAAGTAGTTATGTACTTTTTTAAGAAGAGGTAAAACTCCTACTACTTTTTTAAGAAGAGGTAAAACCCTTACTCCCAAACAAATGTAGACATCCAATTAACATTCAACTTAACAATCTACAATCCAACTAAACACAATTTTCAAATAAGCTCTACCTATTTAGATTATTGTTACCAAACACCATCTTGAATTGAACTTATCATGCACTAATCGTTATAATAAAAACTATTCTCATGCGTCTATCGACCAACATATTAATAGAATAGTTGAGACGAGCTGAATCACCTATTTTTGAGCTCCGCTCATCTAACTATTTTATCTTGCTCCAGCTCCCCTCATTTTCAACCGAGTGAGTTGGGTCGGCTCTTTGAGAACCCTATGTTGGCCTTGTCACAAGAAGAATCACCCACCAGAATAAATCATATAAGACAATGATATGATCATAAAGAATAAATAGAACAAAACACACATCTTAGCTAATCTTTAAGGAAGCTCACCCACTGGACGCACCAAGGCAACCGGCTTGGCCATGACCATATGGCCACAAGCCCAGCATTGCAACACACTAGAAGAGCATCAAGGTCACACCAGCTCCCTATTGCGACAGTGGTAGTGCATCTCTTTTTATAGGTGATTAGGGTTTCACTCCCATTAGGTGTGACGGTAGAGATGCTCACCTCTAGACCAGCTCGGGCAACTAACAGCAAATACTGACAAACATCAACTTATGCCAACCCTATGCAGGATATAATAAAAAGCACGGTGCGCTACCCCAATCCTTTTTTTTTATTTTTGGTGGAAATGTTATTATGTAACAAATACACACTCTAAACCAGGGTTACCAAGTTCGGTACATGCTATAGGAACCACAAACTGAGCGAACCCAAACTAATTCGTGGTTTGGTTTGGATTGGTTCGTGAAATTGAGCGAATCACATAGTGGTTTTAAAAAAAAATTTGATTTGTCAAATTTTTTATTCAAATTAATTAATTTTTCTTTTTAAGTTCAACAAATTTATACTTTGAGTTCACAAACCGTTCATAAAAATAACATTTTTTTAAAATTTTTCAAATTACTATTTGTAATATATTATTTACATGTTTAAAAGATATATATTTTTATAGTATAATATAAAATATATAATTGTTTTACATGCTTAAGTACGAACCAAGCTAAAGAACCTCATGTGAACAAAAAAAAAAAATTATCTCATCCTACCACTAATGAACCGGGTGGTTCACTCTAGAGTGGCAAAACGTGAACCGCGAACCCGAATAGGAACCAACAACATTGTTCTAAACTCACACACAGCCAACCTAAGCCACCCCCCCCAGTCTATTCAAAAGCGTTATGCTGCCGTCCCAGCAGCATAGTGTGAAACGTGGACTACCAAGGCGAAGCCACTTACACCGAAGCAGAGCCCACTCGGTTTAAGTCCATGCTGAGTGACCCCAAATCCCAGAGTGCAATGTAAAAAAATAAAATATTGGGGGACAAGATGGTCAATAAACCACCTTTTCCTTGTCTCTCTCTCCCTCCCTCAACTAAAAAACCCCCACTCTTGGTCTGGACGGGGCGGTGGGTGGAAGAAAAGAGGTGAGGGGGGCAATTCCACATGTTCTGAGGACCCTTCCTTCTTCTTCTTCTTCTTCTTTTTCTTCTTCTTCTTCTGTGTCGCAGAGATGATTGAAAACCCTACTGATTCACCCATCACTGCCACTAACACAACCACCGTCAAGCGATATGCGCCTCCCAATCAAAGGTATTCTCTCTTTCTCGCTGTGTGAGAGAGAGATATTTGATTTGATTTAGGGTTTGTGATTTAGTTCGTCAAAATATAACATTAAATCCATGATCTGCTAGAGAAAAATGTACTCATTTATATATTTTTTGTGAAATTGATGGCATGCAGGAACCGTGTTCTCAACAGGCGCAAATCTGGAGGTAAGAACAGCTCCTAGTTAATTCTCGTCACTAACATTTACAGTCTTTCTATGCCATCAACATTGTTAGAGTGTTGTGATGCAGTTTGTGCAATTTTTTCCATTCAAGATAAAAAAAAACTCAATTGTTTCACCTACACTTATCACCAATCTGATTTCAACACGATAACTCACCAAGAGTTTCCAAATGCACTACTGCTCACACGTGTTCTGACACCAACTATCTATCTATCTATCTATTGTAACAAAAATACGACCGTTGATGTGCAAATTTCTATTGGACTTGCATACCCTGGCTTGTCCCTTTACCTATTTGAAAACATGCCATTAAAAAATGCTTAACTGCCGATACACAATTGAGATCGTGGTGGGGTGGGGGGATAGGCCCTCAAATTTCACGTTCATGTGTTGTCGTTATCTCTCCAATTTATTGGGTGCGCTCATGGGTATGGTATTCGTAGAAAGAGGTGAGAATTAGCTTCTTAGAAAAGTTTGTTGAATGAATTGAACTCTATAACCCTTTTGTTGGGAAAGAGAAATCCATTTCAATCTTGATAACTTGGATCTCATTTAGTCAACATATGTGCACTAAGGCTTTTGATGGCATTAATGAGCAGGGGGTACATTGGTGCATGTCAAGGGCTCTAAGTAGAGCAGGGGTAGGCCGAAAAGAACGTGAATCACGGTAGTGCCTAAGAATTTGAACGGAACATGCATTAACATACGATTTGACCCCAAATAGGATGGATGATAGAGTACGATTCATATACCTGGCCCCAAATAGTTGGGACAAGGTTAACGATGATGATTAAGGTGCCAAATCTTTAGAGAATGTGCGCAGGTCAGGGGCTGCGGGCTTAGCAGTTTCCCTACCAAGTATGTGGATCTTCCTTTGGGCTCAAAACCTCTAGCCAAAAGTATATTAATACCCAATGATAGAGATGAAAGAATACTTGCCCACTAGAAGAAGGGTTTTCTCACCTTTGAAGGACTCTTATTATCGGTGTCCTGGCAAGCCTTCCAGACTTCTTTATACTCATTTTCAAGATACGTGATTCAATACTAAGCGACTTGAAAACCTACGAAGAGACTTCTTGTGGGGAGTAAGGAGGGGGCAAAAAGAGATTTCACTTGATCAAATGGGACAGGGGGTGCCGGCCTAAGGAGTGTGAAGGCTTTGTGTTTAGGAGGCTTTGTGCATGAACAAGGCCATGTTGGGAAAGTGGCTATGGAGATTCAATTCTAAGGATGTGGTGCTGTGGAGTGTGATTGGAGCAAAGTTCGACACTTCAAGATTCACGGCCTATAAAATGAAGTGCTTCAGGAATACCAAGAAACATAGCATCACAACCAATGTTACCTTATTCGTCGGTTCACTCGGTTCGAATTGTGGTTCCCAGTTTGTCACTCTAGAGTGAACCTGGTTTGCTAGGGGTAGGATGAGATAATTCGTTTTTCGATTCACGTAGGTTCTTTAATTTGGTTTGCTTACTTAAGCATGTAAAACAAATATATATATTCCTATATTTATATATGTTTAAGTGTGTAAATAAATATATTACAAATAATAATTATGAAAACCCATAAAATGTATTTTTATAAGCGGTTCGCGAATTAAAAGAAAAATCCATCGAACCCAAAGTATAAATTCGTCGAATTCAAAGAAAAATATTAGCAAACTCGAAGAAAGTGAACCAAGACTGTTTAGAAGAATCGTGTGGTTCGCTCAATTTTACAAACCAAGCCGAACTGAACCACGAATTGGTTCGGGTTCGCTCCGGTTCGCAGTTTGCTATCGTTGACAACCAACTGAACCGCTATAGTTGACAACCCTTTCAAAGGGGGTTGTACTGTTTGCACGTGTGAAACAGTTGCCATCCTAACTTTGGCAAACCAAAGGCCACTGCTAGGCAGCATGGCATAGTCCTTGCTACCATTTTCTACTTGATGGTGAGCCACCACGTGGCACCCCTCTTAGGTAGCAGGGCATTGCTCTTGCTTCCAACTTTTACCCAATAGGGAGTCTCCACGTAGCACCCCTATCAGGCAACATGGCATTGCCATTGCTGTCATCCTTTAACCAACAGGGAGCCACCACGTGGCACCCCTCTTAGGTAGCAGGGCATTGCTCTTGCTTCCAACTTTTACCCAATAGGGAGTCTCCTCGTAGTACCCCTATTAGGTAACATGGCATTGCCATTGCTGTCATCCTTTGACCAACAAGGAGCCATCATGTGGCACCCCCTAAATTTGTCTCATCACCTCCTTCATTTGGTATATGGATCCCCATCCAGGATTTGTCCCCCTTTCACTAAAGTCCCTTGAAGCATGGGTATAATTTGGCTCATTACCTCCTTCAATCTACATGCCAAAGCCTTGACCTGGATCTTGTATACATTGCCCACTAAGCTTAGAGGTCTAAAATCTCTTAACGACTTTGCCCCCTTCTTTTTTAGAATTAGGGCAATAAAAGTAACTGAGAACTTATCAAAACTTTCTTATTGAATTCCTCTACTACCTTCATAAAATATTATATTCCAACAACTCTTAGAAAATGATAAAGAAAATTCATTTAGGCCTGACGCCTTATCACCCTTATATTTTGAACAATCTGTTTGTTCTCCAACATCTAAAATGGCCTTTCAAACCAATACCTTTTTTCTTGTGTAATGCAGTTAGACTGAATCTCATCCAGGGTTGGGCCTGGGTCTACCTAGGCCCAACCCTCACTTATAATGTTCTGGCCCAAGCCCTTGGAGGGCCTGAAGTGGTAGGCTCAAGCCTTACCTTTAGGGCCAGGGTCAGGCCTAAACTTGAAAGAAGATTAGGAAAAAAATTGTCATAATTTTTAGCAAAGTTTTATCTAAACCACCACCGGCTGCCAACCTAACATCAACCTTCCTTTATCCGAGCTTGGGGACCAGCAATGTAACCCAAAGAGTAGCACAATGATTTTTTTTAAATTACTGGTGGGCTTGTGGCGAAGTAGAATTTTTTTCTTAAAGTATAATATAAAAATAGTTATATTATTAATTTTTTGAGCTTTTATTCTTTTGTAACAAAATTAAACCTAGTATACTATATATTCTACATGTTTAAACATCTGAATCTTTTTCCCAATATATCTAATATTGACACATCTGACTCACTATGTTGCTCCAAACGAATCCAATCTTGGCAACAAACCAAGGCTTTTACAGTCTCTGGTTTTAAACCTCCTAAATTGGTCAAGTATTGTTCCTCTGGTGCTAAATGCAAACTCAGAAGCAACTATCGAAACTTGAATATTTAAGATGTCATGGGCCATTAACGACTAAAATGGATACTTTGTTGATTTGTCTTTCCACCACTTCAATCGAAATTAGAGGAAAATTGTAATTTTATTATACAAATGAATCCGGTTATGGCAAAATTTTGAAATCTGGAATATTAGCTTTGAAATTGTTTGTAAGAAAAACTATAATGGTTGGGAATGCCTTGGGATTTCATTTCGAAGAGGGGGGAAACTGAGTAAAAATTTTGCTTCGCAGGAAATGCAAAACCATGTTTCCCACTTCTATCAAATGGCCACAAGAGATCCGATACGACCTTGTGGTTATTTTGGTTCTATTATTCATAAGGAGGGAGAAAGTCTTGAGTATGTTCGTTATAGAATTTAATTTGGTTATTGAGGTAGAGATACCTCCGGAGTGCTAATGAAGGGCATATACGAATTTGATTGGGTTGCCTTCCTTTTTTATAATTGATTGAAGGCAAGATTTTATAATTGACTGTACATTTAATGAGTTTTGTTGAGGCACAAATGTTGAAATGAATGGGTGACAAGATTAGGAAGGACAATAAAAAAGAGCAGATTTGAGGGAACCAAGGAGTAGCTCCATTGGGTGGTAAAATAAAGGAGACTTGAGTAAATGAGTTGGTCAAGTGCAACGAGGGCCGTTATCAAAAACCATTAGATGGAGTGCATTGGTGCACATTGTATGCTCATGAACGAGTAGGGGAAGGCTGAAAAGGACATGGGTCGATGCAGCAAAAAATTATTTGAAGAGTACGCATTACTAAAGGATATGGCTCAGATAGAATGAAATGGTGGGACAAGATTCTTGTAGCCAATGGAAAATAGTTGGGATGAGGCTTTGATGATGACTCAATCCACCCAAAGAGAAAACCTGTTTCCTCACCATTTAATAAAATTTGAAATCAACGGTAGATTTGTGTTGGTTGCCTGGTGTTGATACGGTAATACATATTATATCGGATAGCGAACCACTACATCCAGTCATAAGCTTTCATTGCATTTAGCTTTAAAAAAGAATTGGCAAGTCTTTAAGGTACTCTTGAAGTGTTGATTACCAAGAATTCACACATAAGGAAACTCCTTCAACCCTAGATATTTTGATGCAATGTTCCAGGAATCATGAATTATAGGAAAGGACGTTTATGGGAACCTAAGTTGAGAAGAGGTCTAAATGATTGGGAAATGGAAGAGTCCTTAGGTTTATGAGGTGTATTTCGCTGATGAAGCCAAACATTAGTGTCAACAATAGTAAGGTATGGGCCAGGGACATGAAGCCAAACATTAGTGTCAACAATAGTAAGGTATGGGCCAGGGACAGCAAAGAACGTTTCTATGCGAGATCATCCCATCTGCCTTTGATGATAGTTCTTGTTCCCCGTGTCCTCACAGACTTGTGTGGAATCCGGTATTCTTTCGAAGTTTGTTTTCTTCCTCTGGACAGCATTCTTGGGCAAAATCCTCACGTTGGACAATTTAAACAGCAGAGGTTGGAGACTTGCTAACGAGTTGTTCATGTGTATGATTGAAGATGAATCAATGGACCACTTGCTTATCCATTACCCTCTGGCTTGCAGAATATGAGGCTTTTTTTTTTAATCATGCCTAGGGGATTAGTGGTGATGCAAGGCATTTTGGGATTTTTCCTCGAGCAGTTCCAACCCCACTAGGGCCGTACGGTTAGCATTGGGGGGACTATATCTCTAACCCAAGTCACCAATACAGTCCACCTTCTAAAAGGAGACTTGGGGTCAATTTAGGCCCAGAGATTAGTTACGTTTTTTTTCCTATTTCTGTTAGGAATTGTTAGTAGGCTTTCCTTAGAAGCCTTTTATTAGGGTTTGTTTATGTTGCTTAAAGAGAGTCCACGTATGTTAGCGAGTTTCTATTTCATGCCTAATTAGGAATCTCTGAAAGTCTGTAAATATTCCCATACGTATGCTATGAGTTAGTTTTTTTTGATCGGTCAGTGTTGGTGAATTTTGAGAACCGAATAAGCAATCTTATTGAATTTTTAAGCTGCTGGTTGCTGAAATCCAAAGCAGTCTTTTGTATCGGCTCGAATTGATTTTCTACTGTTATCTTGTTGTTTTTGTTCTTGGAGCTATGCCATTGCTGTTGGTGATTAGTAGAAGGGGATTTCTCAATAGGGTTTCAGATGCCCTAGGAATCCAACTACAAAGGCTGCAGCTTCTATACTACCTCCATACCTACCACCTGAACATATTATCAGCATCAGGGTTTAGGTTTAATCCTAATTCTTCATTAATTTTGGAATTCCAGATTCCCCCAATTCGAATTTTTGAAATTAAATCTTAGAACTTGAACATAAGCCTATTGTTTCACTAGGGCTTTGTTTGCTTTATTTTAACTTACCTAAAGTGATAATCAATGCCCTTTTGACCTCACACTAAACCCTAGACTGAATTTCCAGAAGTCGACTAGTTTTATGAAATTACAGATTAGTCCCTTAACCAATCTGAAACCATCCTTGAGCCCTAAACCTATTTTGAACACTAGTTTTCATATTAGATCATTCCTGCATTAATCCTAACCTATCCAATACCTTTAAACCCCGTTGACCTTGTATTGTGGTTAAATTCCAATTTTGCCCTTGCTGTCTGGTATACAGAAATTTTGGAATTGCTTTGTTAGGTTGATCCTTGTGTTTTTAGGCTACATCAAATGGGTTTTCCCCCTCAGCTTCAAGGATCTACTCTCCAGCTGGTATCTGCATAATATGGGTGTTGCTCGGTGTGTGATTTGTTTCTCCCTGGGGCCATTAGTTGGAGCGTGTGGGACGAGAGGAACATGAGATCATTTGATAACGTTGAGAAGATCTGTATGGACATTTTTATGTGCTAGTTGTCTGGGTGTTGCAGAGGGACGATTACAATGTTTTTTGATTGCCACCTTTCTTTGACCTTCTGTAGTCTTGACTGTACTATGTGTTTTGTTTTTTTACTTTTTTGTCATTTGTGTTTTATTTTTGTAGTAGTCTTTTCTTTGTTCACCTCTTGGTGAACTCGCTCTGTACTTCTCTTTATTATTAATCTCATATATGATTTACCGATACTTTTTTTGGGAAGTCCCTTTTTGTTGTTCCATTTATTGTTTAATAAACCTTTTTGTGATGCTATACTTCTCCATGTTTTGCAAGATTGTCATTTGAGGCCTATAGGCTCAATGATCGGTGAGGAGACTCGTCATAGAATTTTTGCCAATATTGTTAACAATTATTTTTTTTTACAAGAGAATATACATCTTACTACGGTTATGAAAAAGTTGTTTCTAAAAGTAAGAAGTAGAAATCAAATTTATGTTTTTTACATTAGAGAAGTTAAATTGTTTTGTCTATGGCACATGTAATGGCGAGTACAAGATGGTGTGGTTATTAACTAAGAAAAAAGATGTCTTGGAGTTTTTTTACGTGTTGGGTATTCTTAAAGAATCCCTGCTGCAACTGAAAGAGATCTCCTGCAACATCTTAAAACTCTCAAACTGTGTTCTTGCCTCTGTCCTATTTGAATTCACATCCCAATGGGATGTTGCAGGAGATCTCT
Organism: Tetracentron sinense; assembly: GCA_015143295.1. Lineage (NCBI taxonomy): Eukaryota > Viridiplantae > Streptophyta > Magnoliopsida > Trochodendrales > Trochodendraceae > Tetracentron > Tetracentron sinense. Next base: position 45,965,047 of record CM026558.1, on the reverse strand, counting down.
TTTAATTGCAGCAGGGATTCTTTAGGGTCCGTTTGTTTGCGGAGACTTACAAGGTCCGGCACTTAGCAAGTTTTGTCATTTGACAGCATTTTCTTTTGAAAGCATGATGTATCGGGCTTATCATCTCTTAAGTTGCAATTCCCATAAGACTTTTTGTTATCGATAAACATAGTAATGTATCAATCAAAAAAGAGATACAAGAGATAGAGGTATAGTACAAAAGAAGAGTTTACAATAGCGTAAACACAAAACGGGAAAGAAATAATAGGCGCCGAAACAGTCCCCCATTGCTGAAAGAGCCAAAGCCTATGCTGAGATAGACTTCATCCTAACACGGCTCCCAAGTCCACCTCACCATTCCGAATAGATACCCAATCCAAGATTTGTAAAAGGATTCATGATCGAATACGCACAAGAGAGGAAGGAGAGTTCTCAAACACTCTTCTATTTCGCTCTTTCCATATCGACCACGAAATGGCCTCAAGGAGATTCAACCAAATTGTCATATGCGCACTATTCGCACTAACTAAAGACTAGCAAGATAACAAGTTCTGAAAGGAAGAAGGGAAAACCCAAACCACACCTACTTGGGAGAAAAAATACTCCCATATCATACCCACCACTAGACAATGCAGCAGTAAGTGGTCCACCGTTTCTTCCGCTTGGAGGCACAAGAAACAACGATTAGCCAACCTCTACCATATATTCTTTAAGTGATAACAAGTAAGGATTTTATTCAAAGATGCATTTCATAAGAAGAAAGATACCTTGGAGAGAATACCTAGATTCCACACAAGTCTATGAGGAAAGGGCGCATAAGGTGCTGACTCAAATGCTAATAGGAGTGATCTCACTGAGAATTGACCATTGTTGCCATTGGGCCAAATTCTACAATCTAAGCCATCAGGGCTTATAGGGGTAGACTCAAGACGCCAAAAAAGATGACCCAAATTTTCAAATTCTCAATCATTCAAATCACGTCTCAACTTAGGACATCACACGACCCTCTCATTTCGGAACTCGACATAATCCTCCACAAGGACATCCTTATCTATGGCTAGGATAAAGATACTGTCGAAGATATCATTTAATTTCCCAAATATCTTTCCAAAACCGAACCTCGGACCCTCTACCCACCATAAAACTAAACTTGGGCACAACTAGATGGGAGACTACCATAATCCCCTCCCACAAACCTACCCGGTAGGAGCTCTTCACTCTTTCGAAACCCAGCAGGAAACCTCTTCATATTTAGACACTTAACAAACCGCCATAAACTCTCTCTCTCTCCCCGAATCTCCAAACCCATTTACCTAGCAGAGCTTTATTCACACGAACCAATGACATCAGACCTAGACCCCCACTACTCTTAAGACGACAAATAGTAACCCAAGAAACTAAGTGGTACGTAAAGCTATCTCCCCTACCATTCCAAAGAAACTCCCGTTGCATCCTCTCAAGAGAAGCGGCTACCGACCTCGGGATGGTAAAGGAAGACATAAAGTAAGTGGGGAGACTACTGAGGGTGTTCTTTATCAAGGTTAGTTTTCCGCCTTTAGATAAGTACGATGATTTCTAAATTGAAATACGACTGTAAAATCTTTCCAACACTGGGGCCCAAACCGCCTTAGAATTGAAACCTGCCCCGAGAGATATACCAAGATACACTGAAGGCAGAGAACCCACATGACACCCTAGGCAGGTAGACAACTCGATTTCCAACACTTCCCCAACACTCATAATTTCGGACTTGGCCAGATTAACCCTCAACCCTGAGACTGCCTTGGAGCATCTAAATAAACACTGTAGAGATAACAAATTTTGATGCGAAGCTCCACAGAAGATTAGGGTATCATCTGCAAACTGGGGATAAGAAATATGCTAGTGATCCTGACCTATCACAAAACCATAAAAAATGGGACCATTTGCTCTGGATAGCATACGACTTAAGGCATCCGAAACAATGACAAAGAGAAATGGGGAAAAGGGATCACCTTGTCTCAGACCACTAGAGCTATGGAAATAACTTGTTGGGCATCCATTAATGAGAATGGAGAAGGAGATTGATGAAATGCACACTCTCATCCAATGCCGCCACTTGAAACCAAAGCCCATTTTGCCCAACACATAATCCAAGAACTCCCCATTGACATGATCAATGTTCTAAATGTTGATATCGCTCCACATGTCGAGCCACGGAAAAGATGGCAAAAAAAAAGGGGCAAAACATGGAATTTTGCAATGAAACCTTAGGAAATGTTAAAATAGTTGTTAATACATCTTTGAGAATAAAAACATTAAAAAAACCAACAATGTACATAAGAGATGCAATGAGAAGAGAGTAAAGATGTGCGCTGACCAGTGACGATATTGTATGATTGATTCATGTTTCATTCATTTTATTTAAATGATCATTTTTAGTGAAATAAGTTGTATTATTTAGTCGATGTTATTATGTATATTATTTAAAATTATTAGCTAATACTAATAATATAACACTATTAAAATTCATAACTAAATAAAATATCCATGAATTTCAAATATAATTCTTAAAATAAAAAAGGTCTTATATTAAAATTTTAATACTTTTTTTGAATTGGGTGTATAGTATAAATCAATATTAGTTTTTAACATATTAATTTTTGTCATATAATATACTTTTTTACATGACACATTGTTTTTAGAAATTTTTTGAACTACAAATATTATGTTAGCTTATAAATTATAGCCAAGTGATTAGTCGAAGTGGTAGTATATTTTTAAAAAAGCCCTTATAAGCATAATCTTATTACCTATAAATAATTTTTAATTATTAGGAAATTATCAAATTTTTAATATTACTAAAAAGCCCTTATGGACATAATTTGTTAGAGACACATGCCTTTCTTTATGAAGAAATTATGTTTAAAGATAGTGAAACTTTTTTTTAAAAAAATTAAAGCCTCCAAATCCAATAGCATTTAATTTATAAAGACAGAGAAACTAGCATTATCCTTTTTAGGTAAAACCCTTAAAAGCCCATGCCCCCGACCTTTGGAAGTATGTTTGAAGAGAGTGAAACTAGCATTACCCTTGTTAGCTTACCTTCCAAAAAAAGTTTAAAGTGAGTGAAACGAGCATTACCCTTGTTAGCTTAAAACACTTAAGAGGGAAGTATGTTTTAACGAGGGTGAAACTAGCATTACCCTTGTTACTTGTTAGGTTAAAACACTTAAAAGAGGGAAGTATGTTTAAGGGGGGTGAAACTAGCATTACCCTTGTTACTTGTTAGGTTAAAACATTTAAGAGCCAAGCCCTCACATTCGATCAATCTTAAAGCAAACCAAAAAAAAAATGCAGAGCTCGGAAAAGGGAAGAGGGGATAGGGATAAGCTCAACCTTAGCGTCTAGGGCTTTTGCAATCAGCAAAGGCAATAGCTTAGTCCTCACGACAATGGCGATGGCGACACTTCACAAGTATGTACCCTCTTCTTCGGTTCTTCCTTCTTCATTCTTCTCCACTCACAAGTCTTTTTCATTTTTCTTCTTCTTCTAAATCAAGGACTGATTTTAATTTGTGAGTTTTTGTTTTTTGGATGGATTCTGCCTACACCTTTGAGTTATTGTCGATTTTTTGATCCTTGGACATGATCATATGCTTTTTGGAAATCAACTTTACACAAAATTCCAGGCTCCTTTGACCTAAGGCGATCGTCTAGACATTCATAGACAATCAAAATACCATCTAGAATTTGCCTCCTCCCTACAAACACACCTTGTTCTGGAGATGTAAATTATTTCAAATATCATAAAAAATGATATGACTTGAAATCTCATGATAAGAATTAATCTTGTTAAAAATCTTGACAAAGTGGCTCAAATTTCCTACCAACTACCATGACAAAGTGTAGAGTGCCAACCTTTATATCTTAAACAGAAGAATGGACCCTTAGAGTGTGTTCGTTTCAACAGAATATGAAGGAAAGTAAAAGAAAGTGATAGAAAGTGAGGTTTTAACCGTGTTCAGTTTGCTAGAATCCATTGGTTTCTCAATCTCAAGAAAGTTGGTACTAAACAGTGCCAACTTTCTTGCACATTCTCGCTATAATTTTCTTCTCAAAATGAAGGTTAATATGAGAGAAAAGAAAGTGTCATTCCCGATGCACTCATCTGATTAACATTTAACCCTAAGAATCAAACGGTCAAACGATCATCTATATGGCTCTTTACTTAGCAGCAAGCACGAGAAGGTCCATGGCGATATCAAATCACGTCCAATTGCGATTCAACTCACCCACAAGTCAACACGTGTCCCTTCTAACCCATATTAACTATGGTTAAGATTCACTAACTCTTTGGGTTCAACAATCTTACCTTGGTTTTTAGAAAAAAAATATTTAAATAATATTAACCTGAAAGGTTAAAAATTCTTAACTAGAGTTAAAAGCTTTTTAATATTTTGTTAAAATACCAAGTTTTTTTAAATTAATTCTTCTTTAATTTGCCCAAACTATTCAATGGGCAATATTGGAATTTAATAACTTCTCAGTCGCTTTCCTCCATAATTTTCTTCCAAACCAAACACACATAAGAAAATAAAATACCACTTTCTATCTAAATTTTTCTTCCAAAACGAACACACAAAAGAAAAGTAATTTCTTTTCTTTTCCTCTTTTCTTTTTTTTTTTTTTTTTTTTCTCTCACCCTCTTTCTTGTCAACTGAACACACCAGTGTAGTCAAGGCGTCTAGGCGATGCCTAGGCGATTAGGCCTGGCTAGGCGAGGCGATGCCTAGGCCCAGGCGATGCCTTGGCGATAAAAATAATTAAATTATACTTATATATATTAAATATATTTATATGTAATATTAATATATACACATTATATAAATAATAGATACATAATTAGTTTGAAATTTTCTAACTTTTAAGGTGATTTTGAGTGTTGACTTTGCATTTGCTTTTAAAGTTTAAATGCACCACCTATATCTAAGATAACGTTTTTAGACTTTAAAAGAGGGTTTTAAAATAGAGTTTAAGAGTATAAATGATGGTTTTAAAATAGGATTTAAAATGGGGAATGTTTAACTTAACGCCACCGCATTCCACTGTAGAGGAATGTGCGGTCCTCATTGGTCCATGCCCCCCTTTTTAACACCCATCAGTTACGGTTAAGATTCATTCACCCCTAGGGTTAAGCAATCTAACCTTAGTTTTTGAAAACAAAATATATTAACCTTAATTTTCTTAAGCTTAACCATAGTTAAAGAGGTATTAAAAGGGACACGTGGACACAACATTTGACTACATAGTCAAATGCGTGGTGGGCTAATCAGTACCCCATTTAAAATATGGTTTGAAAGAGGTTTTTAAATGAATTTTTAAAATAGGATTTTAAAGGAGGGTTGAAAAGAGGGGTTTAAAATAGGTTTTTAGAAAAAAAAAACTATATGGACCACCTAGGCGACCGCCTAGCACCTAGATGCCTAGGCATCGCCTAGGCGACAAATAGTGAATTTCACCCGCCTAGAGGGGCGCCTAGGCGGTTCAGCCCAAAAACACCTAGGCGACGCCTTGACTACACTAGAACACACCCTTAGGAAACTATTAAACTCCACCTAACAGGATTGCCGAGGGAACAACCATCAAAATTGAACTTAATATGCTCTTGCTTCAGTTTCTTCCACAGAAATAGACTTCAAGAAGAACTTACACATTTTTGTGGACTTCTCTTCTCTGCCATCTTGTTAATCTCATTTTGGAAGTCTTTGGGAGTTAGCTCTGGGAAATGCATCTACTATTCCCAGTAAAAATCTTTTGTGCAGACCAATATTCTTAGAATTGCCGATTATCATTACTTTTTTTCTAAATTATATTTTCCCACTTTCATTGGTTTAATGAGATGCCGTATTGTCTGTTCAAAGTGCCAGACCATCTAGTTTGTGGATATTGCCAAATGCGTATCCTAAATTAAAATTAATCTGATTGGGTGATTTTCCTATCCATTAAAGAATGGACTTCGTGTTTTTTTTACCACTAAAATTGGTCAAACTGGAAAGAAATGTCTATTTATCAATTGTTAAGACTCTACCGATCAATAGTTTTTTATTTATCAATTGTTAAGAGTCATCCAAGTGGCTAATTTTGAGATCTAGTTGGCTTAGAAGGTGCCTGACAGGATTTTTTTGCCCATATCTGCTTTTGTATGCACTAAATTAGAGCGATACAGGGTGACTGAAGTGGGACATGCTGCACTCTGTTATTAAGTACTACCTCACATATGCACACACAAACTTTAAGATGCTTCACTTGTTCTGTTTTAAATGAGCAGATCGATTTGAAAGAACAAACAGCCTTTACGGGAATGATGGGGAGAAGAGTCAAGTTGCTTCTTCAAGAAACATTCCTATTATTGATCACGGGGAGGCAGGAAGCAGCAATCTTCTGAGAGAGAACCGTCATCCAGGGTTAATACCCATAGAAGGGTGTTGTAGTAGTGAAGCTGCTCAGCTTCTGAATGACCGTATGTATGCACCTACGTTTTGTTTGGAACTTTATTTTATGTTTGGTAGGGCTCTTCATAGTGGGTATGTGGCTACTTTTTTCTGTAAACAAGAATTACTTTTTGAGTATACCATTCATGATCTTATCATATGAAATAAAAATTGCTTTAGTGTATGACATAGTGGTGCTTGGTAGCAGCTATAATGTATGATATGAATTTAAATTTTACTTACTTTGAGAAATTGTCTTTTGAAACTCCGGATCCTACCTCTAGCTTCGGTCACCATGAGTAGGGCTGTCAATGGATTGGATCAAGATTCGAATCCGATCCCATTAGACAGGATCCTGATCCTCTATTATAAATCCATCGGATCGAATACAAATTTGTGATACTGAATCCGATTATAATCGGATCGAGTTCGGATCTATTGTGATCCAATCCGATTAAATTTGATTACATAATTGTTATAAACATATCTCTACTATTACGATGAGAATAGGGCCCTTAAAAACATTGATGGGATTTTGTGACTATTGACCAAATTACCCTTGTACTTATCTTCTCTACTATTATAATGAGAATGGCAAAATTATCCACACTTATATCTTCTCTATTGCTACTATTATAATGAGAATATGACCTTTAAAACGTTGATTGAAATTTGCCACTATTGACAAAATTGCCTTTACACATATTATATTCCCTCTCTCTTATGTGCATTGCATGTGTGGCCCACTAGTATATAAAAATAATAGTAATAATAATACCTATATAACTTTGTAAATATATTACAACACTACCTACAAAACCTTTTAATTTTCTAATTAAGATATTAATTTTTCAAGATTAACATTAATTGAATCAAATTCGAATTGAGCATTTCAGAATCCAACGAATCTCGGATCGGTCGGATTTTTACTCGGATTCAGATATAGCCAGATCCAATCTGAATCCGATCCGTTTACAGCTCTAACCATGAGTTGACTCATTGCACCTTTAACTTTCTGTATTATGTAGACTTTTTTTAAAACTTATTTTCTAATTATTACTTGATGTCATAACAGCATTCCTCATCCTCGGCGATTCCTTGCACAAGTAGATCTTCATTTATTCCTATTTTCATTGTACAGAAATTCCTCCACAATTCTTGGAGAGTTAATATATTAAAATAAATGAAGATGATAGTACACAACCAGTAGAAGTGATCTTTTCAAACCAAATGACTTCTGTTTTTATAAATAATGTTCGATTAATCAAATCAAAGAATGACATAATTGAAGGCAGTATATTTTAGTTCAATAAGGGTAAAGTGTCTGACATGTTCCCCTAATAATGAAACGAAGGGAATTTGGGAAAGAAAACTAATAGCTGGTTTAAAAAGAAAAATAAAAAACCAAATACTGGTTTTTAAAAGGGTTTGTTACGGTTTGCTCTTTTCCTTATAAAATGCCTAATAATACCATAATTTTGATTGATTTGTTAATTCTACTGATTATGTATATTTACTATTTAGCATATTTGATAAGGATAGCCAATTACTCCAGACCATTCTCCTCGTTAGGAAAAAAATTGCTGAGGAATGCTGCAATGCTTGATTTTGAAGGAAAGCCTTAACTAAATTAGGCCTGGTGATTCAATTCGATCTTTAAAAAAGATATATTATCCTGATCATTCGTAACTTCAGTAATTACAAGACCCTATTCATGTTATTTACAATGGATTACCGTTCTTTTTATGCAGGTTGGGCAGCTGCTATGCATTCCTACAAGGATACAGTAGATTTATCTGGTGAGTCAAAACACTTCTCTTAAATTTAAAGAGTGTTATTGCTTTGACTGCTTCGAGAGTTTGTGTATATAACAATTTATGTCCCATCTTGTCCATGGTTTTTTATGGGTTGCTAAGAAGTGTCACATTATATCAGGTATGAACATTGTCTACATTTGAGCTCTTGGTCATTCTAATTGACAAGGTGCCACACGCACACTCACACGCACATATATATGTTTGTGTGTGTGTATTTAAGGATGTATGTATATGTATATATGTGTAGTTATGTACAGTAGATATATATAATTGTATCTCTACTATTTATTATAAATAGTTCCCATTCTTCTGATTGTGGTTGTGTTCCTAGTATTTAACTTTTCTCTATAAGTTGATGTCCTGATCATATTTACCAAATCGAGAAGTGAAAGCGAGAATCGGGAAGTGACGCATATAATATTATTGGAAAATGAGAAGCGAAAAATGAGATACAAGTGCCTCACTCCTATTATATTAGTATGGGCAATAAGACCTTAGATTTTGTCTTACGGGAGATATGTGTGGGGAATCGATAACTTAGGTTCCAGTCTAAGGATACTGCTCAGGTGTACACCCTAGGCATATATTCTATAATTTATACACACGTAGCTCTCTTTGACTACTAAATGAGATTTGATGTAAGCGAGCTTGATAAATGAGCTTCCTGATTAGGTGAATCCTAACCATCTGATTGAGATCCTTCATAAAAGAATACGGCCAAGAGTCTAGGAAACCATGACTTCACAAAGAAATATATTATGGATATGGGTTCCATCTTCTCAATGCAGCCCTGTCTCATTGATTCAATTCATTCAATTTGGTAGGAAATCTTGATGTTGCTGAACATTCTGTAGAAAAACCAACAAAGCTTTGATAGCATATATGTTGATGAATAGGAGCTTTTTGGAGTTGAGATTTCAGCTATAATAGCTCCTATTAAGCTTCTAGGGTTTTGAGTTTTGTCAGTTCAAAATCAAGGACTAGGGTGACCTATCATTAGGCTGTTCTTGTTAGTTGGTGTTTTTGGTTGATTGGTTGACTTTGGCGTGTTCAAGTTGTACACGCAGATTTCGAGCATCTCTAAGGGATGAGACATTTGAATTTCAGTGTCAAAGTACCCCCACAAATTTGGGTGAGGTTGATTGATTTAAGTGGGGGACAATCCTTCTAGCCTAGGTAAACCCAGACTAATAATTACCTTCCCCTGTTGGGGGAAGAAGGGGGTGTCCAATCCCCATATAAACATTACAAGTGCCTCATTGAGGTCTTTGTACAGAAGAAAAGGTAAGAAAAAAAAGAAGGTGGTCATTTGAGGTCTCACCTAGTGTTCTCCATTGCCTTGGCAGTTGAGAGAGTCTTCTTCTTCCTTGATTGAATGCTGGTTCTTGTTGCAGAGGAGGGCTCTCAATTTGGGGAACTCTCTGTTGTTCTCTTCTTGGGTTTCTTCTTGTTGCGATCCAAGGATTCGCCTATATGTGAAGTTATCCGTAGAGCAATCTGTGGGTCAGCTTATATGTGGAGCAGCCCATGAATCGACTTGTATGTGGAGCGACCTGTGGGTTCAACTTGTAATTGATGCGACCTGTAGGGCTGTCCACTGAAACTAGCTCCTGTTTGGAGGGCACAGTTAATAAAGGCTCCCCTTTTAGGGTGCCAAAAGATCCTACAACCAATTTACACGGATAAATTTAGGCAGCATGTCCCCTCAACGACAGCTCCCCTTTCAAGAGACCAAGAGATCCTACAACCAATTTGGACTACAGGCTCTTTAAATTAGTGGGCCTGGCTAGGTTCAACCAATATGACATTCCCTTTGTGGGGCTTTAACTAACAGGTGGGTCTGGCCTTTTGGCTGGTCCCATCAGTAGGCTCGAAGGGCCTGCTGCTAGCCTGCTACAGACTCTTTTTTAGGGTGCTTGGTGACATAGGTATGCATTTTGGGTTGACCTATTGCTGAGTGGAGTAACCACCCTCATGGTGTGCACCATGTGAGGTGCCCTTCTTGTGGTCTCCCCTTTTTGGGGTGGTCGTCGCCTTAGTAACCCAAACCGTAGACCTCCCTACCCGCTCCTATTCTCAAACCACGCTCTCACTGTTTGGGAGTGTATTCGCCTCCGGAGCGCGGTTTCCAATTATAGAGAGCGCGGTTTCCGATTGTGTAATTCGCTTGCCGAAGAGACAAACGTCTGTCTTTCAATTCTTTTATTAAAAAAATTTACATTTATACCCTTAACAAGTTTAACAAGTAAAGGGTAAACGTCACCTCTTTGCACTTTTCTTCATTTCTTTAATTGTTTTGTACAATCATGAATCATGACAGTCAGTAGTAATCAGAAGACCTTTATTCATTTGTCTTTTCAACTTTTCTTATTTCACTTTTTACTTTTAATTTATTTTTTACTCTTTTATCTTTCTTATTACATCTCTCTTGTTCTCCACTTAATAAACTATAGAGTAAATAAACGAATCATTATATTTTTTTAATATTATAATTTATTACTTTATATATATATAAATAAAATTTGTTTTATGTTTTATAAATTAATTAGATTAAGTTAAATTACTCCACATATATATATATACATCGACGCTCCGGAGGCACTCATTACCCTATCCTAAATTAAAATTTGACGCCTTCCCGCTCTCACTCCTGCTTCGGTTACTTAGGTCGTTGCTCCTTTTTGGCTCCCTTTTAAGGGTATCCGCTACTTCTTTTAATCTCCTTTGTTATTAGGGTGAAGACCTTTGGTTTTGATCAAGGCAGACCCATCTCAAGGTCCGACCCGAAGGCTAGGCCAATAAATAGTCCCGAAGGCTAGTCCACTGCACGGTCTGAACCAAAGGGGCTGGTCCACTAAATTGGTCCCTGCTGGAGGGTTCAGTTATGTGTAGTCTAGCACGAAGGCATCCTATTGTATGGTCTAGCCCAAAGGCCAGTCCTGAGTTATGGGGTTGCTGCCAACTTCTTTAATCAATGCTGGGATAGTTCCATGGCGAAGAGAGTGGTGCCTTTGCCATTTTCCTCTAAGAGGTGTTCTCTGTAATAAGAGTCGAGAGGGATAGATATTTGTTAGAGAGGTTGCTCTGTCTCTTTGTGGTGTAAACTCACAAGAACCTTGTTGTTGATGTGTCTGTGTCCTCTTTACGAGAGAACTGAGACCTGTGTATGTGTTCTCTTTATGAGAGAACTAAGACTTTCTCTTTCGTCTCCTCTGTTATCACATGCAACCTTCTCTTCTTTTTCTGGGTTGCTGTTAAATGAGAGATAAAGAAAGAGTGGATGTGCCCTCTCTACCTCATGAAAACAGGTGGGGAGCTCTGTAGGGTTGTAGGCCATCACGAGAGAGTTCATGTTTCACACCTGAGTGCCAATTAAGAGCAGCTATGACTAGAGGGAGAGAGAGAACCATGCCTCTTTTCTCTTCTTCATGTTTCTCCATTGATGACTGAGATCAAAGAACACCCTTGCGTGGCTGTCTCTATCGGCTATCTCCTTTCTTTAACTGATTCCAGAGAGAGATTTTCCATTTTTTTCTTCTCTCATTTTGTTCTCTGTTGTGATACTAGTAAACCCCCCGTGCGATGCACGGGAATTAAAAAGAAAATAGCAAAATGAAAGAACGATAAAAACATTAATACAAGGGCAGTTAATATATGATATGTTTAAATAATTCCTAGACAGTTTTTACACCAAATTCTTTATTAATTATGATATTGTAGAATTATAGTTAACCATCTATGACTTCAGATATTCACGACATAAGTCAACCATCTATGCAGCATGAGCTAAAATCATCAAGGGAATATCACATGGCCAGATGAAGTGGGTATCAACGAAAGAGGCTAAAATAGCAATCCACACAACATAATCTCATCAAGCTTTGAAAACTACAAACTACAATACTGTAATATGAAGATAACTGATACAAAACATAAGCAATTTGTAGTAAAAAATCATTAAAAAAAGAAGAAGGATAGAGATTGCATTTGCTAAATTCTATCTAAAATCCCTAACAAATCTATAATAAAAATAAAACAAATATAAAAAGGCAATGTAGGTTGCATTTTGTTTAAACACACTTGAAACAAAATTGAGCTCTAATAACTGATCAAAATATGTTATAAATTTAAAACCCAGATCAGACCATGCATATCATAAACCAAAATAGAAATAAAAATCACTTGGCAGAAAAACAATTAAGAAATTACATTTGTGCTACTCCTAGCAAACCAGCTATATTTGCTATACCCATCTAAATAATTATAAATACGGTAGATATGCCTCATCACCCCCTTTAAACCTTTGCTGCCACTTCTCCTTTACAGAGATCAAAGTTGCCACCTACAATTTTGATTGACTTATTCCTTGGGGTTGGAGATTTTGGGAAGGGCTAAAGGGACGAAACTGATAGTGGGACCACTAATGCTGCAATTAACTGCAAAAAGCCACTATCCGATTAGGGGATTTGAGACACTCTCAAAGATTCGAACACCGCCACCTTGAATACTTGATTGGAAACTGCGGATCTGCTACAATTCTAGTTCTTCATCTGTTCAGTAAAATACCCAGAATTCCCAATCCCGATGACAACTGATCGTCAGAATCTCCATCTCCATTCCGTCCAGAAATCCACTCACCACTGTCGCCACCTCCACCGCCACATCCGGTTCCACTGTACACCAATCCATTCCAAGAGGGTCTTTTCTAGCAAGAAAGTTGTGGGAGTAGAAAGTCTTCTTCTCGGGTCTTGAAGAACATACTCTCATACCTAGGAATTAGAAGAATCATATTAGGAAAGTCTTTTGGTTGTTATGAGGAAAAAAACCCCTTCTTTATTTTTTGTTTCTTCCCCTTTTATTATCCACCTTCCCCCTTTGGACTGTACCCACAGAGGAGAGAGAGAGAGAGAGAGAGTCTCCACTGACACTGAGTGGAGATCTCTCTTTCCCTCTTCTTCCTTCATTTCCTTTGCTTTTTTATTTTGTTCCTTCAATGGTATGCAGTCCCCCTTTTTGATGGGTTCTCCCCTGTTTTCTTTGAGGGAGAGAAAACCTGGGGTGTTTCGTCTCATCCTTTCCTTTCTGATCGGCAGCCCCCCTTTTGGTTTTCTCTAAATGGGAACTTGAAAAGAGGGACATGAGACAATGGAGAGTAGGTGGTTGGTGGCAGTATTCGAAAACTCGACTCAAAAGTTAGTTGGGCCGAGTAACTTGGAAAATTCAAGACAGATCGACTCGACTGACATGAAAAAAAAATTTACCCTAATGCGCATGGGCGTGAATGAGCATTTTTCTAAGAACCCTACTAAAAGGGAAGATTACATAAGAGGGGTCACGATTACAGTCAAAAAACCATAACAAAAAACAGCAAATAACCTCTTCTCCCTTTTTTCACACCATTACAGTAAAAAAAAAAAAAGGATGACTGCAAAACAGAGGGCCCATTCTCACTCACTGGATTTCATAAGAAAAAAAATTATCCAAAAGGGCAAGAAGTCCTTGGAACAAAAATGGTTGCAGAGGATAACCAAGAAACCCAGAAAACAAGAAATTGAATTGTAGAGTAGAATCAAACAAGTAGAGAGATGAAGAATGATAGGGGGAGAGAGAGAGAGAGAGAGAATGGGAGTGGGGGTTATGAGACGTGGGGGGAGGGGTGTGTCATGCTGGGTACACCCTAACCCTTTAGTATGGTAGTAAGGTGAGTGCAACAAGGACTTGGTCCAGCCCACTAATTGAATTTGGGTGCAAATGCTGTTACACCACATTGATTAGGGTGTGAAGCAAAGTATTGGGGAGGGTGCACCCCACCCATTTGAGCGTGAATTGATGTGATTTGGTGCACTCTATCCGTTTAATTAGGTACACCACATGTATACGAAAATTGGTACACCCTATCAATTTAACATGGTATGATGTTGATATACCAAGATTGATACACGGACACCCCACTGATTAAGGGGTAAGGCGAGTGCATTGAATGTGGTACACTTCATCAATTTTGGTGTGAATGGGAGTACTGAGGTTGATCCGAGCCTACCCATTTAGTTTGGGTATATATATAGCCGGTGTATCTAGAGATCACTACACCTCTATTCATTTGATTCAATGTACGCCAGGTGCCCCAAGAGATCTGCACACCTTAATGATTGTGTGTGCTACAGATGCACCCAGGTTGATGCACCCGTTTTCCCGAGCTGTGACAAAATTGTTGCTTGCAGTGACGAAGAACCCACACATATAGTGATCACTGAGAAGAGTCGGTGATTCATAAAAGCATGGGTTCACCACTCATTAAGGAAGAATACTGAATGTGAAATGACATCTTCCACACCCATTGCGCCACCAACGAAAAAATCAGTAATCTTATAATGGATGGAAAGCTGCTAGAATGGACACACGAGCGATGATTGATAAGCTGAATATGAAGGTTGAGAGTCACCTGGGGCCATATAAGATTGTTTAGTTTAAAAATGGCAACGAGGTAACCATTTCTATAATGAGGTAACTTGCGAGCCATCCAATCACAACATACTCACCTAAGGGGTGTTCCTCAATTGACAAGCAACAATATATTAGTAGGCACAAAGTAAGTCAATAAGAAGAAACACGTAAGTAATGTGAAGCATTATTGAAGGCAATTGAGTACCAACTACAATTTTGAGGAGAGCTTGGTTACTAGGAACATGTATAAGGGACTCACTTTGATCACCTCTCATAATTATAGTCTTTACTCAGTTGCCTTAAGCTTCACGTTGCCTAAGTGTTGCTTCTTGTTACCTTGCTTTGTGCTTTTACTAATATATTGTTGTTTGCCACTTGGGGAACATCCCTTGGGTGAGTGTGTTGTGATTGGCTGACTCACAGGTGTACCGAGTGCCGCACGGTTCCTTCACGTAGCAAAGTGTTGGACCATGACACATGGCGGTTCAATCGACATACCATCCATGATGGGTATAAGAACAGATAATTTTTCCCAAATAGGGTACAAAAGTTGTCTTAGGTCCATCTAGGAATGAAAGAGCACCTAAGTCTAATGAGGAGGGTGGTAAGGACCATTTGTGGTGTGAGTCTTTCCCATCTTAATTATTGCCTTTGTTGTTATGTATTATGCTGTTTTGAGGACACTTGTTAGTTGTGCTTCTTTGTTGTTTGTATCTCTATATGGTTGGTTGAATAAATTGTTTCGCCACCGATCAAAAATATGTGGAGGGTGCAAGTTTACTTTCCATGGCTGATTTTGTCGAAGAGGCAAATGAGAGGTTATTTTACATTTGATAACAGAGGAAGCTGAACCTAGTTTAGTTTCACTTGAGTTCTAGCGTTTGTTGAAAAACTATAAAGATATACCAAACTCTTGGATGGATTACCTCCAATTAGGGACATCCAACATCACAGAGACCTCATCCCTAGATGTACTTTACCGAACAAGGATCATGGCAGAGCTGCATGGTGAAAGTCTTTGCACACTTTGGTCATGATAAAAATTTTGGGCTTGTTGGGAGAGAGATATTATTGGCTAAAAGTTACGTTGTGGTGTTGCAAAATATGTTGGGAGGTGCCATACTTGCTAAGTTTTCAAGATAACCCCGAACACAGGTTTCTGCCCTCCCTTACCGATACCTAGAATTCCATGGGAGGATGTAGCATGAACTTTTGTCTTGGGTCTTTCACTGACTGAACGAGGTATGGACCTTAATACCTAGAATTCCATGGGAGGATGTAGCATGAACTTTTGTCTTGGGTCTTTCACTGACTGAACGAGGTATGGACCTTAGTAACCCAAACCATGCACTTCCCTACCAGCTCCCACTCTAAAACCTCGCTCTCACGATTTGAGAGCTGATTTGTGTGGGGAGCGCGGTTTCTTATTTTTTAAGGGAACCCAAATCGTCACTTTCTTTAGTAGCTTAAAAGGGTTTAATGCTTCTCTTGTGTCAGGATCAGGCTGTCTTTTCAACTTTTTTTTCCACCTTATTTATTTCTTTATTCTTTTAGGAGAGAAGACACTGTCTTTGTATCAGTAGAGTCAAGCTTTTCAACTTTTTTTCCTCCTTATTTATTTCTTTTTTCTTTCAATTGAAGAGATGGGATCACGTTCACACCAATTGCGATTGAACTTTCCCCAAGATCAATCGCACCTAGAGGTTATGTGCATGGTTGTTAAATCCTTACGATTTACGATTCAAATCCTACGATTCGATTCGAATCCCAAGCAAAACGATCCAAATCGGAAGTGAAAATCTTAATTAGGTAAATCTCATTTGATTTGCGATTCATATTACGATTTGCGATTCAAATTGTACGATTCATACGATTCAAGCACGAAACCCTTTTTACGAACCAATACTTAAAAAATATTTTTTATTTTTTTGATTTTCTAAAGATACTTTATGATTTTTAAGAAGAGAGAAGAAATAGGAAAACCCCTGTTATGGACATGCCAAAATCCCTATTTGAGTTGTCTCTCTGTTGCTTGTTGCTGTGAAACAAGACAAAAAAAAAAAAGATGAAAAAAGGAAGGAGAAAAATGATGGAGCTGGATTTTGGGAAAACTTGATAGTTTATTTTATTAGTCTTTTTAATTGTACAAGTCTTTTGATACTTGATCTCATACAACATGATTATATGTGTTTACTTTTGTTGATTTATCTTTAATGATATTGGTTTTTTTTTTTTCATTGTAGGGAGATCATTTGCGTTTTTTATAATGTATGTAATGAAATAATCATTACTTTCTTTTATCAATAGATATGAATGAAATCTTTTGGATAATAGATTATTCTATTTTTCTGATTTATTAAGTAATTTTTTGTATTTTTTAAACAATTTTTTTTTAAATGGATTGAATCTTACGATTTACGATTTGAATCCCGATTTAAATCGAATCAGTCCAAAAACGATTTCACGATTCGATTACGATTTAACAACCTTGGTTATGTGTCCCTTTTAACCTCTATTCATTGTGGTTAAAATTAACTAATCCTTAATATTTAAAAATATAACCTTGATTTTCAAAAAAATATTAAAATATTATATATATATATATATATATATATATATGTCGGCGCACCTAGAGGTTATGTGTCCCTTTTAACCTCTATTCATTGTGGTTAAAATTAACTAATCCTTAATATTTAAAAATATAACCTTGATTTTCAAAAAAATATTAAAATATTATATATATATATATATATATATGTCGGCGCTTCGGAGGTGCTCTCGACCCTATCCTAAATTGAAATTTGACGCTCTCATGCTCCCACTTCCGCTTTGGTTACGTAGGTTTTGATAATTAAGATCATGTGATCAAGTGATTCTCATGATATCATTCATCAGATTTCTTGTGCTAGCACACATCAACAAAATGGTGTGGTTGGGCGAAAAAACAGACGTTTGTTGGAAGTTACTCGCTCACTTGTGCTTGTTATAAATGTGCCTAAACTTTTCTAATCTGACTCCGTTTTGACTGTTGCTTTCTTAATCAACTGGATGTCTTCTTGGATTTTGGAGTTTCAATCTCCTGTTTTCCTGTTATCCCCTTCCACTCCTTTGTTTTCAGTGGCCCCATAGATTTTTGGATATATTTGCTTTGTACATATTGCTCATTCTGCTCGCACAAAGCTTGATCCTAAGACTCTTTGATGTATCTTTCTTGGGTATGTTCCTCAACAGAAGGGGTATAAATGTTATCATCCTCCTTGTCGGTCTTTCGTATCTATTGATGTCACCTTTTTTGAGTCTACTCCACATTTTTCTGTCAATGAGGCCTCTTTAGAGGGGACAGCATCAGTGAAGAGATATCTTCTTCTCTTCTCATTTCTATTTTCTCCTCTGACAGTAATTGTAGACAGAGAGAGTGTGAACCTATGGTTAAAGAATTGCATGTATACAAGAAAAGACTGAAATAACCTCATGGTCTCTACCAAGAGACCTCTTCTGATCCATATATAGTGTTGTTCATTCTAGTCCTGATATTGTTGAGTCTGAAATTCCTATTGCCCTTAGAATAGGCACTTGAACATGTACTTTGTATCCTATCTCTAATGTTATATCTTACCATGCCTTGTCTTCTTCGTATCGCTCGTTTGCGTTGACTATCTTCTGTGTCTATCACTCGCAGGTTAGTAGATGCACAGTCTCAACCAGAATTGAAATCGGCTATGGAAGAAGAGATGTACGCACTTGAAAAAAATGTTACCTGGGAAATGGTTAACCTACTAAAGTCTAAAATGGAAGAGGTCGGTTGGATGTCAGTGGGTGTTTATAGTAAAACACCGCTCTGATGGCTTAGTTGAGAGATACAAAGATCACTTTGTTGGGTAAACTCAGACGTACGACATAGACTATCAGGAGAAATTTGCTCCAGTTTCAAAAATGAACTCAGTGAGAGTCCTCATTTCTCTTGCAGTCAATCAAAATTGGCCCTTGTTTCAGTTTGATGTGAAGAATGCATTTCTTCACGGTAATTTAGAGGAAGGAGTGTATATGGTACCTCCTGGGTTCAAATGCTCCTCAGATGAAGGGAATGTGTGTAAGCTAAAGAAGACTTTGTATGGACTGAAGCAGTCCCCCAGAGCATGGTTTAAGCGTTTTCACAATGCTATGAAGAAGAATGGTTATAGACAAAGTCAAGCAGACCACACATTGTATCTCAAACGGTCATGCCAAAAAAATTGTCTTGATTGTTTATATGAATGACATTGTTGTATCAGGTGATGATTTGGATTAGATAGAATCTCTTAATGACAAGTTAGCAAAAGAATTTGAGATCAAAGATATGGGTTTTCTAAAGTATTTCCTTGGAATTGAAGTTGTCAGATCTCAAAAGGGCATATTTGTCTCTCAGCGTAAGTATGTACTTGACCTATTAGAGGAGACATACATGATGGGTTGTAAGCCATGTGATACACATATAAACCCTAATCATAAACTTAGTGAAGCTAGTGGGGAACATCTGTCAGATGCTAGAAGATACCAAAGACTTGTTAGCAGACTTATTTATCTATCCCTTAGCAGGCCAGACATTGTTTATTTTGTCAGTTTAGTGAGTTAATTCATGCATTCACCAACTACTAGCCAACTGAAGGCAGTGAACCGGATCCTCCACAACTTAAAGTTATCTCTGGGGAAGGGTTTGTTATATACCTGTAATGGGAACTTAAGGGTTGAAGCCTACACTGATGAAGATTGGGCTGACTCGGTTTCTGATAGACGCTCTACTTCCAGGTATTGCACCATAGTTGGAGGTAACCTTGTCACGTGGAGAAGTAAGAAACAGAATGTAGTTGGTAAATCCAATGCAGAGGTAAAGTTTAGAGCCATGGCACATGGTGTGTGTGAACTGTTTTGGCTCCGATTACTCCTGAGTGAGTTTGGGCTTCTTATTGAAGGCCCCATGAGCTTATATTGTGATAATAAAGCTGCTATTAGTATTGCTCATAATCCGGTGCAACATGATAGAATCAAGCATATTGAGGTAGATCACCATTTCATCTAGGAGAAGTTGAAGACGGGGTATATTTGCATCCCGTTTGTGAAGTCAGAAGATCAACTGACTGATGTGTTGACTACGGGTCTTGGTGGTACTCAGTTCCGAAATATTGTTGGCAAATTGGACATGAGTGATATCTACGCACCAACTTGAGGGGGAGTGTTGAATAAGGCTTTTTTCTTATGGGCCTTGTCTTTATCTCTTATATACTGTATTGTGGGTTGTGGGTCTACTATTAATAGTTCTTATATACTGATAGTAGACCATTAGTAGAATATAAATAATAAAGTGTGTGAGTGAGATCATTAATCTCTCTAACTATTTTTCCCTAAACCTAATCTCTCTCTTTCTTCTTCTTCCTCTCTTTCAAACCCTAACTTCCAACCCTAATAACTTCACAAACTAAACCAACTTAAACCATGGGTTGGAATTAGCAAAAAGGGGATGGAAACATCTCATCTTTTTAGGTTTCAGTTGGCGTGCGGACAGGACAAGTTCTTGAAGAAAGGAGTGTCCTTGTTACATAGCCTGTCATAGATGGCAGGGTCAAATTTGTCACATCATGGTATGGTGAGCAGAATCATTCCACCCACTCAATATTTGTTTTCATGTATGTGTAGGGGTATTCTTGACTTCTATTGCTAATTTTCAGCATTATTATTGAATTCTCTCTAAACACAGGATATAATGTTGCATTGAATTTTTTGTTATATTGATTTTTGGATCAATTTCTTATCACATGATCACTTGGATCGGTTCTGTTTAAATTCAACCCACACGCCAATTTTTCACTGGCCCACCTACATGCTCTCCCCTAACTGATTCCTCAGTTTTCTGTAGCCTAGAATAAGTAATTACGAAGATATGTGGAATAACTAAAATGCTAGAGAGAGCAGTCCTTGAGGGAAGCCTAATTAAGTTTTTTAAAAAAATAATGCAACACTTTGTATTCATTAAGGAGACCTTACATGCATTGACTCCAATAATGGTAGTGGAGTTTGTATCATTTGTGTGCTTGCATGTGAAGGAAACAGAAATTAATTGCGCAAGCATAACAAAATCATGTGCCATTCGAGCAAGATCCCTGAGACTCCATCCAGTCAAGCCCCTGGACCTTGAATCTGGGTTCTCAGGTTCAGCTCCTCATTTCTAATTTGGGTATTAGTTGTTCCAGGACGTGAGCCTTACAACCTTCCACATTAATTAAAGTATTCCGAATACTATATGCATTTCCTGCCGATCAAGGAAAATAAAAAGCCCTCGCGGTCTCAAAAAAAAATGATTAGGAAACAGGCCGAGGTATTTTTGGATGTGTAGTATATTAAAAAAAAAAGTGTTTCTGACAGATTGAAACTTTTATATCTAATGAGAAATGAGAACTAGAATTAGACAAGTCTTGGAATTGTAATGTAGCGATGAATATGCCAATGTACAAATTTGGTATCAACTCATGTTCCAGAGTCTTACTAGTTTGACTATTTATGTTTTTTGCATCAGAAAGACCAGTCATTTACGTGGAAACCGGTGGAGTACATTCGACACCTCCTCGTCAGGTGAAACTCTCTCTCTCTCCTGAATTGTCTTTCATTTAATGCGTCCCACAATCAATCTTGGACCTTGTTTTGGTTTGCAGATGGATTTCCTGGCAGAACTTCGACGTGCAATACGTAATGCCAATCCCAGGGCCAATGCGTGACACCCCCAAATCATTATAGTTGGAGGAGATAAAATTTATGATTGATCTGGACTTTTAACACTTAAGTACTGTTGTTTAGAGAAAGAACCTGCGTGTTCATGTATCAAAATATGAAATCGAGACGTGTACTATTTAGGGGTTTACTTTTTTTGACTAAAGCTTGATCAAATAAACCCACAATGCATGTGTACTCAGCTCCCAGACATTGAACCTGGAGAGTGGATCAGTTCTGCATTGACGTCACTGTCAGTTTTGTTACCCACCCTCACACACGCTACATGCACGTGAGAATTCTATGATCTGCTGAAATGCTTGTCTTATTTTTGATAAACTGGATTGTGCGGATGCTGCCATTGGATGGAATCAGGGAGTGGCTGAGTTCTGCATTGTGGAGCACATGCAACGGGGTGACCGGCTAGTCTGTGGATCCGCCCAACAGATCTTAATGCCAATTAGGCCTCGGTAATGTTATGGATTTCATGCATGTGTGTGAGAAAGCATAGACGGTCTCTATAGTCTAGAACTGCTAATGCATGTGTGGATTTCATGCATGTGTGGGAGATGGTTTGGACGAAGATCATGACACCAGAGTGAGTTGATGTAGGTTGAAGCCTCTGAAAGAGCAAGTGGAAATGCATGGTATGGAGATCTCCCTATCTGGTTAGTATTTCAGGTAGGGGCGTAATGTCATTTATGGGCATCAGGGTATGGATTATCAACTTGATAAATGCCCAAATTCAGGCTGCATGGAGATGGCTATATGCGGTTGACACTTGAATTTTAAGGATAAAAATCCTTTGCTTTTTATATTTTCATTTATAAGCCACCCGGATTTTTTTTTTCCCCGAGAGTGCGTAAAATCATCATCCCTCAACAAAAATATTACAATGAGGATTAAACCACTAAACACAAAATATAACCAGCAATTTCTAATGTTGTAGATACCATGTTTGTCATTTAAAATCATGCCCTTGCTTCTTAAAGGGCGACTCTGAGCTGAAGTTGAGTTTTGTTACCCCTCATAACTAATGTAAAATATACTGGCTTGGAAATACCTGTAACTAACTATATTGCACTTGGTTTACTTTGTTGGTGTCCGGGGTTGAAAGAACGTGTATATTCTGCTAGAAGGGATCTATTGACTGGTAGGTCCAACCCCTCTCTATGTGCAACATGTGTACTCTATGGACCAGACTCGCAAACTCAATCCATACATGCCGACTTTAGGATGCCCCTCCCTCTCATATATATCTGGACATTTCGTAGTAACCATTGAAACCCGCTTGTGTTCCATCAGACTGATGTTCTTTACGTTCGTTTACCCAGCAATGAAACCATCTCTAATGAACGATAAAGAGTCAGAATAGCCAATAAAAATTCAATTGTGTATGAAATGAATTTACTGATGATAAATATTCAATCTGTCCCCAAAAGTGCCAGCACAGAAAACGGACTTACAATGGACAACCCTCATAAGATCTGATGATGAATGAGTAGAATTATGCAATCTTTGGAGGACCAAATCAAAGAAGGAACAATATAATCTAAAGACTTTAGTTGTAGATTAGTAAAGCAAAATCAAGCACCCCTTTACTCATCATTACAACGAAACAGCAACTAATACCCACAACCAACAGTCTGGTTCAGAAAATTTAGTTTCTGGACGTGCTTTTCCTTCTTGTGTTTCTGGGTTTCAAAGGCAGCTCATTCTGCTTAAACTTCTGAATCATGTTGTAGACCTGCATCAGGTATACATTTATGGTGGTAAATCAATGGCAATGATAGAACGAGAAGGAATAAGGGAAACAGAATTTGGTTACTTTAAAGAGGAATGGAAATTGGCAAGCAGGATGATTATAAATTGGTACTGTGCTTGAGTAAAATTTAAGATTACAGTTTTGGGGGGTTTATTTTCTATCAATGTTTTAAAACATGAAGGTGTGAGGCGAGGCATTAGGACCTCAAGAGGCGTGAAAGTTCCATCCTCTCATTTTAACAAATAAGTCAAATATAGAAAAAATTACAAAAAAAATTTAAAAGTTAATGAAAAATTTTATATATATATATATATGTGCATATTTGTATTCTTGTACATTGTGCCCGCACGCGTACACATAGGAAATACTATATAAATTGTATAACTATCAAAAAAATAAAGAAACGAAATGTAAGCAAATGCTAAAATTTAGATTTACTTTTTTGTTCATATACATATGGAAGATGATAGTTCAATCATCAATTCAAGTGGTGTATTTAGAATTTTAATAAGAATTGCAAATAAATCATGAACTACATTGTAGACCAGTGGCTCCAAATTCTTGCAATGTTTACTAGGGAAATAGTGTGAATTAGACTCAAATGATTTTAAAAACCTAAATACATTAAACATAATAAATTGAGTATTAGTTGAAAGTTGAAACCAATATCACTATCATCAGTTTTCATGTCTTATCTGAAATAAATAAAGTGTTATTTGTTATTAGTTGAAACAAATAACATTTTTTTAAGTAAATGATATTTAAGTCTCAATTGTGGCTAGAACCATAGTTCAAAAACTCTGTGAGTTACTCGACTAAATTTCGAGTCAAGTCACCTCAAAACTCGAAGAAGGCACTATTCGGCGAGTGACTCGATCGAGTCAAGTTTTTCGACTTGCCAGACTAGGTCGAGTCACAAAAGTGTATTTTTATCATTTTCAATTTTTCAATAACCTAGACTTGAACATCACTGCTTTTGCATCATATTTTTTTGGGACTGGAAAGTCAACCTACTATGGGTTTTGTTAAACCTAGTTTTTAGGTTTGAGGCTGCAAAATCAGCCTACTTTAGGTTCTTTTAACCTAGGTTTTCAAGTTATTTTCAATTCAATCTTGGATAAAATGCCAAGAAATTGATAATTGCCTAATTTGTACGCACACACACATATATTTCGAGTTGGACCGAGTTGATTTGTTTTCCGAATTTCCCAAGTTACCCGACCGAGCTAACTTTCGAGTCGAGTTTTCAAGTTTTTGAACTATAGCTAATACCCTAATTTTAGTTAATGTATAAGACGTACGCTATAGACATAAAGCGAGCTTCAAGGCGTGTACCCTCATGTGAGCCTCATACTTTGAGGCGTGAGCCTCCTTGGATTTAAGCCTCTTGGTTGAGCCTCAAGACGTTTTCCTTAAGCCTCGTCCCGAGGCGTAAGCCTCACACACCTTTTAAAACACTAATTTCTACATGTTAAACAACAGAGAAGGACAAAGGTTGTCTTGAAACTGGCATGTCTCAATTAGGACTCGGTTTCATCAAAGAGGAACAGAAAGTAGCAAACATGATAAAACAAAAAATTATGCTTTCTCAATTCTCAAGCAACTGGTACTGTGATTGAGTAAAATAATTGATTGCAGTTTTTCAGTGTTGGTTTCTACATGTTAACAGAGAGGGACAAAGCTTGTCTACTGGCAGGTCAAAATTGTAAAATGTAATGATACAAACATATAACATAAGCTATGGCCAACTGGACCACCTTCCACAATTTATGACTTTATTCAAGCCAATTGCTAGTATCCCATGGCATTTATATCCAAAACCCAATCATATGGAGCATCCAAAGTTCCAAACCAATAGAACATGAGAAACAAGTTAGTCTTAGACTCTTAGTATTGCACTGCCATCAATCTATACGATAACATCAAACTCCATACTCCCAAGTCAAAACCTGCACGGTTCTAAATCTAGCAAGATGTTTGGTACATAATTTGAGTTTTTCTTTTAACAGTTTGCCACATAAGGTCCAATGCTATTGTGATATTTTTCAGATGGGAATCAAATCAAATCAAATCATGATGTCACAGCCTTACCTTCCTTACTCCAGATGTTAATCCCATGTTTTCAATGGACTTTCCATCAGCACACTTCCATGCCATGGCTTCTTCATCCTGCTTTCCATACAAGATACTCATTCCACCTTCATGCCAACAAAAATAATATGATAATATGTATAATGTAGAAAGCTAACTCATATATATATATATATAGAGAGAGAGAGAGAGAACATTTAATCAGTGCCCACAAACCTTTTAGGTGCAAAACCAACAACTCAACATACATCTTGAGACGAATGTGAGTGAAAATATGGACATACTCTCCAACATCTTCCCTCAAAATTATGCTGCAATTCTCTTCAGTGTCAAGCTTGAATGACTTCTTCAAGTAATGATCCATTGCTTCTCTCCTTGTGGCCAAGTCAGCTTCTCCATCCACCAAGACAGATGGGAACTCCCAGAGGCCAGCGAGTAATCCTTTATCTGGCCTCTTTACAAGAAGGAATCCATTGTTCCTTTGTGCTCCCTCTTGAATATCCAGGCCTTCCAATATTTCAACAACACAAACGGCAGAAAAATCTTGTCTTTGTTTAGCCTTTACCACCTTAGTAGGGTAGTCCGTAACCTGGACTGATCTATGATGTCTGGAGACTGAAAGTGCACAGCATTGGTCTGAGACGGGGCATGCAATGCAGCTTGGGCTCAACGGAGTGCATATAGTTGCCCCAAGTTCCATGAGAGCCTGGTTGAAATCTCCAGGTCTACAAGGATCAACTAGTTGCCCTGCCAACTTCCTAATCCAATGAAAATGTAAGCATTATGAGAAAAACTGTTACCCAAGCTTGTGCCTATGGTAAATTGGAAACTGAAATTAAAATACTAAGAACAACAATGACAATGACTCATCGTCATCATCGTGGTTTGAATCACTACTACAATCATGAATGTGTATGATGGTGTGACATGTGATGCCCATATATTGAACAACTGAACACAACCTTCACATTTATTTGAAATTTAAGCAAAATGAAAGTATTCTACATAACATCTTTGCAAAATCAGACACTAATAAACATTTGAAGCTTAGTATTTCGGAGGAGTAATCAAAGTAGAACAAAAAAATATTAAGACTTTGGATGTAGTTACTTGCCATAATGGCAATGGCATAAAAGCCATTTCATGTATCGTTGTTGTGATGATGATAATAATTATTCACAAAATTAAGTCATACATAAAAGATTGTAACTTCAGATGTAGTTGCCATAATGGCACTGGCATAAAAGCCTTTTCAAATATATCATTGTTGTGAAGATGAAAACAATTCTTCACAAAATGAAGTTATAAGTAAAAGATTGTAACGTGAGTTGAATGAAAAAAAAAATTGAGGGAAAAATGATCAGATGAATCTGTTCCCCAACCAGAAAGCAAAATCCTAGTCTAAAGCACCTTTACATGAAACAAGAGATAAAATCAGGGAGATGTTCTCAGATTCCTTAAAGCTCACCAAAAGCTCTTGATGGTTTTTGACTCTTTTGGATTTTTGGATATGGCCTTCAGCCTAGCAATCACCCTAACCACATTTCCATCAATCACAGGCACTGCCTGAAACAACAAAGATCGAAATTATAGAAGGGTGAAAGGTATTCTTAAATGTATATGTCAAACAGAATGTCGCGGAAGGGTGAAAGGTATTCTTAAATGTATATGCCAAACAGAATGTCGCGGAAGCTACTCACCTCCTTGAAAGCTATAGAAGCAATTGCCCCGGCAGTGTAATCTCCTATTCCCCGAACCTCCCGAAGAGCGGAGATTGTTTTAGGAAACTCACCTCCTCCTTCAACAATCATCTTTGCTCCCTAACCAACAAAACACATATAAGTTTAAAAAATCAGGGGATGTTTTGCTGCAGGGATAAGAGAGGGATTTTTGCAGATGACCGCCTCCTCATCCTGCAAAAGCGAAAAGTTGTTTTTTTTGTCCTTTCAGTTTCTTCCACCATCTTGTGTTTCTCATCGTAGAAAAGTTGAAACTTGTTCCTTTGTATTTCCTTTTAGAATGAGTTCTTTTGGCACAAAAATTCATTTGTGGTCAGTGCTCATCCCTTATCCATATAAGTCAAACAGTCGGAAAACTTTTATTCAGTACCCGGGCAGATGCAGCCAGACATGCCATAATGGTCTATACTTGAGATCATAATTGAAGTTCAGAAGGGCAAACAAGATGTTGGATATTTTAAAGAAAAAAAAATTGTGTTTTGTTTTGTAAAGCAATATGTTATTATGTTTAGTCCCACATTGGAAAAGTACCAATACTTTGACAAGTATATATAATGTAATGTTGGAAGAAGGCTTGGGCCTTCAGGGGCATTGGAATTTATTACTCATCCCCTCTATGTTATATGCAACCATTATGCCCAAACCACACACGCGCGAGCGGGCCGTGCCGATCCGAGTCGGCCGGGTTGGGTTGGGTTATAAGATTTCAAATTAATTGTTTTTTAAGTCCCTCTTGTTTAAACGTTTTTTAATTAAATCCAACACTATTTAAGTTTAAATTATAATTGTTTTTGTCTATTGGATTGGTTTATGACTGTTGGACAGTTTATGACTGTTGGGATTTTTCAAACTTTTGTGCCTTTTCGAAAAGGTGTCTTAACTCTATATGTTAAAGTCTTTTAAAGGGTTTAAGTCACTTCGTTTTTATCATCTATCTCTGAGCAAGTTCTGTAGATTTCTGTGTTCAGGAATAGAGTTAGGACAGCAAACTAACTCTGTTAAACAGCTTTCAAGCAGTGTTCCATTGTATCTTGGAATTGATTCGTTGGGTCCATTTGTTATCATTGTGTGAGGACAAATACAGTTTAAAGACAGTATAGCCTACGCCTCAGATCTGTTTGCTGTATTTCTTCAATTTCTGATACCAAATTTCCAACAATTTTAAACTGTATTTGATGGCAACCAAAAATCCATTACAACCTAATCCAAACCTTCCAAGGCTTGAGAACTTCGATGGAGCACACTTCAAACGTTGGCAATACATCTCTGAATGTGGTCTCTGTTCTCACTACTGTCTGTCCTACCACAACTGATGATTCCACCATTGAAGAAATCCAGAAGAAGCAGAAGTGGGAAGCCGACAACTATGCATGTCGTGACCACATCCTCAACTACTTGACAGACTCCATGTTCGACATGTATCAATATACAAAGACTGCAAAAGAACTATGGGAGGCGCTGAAAAAGAAGTATCATACAAAGGATGAAGGATATCGATCTTTTCTTGTAAGTTAATTTTTAAACTATAAGATGATTGATGGAAAACCAATTTTTGAACAAGTTCATGAGTTCCAGGTTATTATAAATAACCTGATTGTAGAAAGATCCATCTTCAAGAAATTCTTTCTTGTAAAAGCAGTTGTTGCAAAACTACCACTTTCATGGAAAGAATACTGGAAGACCCTTAAACATACTAGGGAAGAAATGGCTATGGATGATCTCCTTAAGCATCTTTGAATTGAGGAAGAGGCAAGATTGAGGGATAAACTAGAGGAGCAATCCGAACTAGTCTCCAAAGCAAACCTGGTCAAGAATCTTGATAAACCCCGATAGAAGAAGCAGAAATTCAAACACTCCTACCAACAGAAAGACAAGAAAAAAAAGAAAGACAAGAAGAAGAATATTAAGGACAAGAAACCCAAGAGGGGGCTTGCTACCATTGTGAGAAGCCCCGACACTTCAAAAGGGATTGCTGACACTTCAAGAGAAGCCAAGCAAATGTAGTTGAAGAAAAGTTGGCTACAATGCTTTCTGAAGTGAACCTTGTAGGAGATGAAAAGGAATGGTGAGTTGACACAGGTGCTACAAGACATGTATGCAACAACCGTTCCATGTTTTCTTCCTGTGAAAAGGAAGAAAGAAGATCAATGTCTTTACATGGGTAACTCTTCTATGGCAAAGATTGAAGGACATGGGAAGGTGGAATTGGACTTCACTTCCGGGAAGACAATAACTCTTAATGATGTCTTACATGTACCTTAAGTCAAAAAGACTCTTGTATCAGCCAGCTTATTAGCAAAGCATGGCTTTAAATTAGTATTTGAGTCTGATAAGTTTATTCTCTCTAGGAAAGAGAAATATGTTGGTAAAGGCTATGCCTTAGGAGGGTTGTTCAAAGGGGTTGGTTATGTTGAAATGAATGAAATTTCTAATTCTGCTTATATGGTTGACTCTTTTAATTTATGGCATGCTAGATTAGGACGCATAAATTTTAGATATATGAAAATTATGTCAAAATTAAACTTGATTCCTTCATTTGAAAACTCAAATGTTGATAAATTTGAAATCTGCACTAAGACTAAACTAACTAGAAAGTCATTTTAAAATGTAGTACGAAAGTCTAATGTTTTAGAATTAATGCATTCCGATTTATGTGATTTCTCTAAAATTACTACAAGGGGAGGAAAAAGATATTTTATAACATTTATTGATTATTGTTCTAAATTCACTCAAGTATATTTAATACAAAATAAAAATGAAGCTTTAAATAAGTTTAAAACTTATAAAGCATATTTAGAAAATCAATTAGATATCAAAATAAAAGGATTAAGATCCGAAGGGGAGAATATTTCTAATGAATTTAATGCATTCTGTGAAAGCCATGGAATAAAACATGAATTTACAGCCCTTTATACTCAATAAAATAGAATTGTAGAAAGCAAAAATAGAACTCTACTTGAAATGATAAATGCTATGTTATGTAATTCAAATCTTGGTTTAGACTTATGGGGTGAAGCACTTTTAACTATTGTCTATGTACTAAACAAAATTCCAAATAAGAATTTGAATAAAACCCCCATTTGAAATGATGATGGGAAGAGCACCAAGTTTACACTATCTTAAAGTGTGGGGGTGCAGGGCATTAGTGAGATTGTCAATTCTTAAAAGACCAAAGCTTGGTCAAAGGGTCATTGAATGTATATTCATTGGATATGGACAAAATATCATAACATATAGATTTATGGTTATTGAAAATAATAAAGTGATAAATAAATATTCTATCATTGAATCTAGAGATGTTTTTTATAAAACCTCTTTCATAACAAAACCAAGTCAAGAAAATGTTAATCATAGTATTAATAGAAATGAAACACAAATTCCAAAAATTCCAATTTCAAAAAATACTCAAAATGATGTAATTAAAGAACAAGTACAAGAACAAGAACAAAATCTTAAACCAAGCCCAGAACTTAGAAGAAGTAAAAGGGTTAAAAAAGAAACTAATTTAGAAAATGATTATTTTCTATACTTAGTAAAGGGGGATCGAGATGATTTTGTTCATGAATATCTATATTGTCTAAACATAGATAGTGATTCATTAACTTTTAAGAAGCTATTAACTCAAGAGATGTATATTTTTGGAAAGAAGCTATTAATGATGAAATTGACTCATTAATGTCAAATCAAACTTGGAAACTAGTAACTTTACCTAAAGGATCAAAAATCATAGGTAATAAATGGATTTTCAAGAAAAAATTAAGAGCCAATGGTTCTATTGAAAAATTTAAAACAAGATTAGTTGCTAAGGGATATAGACAAAAGAAATGAATAGATTTCTTTGATATTTTTGCACCTGTAGCATGTCTTACTACAATAAGATGTTTAATTGTTTTAACTTCATAAATTAATCATTCATCAAATGGATGTAAAAACTGCTTTTCTAAATGGAAATTTAGAAGAAGAGATTTATATGGATCAACCTGAATGATTTGTTTTACCAGGAAATGAAAATAAAGTATGTAAATTAACTAAATCTTTGTATGGTTTAAAACAAGCTCCTAAACAATGACACACTAGATTTGATGAAATTATTTTAAATTTTGGATTTAAAGTAAATGAATCTGATAAATGTGTTTATCGAAAATTCCATAATAACAACGGAATTATAATATTCTTAATTGTGGATGATTTGTTATTATTTGGAACTAATATTAATGTGATAGAAGAGACCAAAAGTTTCTTGAAATCTATTTTTGATAGGAAAGATATGAGAATAGTAGATCTTAAGAAAATAAGAAATGGAAATGAAATAATAATGTCTCTCAATCACATTATTGTGAAAAGATACTTAAAAGTATAACTACTTTGATATGGATTTAGCATCTACACCTTATGATACAAATGTAAAGCTAATTAAAAATGAAGGAAGATGTATCTCTCAACTTAAATATGCAAGTCAAATAGGAAGTCTTATGTATGCAATGCATTGTACTAGACCTGAAATAGCATATGCTGTTGGAAAATTGAGTAGATTCATATCTAGTCCTGGATATATGCATTGGAATGTTTTTACTCGTATCTTTAGATATTTAAAGTATTCAATGAATTATGCATTACATTTTTCTGGTTTTCCAAATGTACTAGAAGGTTATTGCGATGCAAGTTGGAACTCTAATGATGGGGATCAAAGAAACAAACTTGTTTAACTCATTCCACAATGGAATCTGAATTTATTACACTAGTGGCTTGCAGCAAGGAGGCAGAGTGGCTAAGGAATTTAATGTTAGAAATTCCATTATTGGTAAAACCATTGCCACCGGTTTCTATACACTGTGATAGTGAAGCCACACTATCAAATGCCTATTGTAAAACATATAATGGAAAATCTAGACACATTGGTCTAAGGCATAGCTATGTAAGAGAATTGCTCAAAAAATGTGTAATCTCTATTTTAAGTATCAAGTCTTTACAAAACCTGGCGGATCCGTTTACTAAAGGCCTGGAAATGGTGTGTACAAGACATCAAGAGAAATGAGTTTGAAATCCATTAACTCACAGGAATCACTTATAGCAGAAACCCAACCTAATTTCATTAGGTTCAATGAGAAGAACAAACTATAAATATGTGATTGAAAGTGTACTAACAAACACTTTAGAACTGTAATAACAAAAAAGAAGTTGAGCAATGGCTCTTAATAGGTCTATAACTAAAAGTTGAAGTGTACCATTTATAGTTACACTTTTAATAGATCTACCTATGTAGGTGTGGAAGTTTGGTCGCTTCTAAAGTGAGAAGCAACTTTCTCATTAAACAATCACAGAAAACAGGATTAAAGCACATGGCCATAAAAGTGCTAACGTAAATGAACACTAGAACCTTTTGAGAAATGAATATGGCTACATATTCCGGTTCACCAACAAGTGTAAGCAATTCAAAACTAAGGTCACTGAAAACACTGGTGGACTTTGACTTTGTATACTTAGGTGATGGTTTAAGTCTGGAAGACTTCATTCACTGAAATATGATTTCTCCTAGTTTGCTCAAAAATTTCATTTTTATTTATTTAAAATAGTGGGGGATTGTTGGATATTTTAAAGAAAAAAAAAACTATGTTTTGTTTTTAGTCTCATATTGGAAAACTATAACTACTTTGACAAGTATATATAAGGTAGTGTTGGAAGAAGGCTTGGGCCTTCAGGGGCATTGGAATTTATTACCCATCACCTATGTGCTAACTGCTATATGCAACCATTATGCCCAAACCACACACACGCGCACGCTGTGCCGAGTCGAGTCGGGCGGGCTGGGTTATAAGATTTCAAATTAATTGTTTTTTAGGTCTCTTTTGTTTAAAAGTTTTTTAATTAAACCCAAAACTGTTTAAGTTTAAATTATAATTGTTTTTTGTCTATTGGATTGGTTTATGACTGTTGGATATTTCAAACCTTTGTGGCTTTCCGAAAAGGTGTCTTAACTCTATATATTAAAATCTTTTAAAGGGTTAAAGTCACTTCGTTTTTATCATCTATCTCTGAGCAAGTTCTGTAGGTTTCCTGTGTTCTCGAATAGAGTTAGAACAACAAACTAACTTTGTTAAACAGCTTTCAAGTAGTGTTCCGTTGTATCCTAGAACTGATTCGTTGGGCCCATTTGCTATCATTGTGTGGGGACGAATACAGTTTAAAGACAATATAGTCTACATCTCGGATCTGTTTGCTGTATTTCTTCAATTTTTGGTACCATATTTCCAACACAAGAATATAAAGAGATGCCACTTGTAGATTGCAAAATTGCTCTTCATATGCAAAAAAAAATATATGAGTGATTTAAATTTGATAAAATAAGGCATGTAGAAGCAATTGGGAGGAATGGAAAGAAGAAATTCGAACAGAAGTCACCTCTAATAGAAAACGAGCCCGTCTGTAGTAACCCAGACCAGCCCACATCTCATTGACCTCCTGGCCAAAATCAGACAAACTCAGAAACATGAGAAGAAGCAGTGATATTTGTCTGTTTGTATCTCAATCTCAAATTATTTTTTTCTTTTCAGATTTACAAACAGCGCCTTACTTCCCTAAGATAGTTCTAAACTACGTAAGTCAGTTTTATATTAGAAAACCCGATTAGGAAGTGGAAGAAAAAGCAGGAATTGTTAGAAGCTTCACATGTACATGTACATGTACCTCTTGAGAAGCTAGAGCGAGATGATGAAGAGTGGGCCATTTGTCCATCCAGCGGTTGTAATAATCAACGACAGTAAGAA
The DNA here is from genome assembly GCA_015143295.1 of Tetracentron sinense. NCBI lineage: Eukaryota > Viridiplantae > Streptophyta > Magnoliopsida > Trochodendrales > Trochodendraceae > Tetracentron > Tetracentron sinense. The sequence goes on along the minus strand of CM026558.1, from coordinate 45,931,217 downwards.
CCCTAGTTTGCTGGAGCATGACTTCAGAAACCCAGACAGCATAAGCTCGAGCATCGCTTGCTTGGCCTTGGGCGTCGTTCTCATCGTCATCGTGATGGTTGATTCTCCAGGGAAGAAGCCTTTGATTATCGTAATACCACTGCAGAAGAGAAGCCCTAATCTTTAGGGTTTCATCGGTGGAGAAATCTTCCATGTCTCCTCCTCCTCCCTCCTCAACCCTAACAACAACACTCCTCTTCGTCGCTTCTCTCGCCCGTTTCGCCTTAGGCTTAGGCTTAGGCTTCTTCTTCACCTCCGCATTGTCCATCATGGAGAACAATAAGACCGTTGAGAGAGACTGAGACTGAGAATGGTGTTTTTGGTGTTGGGGCAGTAGTTGATCAACCCGAGAATTCAAATTCAAATTTAAGTAGCAAGTCCTTCCCACCAACACCAAGCAGTTACAGTAGGGTTGAAATTGAATTATACTTTCACCAACGAACAAGCTCATGTCATGGGCATCACTAATCTCGAGTGAAGAAATATAGCACTCCCTATGCTTACACCAGTTTCTTTTCCTTTTTTTTTTTAACTTGAACTCCCTCCCGTCTCAATTGATTATATAAAATATTTTTATATACTCTCAAAAAAAATATATCATTATTATATATATATATATATATGATATAATTAATTGTATATCTCTAATCATAACAGTAAATATTATTATTATTATTTAAAAATAAATTTTTAATAAGCTGAGCTCAAGCGAAGCTATTGTATTCGAGCTGGGCTTCTCGAGCTTGGCCCAACTTAGCTCGAATACACCCATATTGGGAATCCATAGATGAGGGTGGCAAGTGAGACCTTTTTAACTTTTGAAGAGGAATCCACGATTTCCCAATAAAAGTTATCACATTATTAAGGGCTGACCAATATACAATTAAGGTTATAGCTTGCAACTCCAACTCCCTCAGAGTCGTTTGAGATCCATTTCCCTTCTACCGAGCCCTAAAAAACGATGAATGTTTTGGTCATTGTTTGTATGTACAAGTCCTTGTCTATGATTAGCTCAATCCCTTTGCAACTAACAGTGTTTTCAATTCAAAGCAACTAGGGAAACCCACATCATGATGATGAGGTCGATATAAAATTATTCTCTACAACCAATCAACTATGCCTACCTCTTGCCTGCCAATCACCAACAAACCACCTTCCCAAATAGTCATTGTTTAGCACATTTACTCATCAAACGCCCGAGTTAACAAACTTTGTTAATCATAAATAATCACCATTAAACAAGGGCATCGATATTTTCTGAAATGTCAAAACAAATAAACAGAAAAAGGGAAGGTGTAACAAGCATCTCCTTCAAAGTCTCCGGATGATGTTTCAAGGAGGACGCCATACTGTTTCTGCACCAAAGTTATCAAAATGCGTGGGGTACCATTTACAGTACCTCCTGGGCTATATGCTTACAAAAATATTCCAGCAACTACAGATGCAAAGTACAACAAGATCGCCAGATTGCCGGAGAGATATTAGGGGGAATGAAGTAAAGCCAAGTACAGTTCTGATATCCTACACTCCCTGGTGAAATATCACTGCTTCAGGTGGTGCTCGAACAGCGATGCCATCTCAATCTGCACCAAAGCAAATAACCATGAAACAACTCACTCATCCAAACAAATGCAAATTAACAAAGAATAGTTTCTGCGAGCATCTAGTTTTTTCTTCTTGACCAATACATGGCATGGAGAAAATTAATGCCCGTGTCAATGAAGACCTAGAGGACAGTCTATGGGAATTGGAAAGTCTACTTTCCAATAGCTGCTGACTTGTAGGGAGTTAGACCTATCTTGATAGTGTCCATGTCCCCACGGTGTCTCATACCAAAAACCAAACCAACCTATCGACAAGAACCAGCCAAACTATCAGCATTCTTTTTGGGCATTCCAGAAGAAAGCATGGAAGGGTCTTTAAGTTCAGATGGCTACAGTCATCCAATGAGGTCAGTATTGACAAAGAACACCAAAGTGGCATGTAAACCACGTGTTCATGAATAAGGATTGTAGACTGTCCTTTGGTTCTTCATGGGCCATGGTGAGGATCCTAGTATGTCCACAAAAATCCTTAGAATCACTTCCATTGTTCGAAGGCCAGAGAAGACCTTTAATTAACGTACACATACCAAAAGACCCAGGTTACCCATCCGCTCCTGATTAGCCTGGGCCACATAGTTACTTCCAAGTTTTAATATAAGTACCCACCAGGTGTTCCCCTATGATAATTTTAAGTTGGGATGCAAATAATGTTTTCCAACTGTTGGGTACAGAGAGTTTGAGACCATAAGTGAACCTTTCCCTTTTTTATGTAAAGAAATACTCAATCGGAACATAGGATGAGAGGTCATCACCCCTAGGCCCTAACGTGTGCAGTAGGCACGGTGTACATGCATGCAGAAGTCTACCATCAACTAGAAAGTGCCACCAAGGAGATCCCTCAACCATCCACTTGATCACAGGAAAAAAAAGGCCCTACCATAACCAAGGATGGCAAGCAACTACTCGGCTCAAAAACTTAACCTCTAACAGTTAACGAAGCAGAACCATTCTTATCGAGGCAAGATAACATTCCCACAAAAAAAGCCTCGCATGCAAGTGTCAGCAAAGATTAATTCTTGTGACAACAATCAACCACGCCACAAGGCATATTAAATGCTATAATTTTAATATCAACTTACAGCTGACAGAGCAGCTTCGGCACCTTTGTTTCCAGATTTGCCACCTGCACGGTTTAAAGCCTGTATATAACACCAAACATACGCCCATCATGCATCATGTTCATTCGATAACTCTTGAATGATGTGAAGGGAGAGAAAATCGTTTAGTCTGCAACATTGCATTAACTACATGAAAGAAGAGTACAGCTTGATGTTCAAAACTTGGAACTGAACTCGGAAATAGCTCAATGTAAAATTCAATAATTTAACCCACCCACCAAAAAAAAAAAAAAAGAAGACAACAAAACAAAACAAAAAATTGCAGTTTGGAGAAACTGAGCCAACTCAACCAAGTTCTGAGTTGATCAATTAGTTTGCAAAGAAGCAGTGCACCCACCAAGTACAGGAAAGTAAAGCTTATATGGCAAGTTTACCTGATCCATGTCATCGCAGGTCAGAACACCAAATATGCATGGAACTCCTGAAACATCAGCAAGAAAAAATGTCTAACTAAGAAACCAAGTCACCAACTAGATAACTAATGTGCAGTTGGGCAGACATATTTAGGTTAAGTGAAGACACGTGATAGTCTGAATGTTACAAGGAAATGGGATTGGACAAGCATTTACCTTGTAGAGTCCTTCAGCTGAGGAAGCTGAGTCTCTTCACATGATTACATGGGCTTCACCTTCAGGGAAAGGACTGGGCCCTCGGAGACTCGTGTCATCACTAACAAAAATTTTATGACTCGTGCAGCTCAATGAACATTTAATGAGAAGCGAACAAGATTGCTAATTTTTTTTGGATTCGTAGTCTAATCCTTTTCCTTCAGGGAAAAAAAATCATTTATAAAAGCAACTAGAAAGAGAGAAATTTGGTCTGTTTCTACAGCTGATAGCCCCCCCCCCTCCCAACCACCACCACCTAATGCAAATTAGGAATTTATTAATTTTGTTTCAGAATTACTTAGAGATTAATAGCACACAAAAATTCGTAGTGTTATTTCAGGAATCAGCCTAGATTGCCTTGTAAAAATTAAGTGAGCAATTGCCTAGTTTTATGACGTTGCCAAGGGGACTACCCTCGATTTTGGACAAAAAAGCTCCATCCCTATGATTTTGTAAACTCGTTATTTTTTCCCTTAGGTGGGGCAGAAAGGGTTAAGGCATGACTAAACACTGCTAGGTTCTATTTTCCTTTATCAGATTGATCAGATCGAAGAACCGCCAACAAAATTTTTCGGTTCTTCAGAGGATAGAATTCTACTTGTGGTTCATTTATTGGGGGGAGAGGGGATAATTTTAATTCTGGTTCAAAGCAAGGTTAGTAGAGAGAGCAGTTTTATGATGAACATGATTATTTCACTTAATTTTTTGCTTATAATTGATGTTTTTGAAGAATTTTAGGTATCATTAAGAAATTGGAAGTAATTGACACGCTAGATCCATCAGAACTTTCTTACTCTTGTTTTTCCTTACGAACATAGTCACAAAAAACTGCGTTTTTAAAAAAAAAAAACTCGTTTAAAACACGTATTAATACCCTGCCATAGAAAACGGCGTTTAAAACCTATTTTTTGAATAAAACACGTATTATAGTTTTAAACCCATTTAAAACGAATAATACGAAGAAAAAAAACACGTTTAAAACGAATAATATAAAAAAAAACGGATAATCTTGAAATTTTTTAGGAATGAAGATTATGCAGATATTGACGACATTGATGCTCTTTTGAGGGATTGATGAATATAAATGAGTGGTTTTATTAATATAAGTATTTAGTCTTGTTTTTAATCTTAATAATTGATCTTTAATGAAATTTAATGCCTTGATGGAATGAATTTGATGTTAAAATGATGTTATGAACTTATTATTGTTGATTATAGTTACTCTTTTTGTATATTATCTCACGAAATAGTTAGATATATTAATTAGTATCGCTACTAACTTTTATAATTATAAATTTTTTCTCCGTTTTTTCCCCAGAGTTTTCCCGTATTTTCCCGATTTTTTCGAATTTTTCCGTACTTGATCCTTGCCGAATTATTTCTGAACCCCGACTTTGTGACTATGCTTATGAATAATGAATTATTTCTTACAATAGAAGTGTGTGAGATAGATAGATATCATCAGTAACTATAAATATTTAAAGCACATTGCCCATTTATATGAAAAGGGGAAAGATAGCATATTCTTAAGCATTGAGTGCCCCATCAATGTGTGATGTGGAAGAGTGCTATGTAGCACGCATGGTCATTATCCATGTTATTGAATTCTACTATTGGACTTAAGCATAAAATTCTTCAATGCTCATAAGCCAATTCGACTGAGTGCATATTATTCTCACTTTCCAAAAGAAAGCTCTGGAATGGACAACCTGGATCAAGGGGAGGTGAGCCTGAGCCAATTTTGGCTGCCATCCATCCAAGGGTAGTCTATAATGCATGGAAGGTCCAGATTTCCAGCCAAGAGCGCCACAAGGCACACATCCACGTCAAGTATAGGAAATTTTCTACACATCAAGCGTATAGTAGCAAGCCTCATATAAAATTGCTTTTGACAATTAAGAAATTTTAATCAACCAAAAAGAGCAAATCTTAATCGTCAAAAGAAAATTAAAATTTTAGGTTGGATAAACCAAATAACATGCAGGATCTAAGGCAAACTTTCTGAGAGGCGTAAGCAACCATACTAAGTTGGCCCCACCAATCAAAATTTAATGTAGTTGTGGATACATATTTTTGTATCGCTTCCCTAAATATTTCATATGGACAAGAAACTGTTTCCATAATGTTAAGACTTCCAGGCCAAAATGGTAGTTGTAAGCAAAAAGTAAGCCAAAGAAGAATAAGTACATATTCACATATCTAGTCTACCTCATGGACAGACTACATATTCACATATCTAATCTATGTCATGAACTACGCACCCAGAAGAGAACCACATGCAGCCAAAGGAGAAGTATTAAGTACAAATTTTAAAAATCTAATCTAGGTCACGGACTACGCAGCTAGAAGCGGGAGTACATATTTAAAAATCTCATCTAGGTCATGGGCTACGCGCCCAGAAGCGGGATGCACACGCACACACATGCACACTAGGTCATGGACAGCGTAAATATTCACATATCTAATCGAGGTCATGGTACACACAGGAGAATAAGTATAAGTACAGCTTTGCATATCTAAATCTAGGTTATGGACAGAGTACATGTTCACATTTCGAATCTAGGGTCATGGACTATGCACCTGAGAACCACACACAGCCAAAGGAGAATGTATAAGTACATATTTAAAGATCTAATCTAGGTCATGGACTACACGCCCAGAAGCGGGAGTGCACACACACACGCACACACACGAGCGCACGCACGTGTGCGAGCAAACACACGCGCACCCACACACACATATCCTAAAAATTAGCTTTAGTCATAAACATATCCCCAGTCACATGCTCAACTAAAAACATTACGACAATCAATATGTCAAGTTCATCATTTAAAATTTCAAAAAAAGTGGCAACCATCATTTCTACCCCATCTTGATTTATATTCTAATATTTTCAAACTTAAAGAGAGAAAGAAAAAACATAATCATCCCAAGCATGACCTTTTACCACACTGTGCACTCTCCTCCTTTACGCTTTTGTGCTTGAAATGACTACAATCCTTGTGTCAAATCTTGAGAAGGAAAGATAGGTGTTTTAGTGCTAAAAATCAGAGGCTATGAGGGTCAATGACATCATCGTAAAGTAATGCATATTCTGATTCTTCAATTTCTTCCATCCATGTCATTCTCTGATTTTATTTTATTTTTTTGATGGCCTTCCATTTCATTCTCTAAAATATGTCCCCTTATGTCATTAAGAAAGCCATCCTAATTTTTATATGTCCCCTCATAATCCTCCCTGTATTGTATCAGTAGTTGATGGTCATAATGGACATACGCAAAAGATTCTAGATAATTAATGTTCATCCTCTTCCTCTTAACATTGTTGATATATCCATAAAGTAGTAGTACTCCATGCTCTCTCTGCACATGAGATGAGGTGTAAACACTTAGGACAACACTATGGCATCCAAACTATGAATCTTAGGGTCAATTAGACCAAAAATCCCACCATGAAACTGCCATGCATTGTCTCTATCCTTATTTTTTAGCTCGTTTTTTCACCTCTTAGTTGAGCTGTTCCTTTCTAACCTAATTTTTATTTTTAGTTCGTTAATACTTATATTAGACATTTACTAATTTAGCATTTGAGAGTTAGGACTTTTGAGTTGGTAACTGTTCTTTACTTCTTTTATTTAAGAAAAAAGAATACACAATATTACTAACTTAGATCTGCTAAAGTTAAATAAATGAAAAAAACTGCCCTTGCTTCCCTTTGATATTAAAAAAAGGGACAAATATGGAATCTTAAATGAAATTGTTCAAAACTTGATTTTTAAACCCATCATCTGCAAATTTTCACATGTAAAATGTTGATTTTTATGTCAAAGAATTGCCATTTTGTACTCGTGGGAGTGCAGCTCTCTATATCTCAGAACCGCACTCCTAAATTATAGAAATCACGGTTTGGATAGCATCCTGCTCCAAAACCGTGGAATTACAGTCCAGAACGGGGATGATATCCTTATGTAGAAATTCCGGGCATTAAGGCCATGGTCATATGGGCTTTGATTGAAACATCCCTATAATAGTATAAGATAAACAATCAAATAAAATCAAAGCAAAGCAACCATTAATTATAAGCAAATATAGCTGGAATATAGCCAAAATGATGCTAAAATAACTGAATCCTAGCTAGTATTTCATTGTCCTGGGCCCTGGGGGGAAGAGAAAATGAAATAAGGTTAACATATAACCATAGAAGAAAAAATTATTGGGGATAAAATGATTTGGGAAGACCAACCTGAATTCAAACCCGCTGAGAGTACTCCAGATGCAGCTGAATTAGCAACTGCGTCATAGTGGGAAGTATCACCTCTTATCTATTGACAAAAAAATATGATCATAGGTTAGGGCACCAGAGGCGAGCACAAACTGACCTTAGCAACATGCAAAAACAAAAAAACACTAGAGCTCCCATCATCAAGGTTTTATAATCCATGTGAAAAAATTGAATATTCAGCCAAATAATTGGCAGGTTAGCGAAGTCTCGATGTGAGGTATTAATTATATTACATACATTCCCTAAACATCAGTCAATATTTCGCAAATTATAAAAAAAATGTGCAAAATAATGAGAAATTGGCTTTACTTCAGTTATAAACCTGTCAACATTTCAACGAATTGTCGAAACTTTGACAGTTCACCAGTTAGCTTCAGGATTTAAGATTTAGTCTTGGTATTTAGATTTCTTGCCTCACCTTTCACTTCATTTGAGATCATCGCAAAGACAGTGAAGATTGATGCAGGAGTCCGTGGAGAAGATTTCAGGGGGTAAAAAACTCTCACAAGGTAACTTCTTACTTTTTTTTAACACTTTTAAGCTTAATTTAAGTTCATTTTATGTAAAATCTTAATATGTTCTATGTTTTCGGTCCATCAATCACTTGACCGAAAAGAATGGAATTTTTTTTACTATTCCATCTTTTATTTAATTTTTATAAATAAAATAATTTAAAATACTAGTATGAACCTTTTTCATGTTATAAAATGATGATTAGTATTCCATATTAGTTATAACTTTAGAATGCTATGTATCTTACCCCAATTTATATCTATTGAATGGTCAAATTTTTTTATAACAAAATAAATAATTTTATAATTAATTATTTAAATTTAGGAAAATATATGTGAGTTGATTGCTTTTATTATTCCAAATAATTCGTAAAATAATATTCATATTAAAATTTATTTTTGTAAAAAAAAACTTAGGTTAAATAAAACATATTCAATTGCATACTAACATGCATTCTTATGCATATTAGCAATTAAATCTTTTTCTATTCTAACTCTTATCATTCTTTTCCAATTTGCAATTTTCTGAACATTCGGTGGTAGGATGTCATGACGGAGGCAGCCTGATACTATATGGAAACAGTTGGAGAAAGGGTTTGGAGGATTTAGGGTTTAGGGAAGAGAAAATAGAGAAGAAAAGAAGAAGAGAGATTATGGTAAATTGTTTAGTGAGGAAAAGAAAGCTCTACTAGCATCTTATATTAAGAAGAGAACATTACATATATACATTTTTTTCACATATACCATCGATATTACATATATCAACATTCCCCCTTAAATTGGAGCATAAACATTAAACATGTCCAGCTTGACAGGAATATCCTAGAGGATAGCAAGGCCAACAAGCTTAGTGAAGATGTCAGCAAGTTTTGAGAAGATGAAACATGTTGAAGAGATAATGAACAATTCCGAACTTTCTTTCAGAGAAAATGAATATCAACTTCAATGTGCTTTGTCCTCTCATGAAGCACAGAATCAGAAGCAATCTTCGTGGCAGCTTCATTATCACAATATAAAGACATAGGGCCTTTAACAGGAAACACTAACTCGGAAATGAGAGAACGAAATCACAGAACTTCACGAGTCCCATGAGCAAGAGCCTAATATTCTGCTTCGGGACTAGAGCGAGAAACAATGAGTTTCTTTTCTCTTTTATGTAACCAAGTTGCCCCCAAGAAAAGCACAATAGCCAGAGGTAGAGCAACGATCAGTAGCAAATCCAGCCCAATCGGCATCTGTATAGCCAAAGATCTCAATATGCCCATATGAGCGATATACAAGTCCACAACTAGGTTTAGATTTGATATATCGAAGAATACGATGAACAACAGCAAGGTGTGAAGCACGGGGAGCATGCATAAACTAACTAACCATGTTGACAGCAAACGTAATATCCAGTCGAGTGAGGGTGAGATATATCAAGCAGCTCACGAGACGCTGGTAGGCATGAGGATCAAGAAGAAGATCACCCTCACTATCATGTAAAGAGAGCTTCGGATCTATGAGAAAAGTAGCGGGTTTACACCCAATCATACTAGTATCACTCAACAGATCAAGAGCATACTTCGACTATGACAGAAAAATTCTCTTCTTAGATCGAGCAATCTCTAGACCAAGGAAGTATTTCAGATGACTTAGGTCTTTGACATCAAAGGTACGCCTTAACTCACTCTTAGCATGAGAGATAAAAGAGTCATCACCAGTCAAAATAATATTATCAACATATACCAGAAGTATAATATGACTTTAGGCGCAAGAGTGGATGAAGACAATATGATCAGAGTGACATCCCAGAAAGCCCATACTCAGAACCACTTCATTGAAGCGATAGAACCAAGCACGAGGTGAATGCTTCAAAAAATATATAGACTTCCGAAGTCTACAAGCCTTCCCAGACTCCCCCTGAAGCAAAAAACCAAGAGGGGGATCCATATAACCTCCTCAGTGAGATGCCCATAAAGAAAGGCATTCTTGATTTCCAACTGATAGAGAGGACAACTTTGATTGGTCGCAAGAGAGAGAAGAACACGAACAGAAATCGACCATAGGAGCAAAAGTAGCATCACAGTCAAGCTCATAAGTCTAAGTAAAGTCGCGGGCGACAAGACGAACCTTATACCAAGCAATACTACCATCAAAGTTATATTTGACTGTGAAAACCCAACGGCAGCTCACAGGTTTCTTCCCAGCTTAAAGGGGAATCATATCCCAAGTAAGATTAGATTAAAGGGCATTCATCTCGTCAACCATAGCACCCTTCCACTTAGGATGATGAAGTGTAGCACGAACAGATTGAGAAAGTCACAGTATTAATAGCGGAGAAGAAAACCCGGTATGGGGAAGATACAGCCTAATAACAAACATACTTGGCAAGAGGGTAAGGAGTAACACAGGAACGAACACCCTTGTGATGAGCAATAGGCAACTCAAGATCAGAAACAACTCGAGTAATAATAGAAGAAGTATGAACAAGAATAAAGAAAGGTGAAGAAGTACCTAGTGGAGTGGCCTGCGAGGAAGACTGTGGTAGAAGCGTATCGGAGAGAGAACCAGCGGCTGTCGACGAGAGCATGTGAGAAGCTCCTTCTATCGCGGAAGCAGTGTAGTCAAGGCGTCACCTAGGTGTTTTGGAGGGTAGGTCGCCTAGTCGGATACCTAGTCGGGCGAGGTTTCCTAAGCAGTCAACTGGGCGTCGCCTATACGCCTATCATGCTGGGTTTGGGCGTCGCCTGGGCGTGAATGTAACAAAATGAGTTTTTTTAGTGAAGCTTCTAGACCGTATACTAACCTAGATTTCAAAAACAAATAAATTAATTAAGTTTTAAGCATTTTAGGGATTTTTTATGTAACACAAGAGAACTCGAAACGTCTGAATGCTCGAAACCGAGGAGGAGGAGGTACCGTTTTTCTATCTCTCCCTCTTGGCCACCTACTGCCTGCGTCTCTCTCTCTTGCCGCCTGCTGCTACGTTCTCTCTTTATGTGATTCTCACTTCTCTCTCTTTCTTTTGTTCTTTATATATACCTTTGATTTTAGAGATGGCCCCATCTCTAACTTCTCTTTTTTTGTAAACTTTTGTCGGATTGTGTCTTCAAAGGTGGTCCTTGCCTGCATATATGGACCCGTGATTTCTCATTGACTTCCAAAAAAAAAAATGGCTCGTTTCACAGGCATGGTAACCCACTGTGTCCCTTTTTTTTTAAAGAGCCACTGTGTCTTTTTTTTAGAGAGACACTTAAAAAAGATGGCTCATTTTAATATACTTTAAAGATGCCTCATGTCAATTGAGGATATCATGTTTGTTAGAGATGGCCCCACTGCACCCAATTTTATTTTTTTTGGTGAAAGACAATAACACTATGAGTACCGTGATTTCTCACTTTTTCTTCCCTTATGGAATTGCATTTTGTTAGTGTTGTTCTAGTGACTAGTGCTTTGGCTGTTGCATTTGCATTGGTTGTTGCATGATTTCTCACTTGTTCTTCCCAAATCTTTTTAGATTAAGAAGCTCTAACTTCCCAAACAAAGCATCAACTGACTTCAAAATTCTTGCAATTGAGGTTAGAGACATGAGATTCTTCAATTTATTAGATAGAAGATCTCATAGGCTAGTAGACATGAGCTAATTTGTATACTATAATAAGTATAATCTATATGTATTAATTCATATATTTCAAATGCTAATCTAATAGTGATTATTAATTCTGTTATTTATGAAATATTAATTTTTGTCGCCTAGGCCTCACCTAGGCCACGTTTTGCCTAGTCAGGCCAAATCGCCTAGGCATCGCCTAATCGCCTTGACTACATTGTGCGGAAGATCCCCTAGAACAAGTAAAGGCAAAGAGACAGTAGGCACATGATAAGGTAAAGGCAAAGAGATGCTAGGGACAGTAGAAGTAGGAGAGAAATATGGTACTGTCTCGAAAAAGGTAACATCCAGAGAGACAAAAAAGCCAGGGACTGGGGATCATAACACCGATAACCCTTCGATGCGCAAGAATAACCAACAAAGACACATCAAATTGTCGTATCGTCCAATTTATGACGACTTGGACGAAGATCCTAAACAAAGCAGGTACAATCAAATACCTGTGGCTCAATGGGGAAAACTAGGAATCTGAGGACAAAGAAGCTGATAAGGTGAGAGACTATCAAGAACACGAGAAGGTGCCCAATTGATGAGAAAACATGCAGTGAGAAGGACCATTGACCAAAAAGGCTTATGCACTTGCATGCCTCGCAACAAAGAGCGAGTGACACCCACTAAATGACAATTCCTACGCTCAGCTACACCATTTTATTGAGTGTACTGACAGGTAAGCTGATGAGCAATACCATGTGTGAAGATACTGGACAAAAGGAGCAGATAAATACTCACCACCATTATCAGATCGAAGGGCCTTATCAAGAACACCAAACTAAGTAAGAACTAAAGTATGAAATTTTTGGAATTTAGAAAACACCTCATCCTTAGACTTAATAAGGTAAACTCAAGTAACCCGAGTGTAATCATCGATAAAAGTAACATAATAACGAAAACCATTACTAGAGATAACCAGAGATTAACCCCAAACATTATAATGAACAAGCTCAAAAGTAAAACGACATTTACGCATGCGAAAATGATAAGCAGTACGAACATGCTTAGTAAGCTCACAAGTATCACATTGAAAAGTAGATGAAAACACAGTTTACTAAAAGTAGGAATCAAAGAATACAAAGTCTTAGATCCAACATGCCCAAGCTTGGCATGTCATAAACGATAAGTACCATGAGTAGCATCAACAGAAAAAGGAAAAACAGTAGCAGTAGCTGGGACACGATTAGGAGCATAATCAGTATCAAGGTAGTACAGTCCGCCTATTTTCACGCCTCTACCAACAATCATCCTCGTAGTCAAGTCCTGAAAGAGACAATGAGAAGGATAAAACATAACACAACAATTAAGGTTGGTAGTAAGACAACTAACTAAAAGAAGATTAGAAGATAAACGAGAAACATGTAAAACATGAGATAAAGAGAGAGACGGAGATACAGGAAAGTGTGCTACTCCTAAAACAGGAATAACGGAACTATCAGCCAAGCGAACCTTGACAATAGAAGATGGAGGTGAATAAATGGAATAACCTTGTGACTCACCAGTCATATGATCAGTGGCTCTGGAATCAATTATCCAGCTAGGGGAAGAAGACGATATAATGGCAGCATAGGCAGAAGGAGCATGGATACCTGAGGGAGCAAATGAAGATGAAGCAATAGAAGTATCAAAGTCACTCTGCAGACGAAACTCAGTGCGAATCATCTCAGCAACCTAAGCTCTCAAGGACTTCAAAGGATCACTCGCAGCAACTGAGGCGACATGCGAAGAATCAATAAAGGAGCCCTAGTAAAATGAGCTACAAGACGAGATTAACAACCCTCAGGATAGTCATGCAAACGATAACAAAGATCACGATCATGTCTCACTATACCACAGTGAGCACAATGAGAAGTAAATCTGCCACGACCACGTCCACCACAACCTCGACAACCTCTATCAGTCCTCCTATCACTCCCTGGAGGACAGAAATCAATAGCAAAGGCAGTACGATCCAGAGGGAGCATAAGAGGGGAGCTCAAAGACATAACAACCCATTGGCGTTCCTCACTAAACATGGTAGAGTAGATTGATCGAAGAGAAGGCAAAGGAGACGTGGTAAGGATCTGAGTGCACTCAAATTTGGCCCAAAGGCCACCCAAGAAATCATAAATGCGATGTCGCTCAATTCACTTCGTCATAATCTTCGTAGAAGCAGTGGACAATTCAGAAAGAACCCATAATGGCTCAATTATTTCCAATGATGCTGAAAAACCCCAAAATAATCAGAAATAGACATATCTCCTTGTTAAAAGTGAGCAATCTCACGAGTAAGTTGATAAATCTAAGCATCATTCTCCACTAATGCATAAGCCTGAATAAGAGCCTCCTAGAGCTCATGACAATCCTTATAGAAAATGTAATTCCTGACAATTTGAGGCTCCATAGAATTAAACAACCAGCCAAAAATAATGCATTTCTCAGCATTCCATATAACAATCTCAGAAATACCGATCTCTAGCTTAGGGGTTTTAACATCAAGATACCCCATCTTTAGGGGTGTCAAAAAAACCCAGGTCCAAGGGTACTCGGCCCTGCCCGGCCTTAAAAAGCCCGTCCAAACCCTGCCCTTCCCATGCTCGAGAGCCAGGCAGGGTCCAAAAATCATAGGCCCTTTTCTCAATAAGGCTGGGCAAGGGCCCCACCTTGCTCGGCCCGTCCAAACTCGGCCCTTCAACGACTTTAGTATCCATAGTTATTGTATATGTAATAAATATCTTAAATTACTAATATAGGCCCACTTAATAATTTATTAATGGGATTATACTCGTAATTACGTACACACCCCTATATATAACTAATTTTTACTCAAACCCTAATCTTAAACCATACACCAACTCTCTAAATGGCATCTCCTCTCTGGCTCTCCAAAGGATCTCCTCTCATTCTCTATCTTCAAGCCCCTCTTTGGGATTTGGGTTATTCTTTTGATTTCTTCTACTATGGAAGAGATCACGGAGGGAGTGAATAACATGAACATCACTGATTTCCACAAGAAGAATCAGATTCAAGTCTCTAACACCAAGAAGCCCCTCTTCTTCTACGTTAAACTAGCGAAGGTAAACCCTAATCTCCCTTTTTATATGCTCTTCATTTATCCTCTAATTTGCAATCTTTCCGTTTATTGGTTTGTCTTGCTATTCTAATCCAAATCTTTGATTTGTTTCTGTTGGTTTTCAGGTTTGTTAGGGAGTGTTTGGCATTGTTCTTGGGGAATGTTTTTCTTTACCCCGAGAACAGAAACCAAAAAACGCGCTTGGATGATAAAAAATCAGCACAATTTTTTTGTCTTAGTGTTCCTAGCACACTTTTTTGGGAACGAAAAAAATAGGTCTCGTGGAATGTTTTAAGAGAACGTCGGGGAGTGTGATTGTTAAAGGGAGTGCGCCATCTCCATCGCCCCTAAACTTCATCTCCTTCGTCCCGATCATCACTTCTCGTCGAGATCTCACTGGCGACAGGTATGAAATCGAGCCCAGATTCTTCTTCTCTCTTGAACCCTTTTTCTCCTCTTCTCTCCACCTCATATCTCCTCCTAATCTCTCTTCTCATCCCAACCAATGTCACAAGTGTTCAAATCTATGTTTCCCGGCTCACATGGATCTCGCTGCCGATTTAACGCCAGTATGGACTCCGGACGGCGACAAGGCTCTCTCTCTCTCTCTCTACCAATTCCAGATCTATGGACAATTTTTTGGGGTTTCCTTATAGATCTATTGACAATTTTTGGGGGTTCCTCTTCCAATTCTTTGAACTTTTTTTGTGGGTTCTTGTAGATCTCTAAACATTTTTTTCCCTCTTCCTTTGATTGTAATTTATTTTTTGGGGGGTTCCTCTTCGAAACGGCAACTCTGCAACACATACTCCATGGATTCTTGGTTCATCCAAAGGTTCTTCCTCACTTGGTTAAGATGGTGTTCATGGTTCATTCAAAGATTCTTGTTTTTTTGCATCACATCAAGTGTTTAGACTCTACAACACATACTCCATGGATTCTCTCTCTCTCTCTCTCTCTCTCTCTCTCGCCATATTCAGTGGTATCCCTTTAAACTGTTCTAGAGACAAACCCTAACTCTAACAGTGGGTTTTTTATATTTTTTTAAGGCTTTAACTTTTCTCTAGGGATGTTGCAGAACAATAGAGTAGGAGATGACTCTTGGGGTGGAAGTTTGAGGAATATGCCCCTGCAATTTTAGAAATAACTAAAAAAGATCACTTCTGCAAACAAATGGAAAAGAAATACAAAAATCCTAGATGGGTACTGATTACTAGATCAGTGGTTCACACTTTTGATTATGCCGTTGAGAAATAAAAAAATCCCAGATGAATATGCCGTTGCAAAAATTTAATTACACTTTTTTTTCTAAATACATGAGAAATTTGAAACTTGTTCATAGAGTTTGGTACAAGAGATCCACTGGTTCAAGATTTACATGTTAACCATTGGGAGAGTATTTTCATCTTGAGATATAGTTGATCCAAACTTTTTCTCATCCAAACGTGATTCCATATTTTTGTTCTTTAGGAATGATTCTGATTGTGTGTTACCAAACGAGTGCCTAGCACAGGATCACTATAAAAAAATCAAGAATGTTCTGTTTTCAGAATCATTGAATCACCAAGAACGATGCCAAACACCCCCTTAGTTTGTCTTTTTTTATTTGAAATCCTGTTAGGGAACTGTGTTTAGTTCATCTCGTTTGGTCTTATGGTTCTAGTTTATGGAGTTAGAGATTTCTATTTGTTTTTTCGCGTCCGAAGAAGTTCAGTCATTGTTTTGGTGATTTCAATGTATTTGGCATATTGGGTTCAGTGTAAGATGTAAGATGCAAGTTTTAATTTCTTTTTTGTTTTGATCTCGTGAGTATTTCTTTTAGCTTATGTCTTTCTATTTTGTTAAGTTTCACCTTTTCTGTTCATTTTAAGTAATTCCCTTGGAATGGGTATGGTTTCCATCATTCAATTTTGTAAATTTCTTTTGGGTGTTAGCTGTAAATGTGTAGAGTTTCAATTTTCTTCCGGCCCAGTCCTGGCCCTTGAGGGCAGAGCTATGGCCCAATCAACCTCGGCCCTTGAAGGGCTAGGGCTTACTCTTATAGGGAAGCGTAGCGCTAAGCCCCTACCTGGCCCTTTGACAGCCCTACCCATCTTAGAACGACCGCCAATATAAAGCTCAATAGAGCTTTGCCACACAAGAAAATTATCACCATTGAATTTAATATTGGTAATAGAGTGAACAATAGATTCGGAAAGAGTCGGTGGAGTAAGATTCTTTACATCCATAAAAGAAACTTGAGAGAAAAAATTAAATCACACATCCACGTAATCAAAGTTTCATCAAAACATTGTCCAAATGTATTAAGATTATCAAAAACAACCATCTAAGATGTTGGAATAAGCAAACAAAGCATAAAACTCCCTTTAACAATGAAAATCGGTAAGAACATACTCGGAAAATCATCATAGAACCTTCAAATCTCAACCAAATGGAGTAAACTCAGTGTGGAAACGTTTCTTACCAAAAAACAAGTCCATCCATGAGCAACAAACACCATTAAAATTGTCTCATTCGAGCAAAAACATATCTAAACTGAAACAGTAATTTTGCTGAGATTTTTCGGCTTTTTTCTTCAAATCATTGGAACTTCATAAAAAAAAATGAACCAAATCACAAGATAATGATTCAAAAATCCTCTAAATTCAAATTCTCTAAGATATTACCTTCGGAGAGACCCAAAATAAAGATCTAGGTCATACAATTGAGTCAGTCGTAAGGTTGGGACGCCACAAGGGAGATCCTCTTCTTGTGGTGGTTGTTTCTTCTTTAATCGAGCTCCTTTTTCCTTCTATTAAGCTTTGATACCAAATTGGAGAAAAGGTTTGGAAGATTTAGGATTTAGAAAAGAGAAAAGAGAGGAAGAAGAGAGATTAGAGTAAATTGCTTAATAAGGGAAAGAAAGCCCTACTGGCATCTTATATTAAGAAGAGAGCATTACATATATACCCTTTTACAAATACACCATCGATATTACGTAAATGAACAGCAACACCATACAAAAGAGCATGGGGATTACCGGGAGATTTCGATTGATGAACTTGTCAAGTTTTCAAGAGCACTGGCTTCAGAGGAGCACGAGGAAGCGTCCCCAAGCATTAATGTGCAATCCTAGACGTCAGATTCTAAGGCCACAATTATGGGTATGATCTGGGATACACCCATGGTTTAAATTCCGGTACGTATCGGCCGATACGTATCATATTTATAGCTAACCGGTACACTGGTACAATGGAAACAAACTCCCCCATACCAACCCCATATCGGCCCGATAAGCCCATTATGAGGGAATTTTCAGTTAAATTTTTCTCCTTCTATTTACAATAGGATCCACATCACAAATCAATACACACAACTTCTTAAATAAAATTATTAATTAAGGCCCCGTTTGGTTGCACTTCCGTTTTCTGTTTTTAAAAACAGAAATTTGAAAAAATTTACACAAAACAAATTTGGTAAACATGTTTTTATTTTCTGTTTTTAAAAATTAATAACAAAATTTTTGAAAATCAAGGTAACAGAAAATTATTGTTACCTCTGTTTTTTAAAACAAAAATAGAAAACACGGACCCACCACCACCTACAATCATCAGTCACCACCACACCACCCCCACCACCACCACTACTACCACCCACCCACCCACAATCACCACTACCACCGCCCACAACTACCACCACCCACAACCACCACTACCACCGCCCACAACCACCACCCACCAACCACTACCACCACCACCCACAAACACCACTACCACCGCCCACAGGCCACAACCACCACCATCACTACCACCGCCCACAACTACCACCACCACCTACCACCATCAATTCCACCACCCACCACTACCACTACCACCACCCACCACCACAATACCATCACCACCACCCACCCATCCACCCACCACTACCACCACCACCCTCCCACCACTACCGCCACCACCACCATCACTACCACCACTCTCACCACTACCACCACCCACAACCACCACCCATCATCCACCACCACCACCACCTACTACGCACCTCCACACTACACCACCCATCACCACCACCACCACCACACTACATCACCACCACCACCCATTATGCACCTCCCCACCACACTACACCACCCACCACCATGGAATAGAATTTTTAATCATATTTACTAAACAAGTTTTTTTGTTTTCCTTTTTAAAAAATAAGTAACAGTTAGTAATGCCAAACATGTTTTCTGTTTAAAAAAATTTGAAAACAGAAATTCGTTTTCAATTTTTAAAAATATAAAAACGGAAGTGTATCCAAACGGCCCCTAAATTAATTTTACTTTCATTTATTTAAAATATTTATATGTAAATAAGGTTATACCCTCATTTGAATTAAAAAATTATCTTGGATCCAAAATTTTGAAGAATAAAAAGTCAAGTTTCCCGTTAAAAAAAAAATCCATTTTTTAGCATCTTTTAGGGATTAGGTCAAAATTTCAACTTTTAAATGGTCGGGTATTTCTCAATATTAAAATTTCATAAATTCTACTATATCATAACATTACAAAAAGTCAAAAGTCCTACAAAAAAAAGCCTCATATTAGTCTTTAAAAATATTTTCATCTACAGAGTTAAAAAGTCATCTAACAGTTCATAATACAAAGACTTACATTCATTTCAAGCTTATAATATATAGTTGTAGTTCAATACATTCTTATTTAACTTATTGAATGTAAGGTTTTAATATCTAGATTGTATTTCCTATACTTGGCTAAGTGACTATGTTTGTATTTTCATACTTGTTTATCAGCACGCAAGCCTTTTTTAACTTATAAAATTCTTACCTCTCGTATGTATGGTTATAAACATAGTTAAGGACCTTCATTTAGTTTGTTTTTAGCTTACATTTGCGTTTAAATAAGTTTTATACAAGGTATTCAAGTTTTTTCTTGTATATCCAAGCGTTTCTTAACGTATCCTCATTTTTTCCGTCGTCTCCATCCGATATGGTCTGATAAGCCGATACATATCCTATTTACTTACCATTACGGCGCCCGATACCGATATTTTGAACCATGGATACGCTTACCCATATAGTTATGGGGCAAGAGTAGTGGTATGACTATGCTCCACAAATATACTTTTGGATATGAGCCATATGAATCTGTACAACCCTACATGGAGGTGCATGTGACCATGAATCATTACGTACTTTATCCACCGATGGGAGGGTCGATTCATGTAGGAGAGGATGAGTATCGATGCCATATTCGGGAGTACACATCCCTATACTCATTGTTCAAAAACCCGAAAACTTGACTCGACTCGAAAGTTAGCCGGGTTAGAGTAATTCGAAAAACTCGAAAAAAACTCGACTCGGTCCAACTCAAAATATATATGCAATAACTTGAAAAAACTGGATTAAATGAACTCAAAGTAAGTTAGTTTTACAGCCTCAAACCTAAAAACTACATAACCCATAGTAGGTTGTCTTTGTAGAACAAAAAATAATTTGATGCAAAAATAGTGTGATATTCGAGTTTAGCTTTATAAAATGATAAAAATACTCTTTTGTGACTCAACCTAGTCTAGCGAGTCAAAAAACTCGGCTCGACTCAACCGAGTCACTCAAGTAATTTAGCAAATAGTCTCCTTCGAGTTTTGAGGCGACTCGACTCGAAATTCAGTCGAGCCGGGTAACTCGGTCGAGTTACTCAGATGACTCACCGAGTTTTCGAACTATGCCTAACCATCATCTCATGAGTTGGGCCCAAGATAGTGACTGTGTAGAACCAACACTATCGCAGTCATGATCAGGAAGGTAACTTCAAGCCTCCACGCAAGCCAAATGTAGTATTGATTCAGCTTTTCTTCTGAGGTATAGCCCTATCACTTATGAGTGGAAATGAAGAAAGTGGTTTCTAGGGCTTGTAAAAGATAGAAAGAGAAAGAAGAAGAGAATGGGAGAGAAGAGTGGGAGAGAAGAGTGTGAGAGATCGTGTCTCACCTCAAGAGACTATTACTTATAAAAGATACATATGTTCTATAAACCCCTACAAACATAAAAAAGACAAAAATATCCTCACAACACTCCCCATCAAGCTGGTGTATATATATATATCATGCCCAGCTTGCTTACAATGTTATCGAATTGCACCCTATGAACCCCCTTAGTTAATATGTCTGCAAGTTGATCATTGGTCTTCACAAAGGGAGTACAGATAAGCCCACTATTCAGCTTCTCTTTGATGAAGTGTTTGTCCACTTCTGTGTTTTGTCCTATCATGTTGCACAGAATTACGAACAATGCTAATTGCAACCTTGTTGTCACAATAGAGGTGCATTTGGTTCTGGACAAAAACCCCCAACTCCTGCAAAAGAATTCTCAGCCACAGTAATTCGCAAACACCATGAGCCATAACTCTGAATTTTGCCTCTACACTAGACTAGGCCACTACTAGTTGTTTCTTGCTTCTCCAAGTCTCAACAAGTGAATCAACGGTATCATTAGCGCTTCAAGTGGTATCAGAAACATGATGGAAGATACCAAAGGTCGAGAATATGACTACTAGAAGGTACAGTATCAACACAATCAACTCAAGAAATGAAGTTTCATGTATACATGCATGTTAGTGCATGTGTATCAGCAGTAAGATACAGGCCATGCTATCTATTATCTTTATAGAAAAAAAAACAGCAGTATGATACAGGCCATGCTGCCTATTATATTTTTAAAAAATGTATCACTTTGCAGTTTGCACACAATACATTAGGATCGGAATTGGCCATCTAAAAACCCCATTAAAGCTTTATTATCTAATAACTTTATTATGTCTTGGTGTTTATTATCTTTTATGTAACTAAGGGCATTTATATCCTTTCATTCTATTAGTAATATAAAAGAAGATCTAAAGGGATTGAGACATTAATTCCATATCATAGTTTTATTCCTCTTCCTTCTTCCTCTTCTCTTCTTTTTCTCTCTTTCAAAAATCCTAATTTACTATTCCTAATTTTCTACTTGGTATAAGAGCATGAAGAAAAAATTTGTGTTTTTTCTTTTTATGTAGTGTTCATGAACAGTAAGCGTGAGCAGTGTTCTTGAAGAGTGTGCATGAATGCGTGAACATTGCGGTAAAAATCTGCGTGAACAGTGTGTGAATAGTGCAGTGAACAGTGTTTTAGGGGGGAAATTAGTTTTTTTTAAGATTTGTATTTTTTGGAATTTGGAAAACTTTTCTGGAATTTTTTGACAAGTTCTAGATGGAGATTATTCAGTTGTTTGATTTAATAAAAAAAATCAGTTCTGAATCAAACAATTTGAACAAATTATTAAGGAGTGTATCCTGTTATTGGTTGATAAAAATTGATGTGATTTGGTGATGATAAAACAAGAATTGTGAAGTTTGGGTGAGTTTCAGAGTTCCTACATCATTTTTTCTCAAGTTCGCATGCTGAATTTTCTATCTTTTGGTATGATTGTGCTATGCTACTTGATTGTATGACATCGAAAAGCTTTTTAGAAGGTTGTGAAGTGTGTGGGTTGCTAATTTGTATAAATCAACATTGATGTAGACCTGTAGTTGAGGCATTGGTGTTTGAGAGATCCAGTTATTTATTTGTCTATAGTTGAGGCACTGGTGTTTGAGAGATCCTGCTTATTTACTTGCTTGGTTTTTAATCCCCAAGTAAGACATATGTCTGAGATTAGTGGTATGGAGGAAAATTCGTACAACACAAACCTTCCCAGGTCTACTACTTTTTTGGTTCATTCTTCTGAGAATCTAAGCATGCGAATTAGTACGCATAGTGCCTCCTTCACTAGTATTGCCTCCTCATGGGAGTCCTCTATTATGCTATCTCATTTTTAATAGTCCTCTAGGACACACTTCCAATATCCAAAGAGGAACTTAAGCACTTCAGTCAGTTACTTTCACATATGGAGTTATCTTATGGATCCTCCACTTCTTTGCTCAAACAAGTACTCATTCATCTGTCCATCAAGTTCATTACCCTCACATGGGATTCCGTGGATCATCGATTCAAGAGCCTCGGATCATATGTCTAGTACATCCACATTTTTCTCGTCTTACAACCCTTGCCCTAGTCATTTGAGAGTGAAAATAGTTGATGACTCCTTTTTCTGTGTCTGGGAGGAAGCATCAATGTCACCCCTACTATCTCATTATCCTCTGTATTACATGTCCCTGGTTTTTCTACTAACCACCTTTTTGTTAGTACTTTAACTAAGCATCCGCATTGTAGTGAAATATTTTTTCCATCTCATTGTGTATTTCAGGATTTGGTGACACAGTGGCAAATTGAGAGTAAACGTGAAGTGGATGGGCTTTACATCTTGGATCAGGCTCTGCTCCTATCTCTAGTGCTTTTCAGACCCATAGTTCTATTACTAAAGATCAAAGTTTCCTCTGACATTGTAGGTTAAGTCACTTGTCATTCCAGTCCTTAAAAATTTTGTTTTCTCGTTTATTTGAGTCTGACAATAAAAAGTTTGTAGTGTAAAACTTCTGAACTGCCAAAACATGGTCGTGTTTCTTTTTTTCCCAGTAATAAAATAAATTTATTTTTGTTTGAAATTGTGCATTCAAATGTATGGGGACCCTCTCCCACTCTATCCTTGTTTGGATATCGATATTTTATTTTGTTTATTGATGATTATTCCCGCTGCACTTGGGTGTAACTGTTTTTTTTTTTATCAATAATCCAGTAATATATTAATAACAAAGGAATAGGACAAGGATTCAGAAGCACAAGCAAATGCATGCACAGAGTTCACAAGCATAAACTTAAAAGCAACAAAAAGAAATAAACACAATCCTGCCTCCTAGCCTAGACCCACGAACCGAAACGGAGACTCAACCCCACACTTCTCGAATCTTCTCCCCCCTAACTAGAACCCGCCCATTCCAAAGCAACCATCCAGATACGAGCCCGGAGGCAAGATTGAGACGCCGATATGCCCTCAAACACCCTATGGTTTCTTTCTTTCCATATCATCCAAGATATGACCCACGGGAGAACCGCCCAAAGAGCCTCCTTAGCCCCATCCATACTGCTCCTCGGCCAACAAGATAAGAAGTTAATAAAGGAAGAGGGAAATACCCAGTCCACACCCATACGGGAAAGGAAAAATTCTCATATACCAAACACCGTTGGATAGTTCAAGAGCAAATGGTCCACGGACTCTTTCACTTGGAGGCACATAAAACACTGATTGACCATCTCCACCCTCTATATTGTAAATGATCACAAATGAAGATCTTATTTAATGCTGAATTCCAGAGGGAATACCTAGATTCCACACTACCCGATGAGAAAACAAACTCATAGATACCGGTCCCAAAGCCTATACAAGTAATCTTACTAAGAATCGGTCGTGGTTGCTACCCGACCAAACCCTGCAGTCCCTGATTTCAACACACGGGGAACAAGAACTAATGCGAGCCATCAATCGCGAAACTTCATCAATTTCACAATCATTTAAGTCTCGTCTCAAGACTCTCAACAACGGGGTCCAAACCACCCCCTCACCCCTCCTTTCAAAATAGTCGCCTCCATTGCCTCCCTATCTGAGACTAACAAGAATATAAGGCCAAAGTCGTCCTGGAGCCTAGACTCGCCGCACCAAATATCTTTTCAAAATCGTACTTCAGACCCGTGGCCCACCCTAAACCTAAACTTAGGCACCACCAAACCGACCGTCGCCATTATTCTCTTCCAAAGACCCAAACCATGAGATATCCTCACCTGATTCGGGACCCAACACGAAGCTGCCCCATATTTGGCTACTATCACCTCTCACCATAAGCTGGACCTTTCCAGTCCAAAGCGCCAAATCCACTTTCGTAACAAAGCCTTATTAACTATAGTCAAAGATTTAAGATTCAAACCCCCTCTTCCTTGAGACGGCAAATCTGATTCCAAGCCACCAGGTGATATTTAAATGTGTCAACCTTCTTATTCCACAAAAATTCCCTTTGCATCCGTTCGAGCAAGATACCCACAAACTTAAGCATGGCAAGAATGGACATATAGTACGTTGGGAGACTATTTAAGGTGCTTTGAATGAATGTTAATTTACCTCCTTTTGATAGATAATGCGCCTTCCACCCTGCTAGCCAATTCGCACACCTTTCTAAAACTGGACCCCAAACCCCTTTAGCTTTGAATCCTCCCCCTAAAGGCATACTCCTATAACTATTGAAAACTCGAGATGAGCTACCTAATAATATTCGCACCTTTCATAACATGATTAGAATTCAATTTGACAAGAATGTTAAGATATTTTCTCTGATCATGGTTAAGAGTACCTTGAGGGATCACTCAAAGCCTAATTTGCTAGATATGGCATTATTCATCAAAATAGTAGTATATACACACCACAACAGAATGGAGTGATAGAACGAAAGAACCGTTATTTGCCTGAGGTTGCTGGAAGCATGTTACTACAGATGAAAGTTGGAAAAAAAGTTTTGGTCTGATGCAATGCTTATAGGAACGTATTTGATTAACCGGATGTCTACTCGAGTTTTAAATTTCAAGTCTCCACATCAGTTATTGCGTCCTGAGAGTTCTCATTTTAGTTTTTTGCTTCATGTCTTTGGTTGTACTTGCCTCATTCATATCCTGGGTCCAAACCATTATAAGTTGGATCCTATGTCCACCAAATCTCTATTCTTAGGGCACTCCTTTACACAAAAGGGTATAATGTATTTGATCCCCTGACAGGTAAGAGTTTTATCTCTAAAAATGTTTGATTCTTTGAGTCGGTTCCATTTTTTTGAGGGTTAGTGAAGTTCCTGTTCTAGGAGAAACTCTTTCAGTCATGTTGATGTCCTCTTTTGACGTTGATGTCCTCTTTTGATGACACTAAAGAGAAGGAAAATGAACTGAAGAAATAATTTAGATATTCCAAGGTGGAGCTTCGATCAACTGACAACACGGTTAGCATACTTCTATGGACCCAGATCCATCTCGCACTTCTCCAATTGCTCTCAATCCAAGTAATTCTTCATCCTATCTCATCATTACTGATCTTGATGTTTACATTGCCTTACGCAAAGGGAGCACTTGTACATTTCATCATATCTCTAACTTAGTTTCTTATGAATCGTGCTCTCCATCTATTCGTAGCTTTGTCTTCAATATTTATTTCATCTAAAGTCACAAACACTAGATGCATTGCAGCACCCTAAGTGGAAGGAAGTCATGTGGGAGGAAATGAAGACACTCACAAAAAATAATATATGAGAATTGGTTGATGCTCCTAAGGACAAGAAGCCAGTTGGATGTAAGTTGGTTTATACCGTAAAATACAAGGTTGATGGTACTGTTGACGGATACAAAGCAAGGTACGTCGCTAAGGGATTCACACAAACCAATGAGAATGATTACCATGAAACATTTCCTCTTGTAGTCAGAATTCTTCTTTCAATAGCAGCAAATCAATCCTGACCTCTCTTTCAGCTGGATATGAAAAACGATGTTCTTCATTGAGATCTCCAAGAAGAAGTTTATACGGATCTACCTCCTGGAATGTTCAGAATTAGAATGGTAAAGTTTATCGTTTGAAGAAGGCAATTTATGGTCTTAAACAGTCCCCTAGAGCTTGGTTTGAAAAGTTTAGTGTAGTTGTGAAGAAGTTTGGGTATACTCAATGTCACTCTAATCTTACGCTTTTTGTGAAGCATTTGAGAAACACAACTACTGCGCTTCTAGTATATGTAGATGATATCGTTGTAACTGGAGATACATAATCTTAAGGATCTTTTGGCCAAAGAGTTTGAGAAAAAAGATTTGGATTTACACAGGTATTTCCTTGGGATTGAAGTTATCCATTCAAGTAACGGCATCTTAATATCTCAGAGAAAATATATCCTTTGATCTATTGGAAGACACTAGGAAGCTTGTCTCAAAACCAATGGGCTATGGCAATTCTTATGGAAGCTAATTTTAAGCTTGACCATGAGGGTGGCGAGTTGCTTGAAGATGTTGGTATGTTCCACAGATTTGTTAGTAGGTTAATTTACTTATCATTTATTTGTCCTAATATTGCTTATGCAGTAAGTGCAATCAATCAGTTCATGCGCAATCCTAGGACTGTACACTTTGAAGCTACTAAACGAATTTTGAAATACTTGAAGTCCTCACCAGGTCGAGGGTTATTATTTAAACGGAATTGACATTTTAAGGTAGAGGCCTATATAGATATTGATTGCGCTGGGTCACTCACGGATCTTCAATCTACGTCAGGCTATTGCACTATGGTTGGTCGAAATTTGATTAACTGGAGAAGTAAAAAGCAGCATGTGGTTGCACGGTCTAACGAGTACAAAGTCATAACTCATGGACCCTAAGTTATTGTAGATAAAGACTTTGATTATAGAACTGGATTTCCCAAAACCATCGGAGAAGACAATTTCTTGTGATAATAGAGTTGCTATTAGCGTTGCACATAACCCAGTGTAATATGACAGGACCAAACAAATTGAGGTTGATAGATATTTCATAAGAGAAAAGATATTTTTAAAGATAATTAGTCTTGCCTTTGTTAGAACAAAAGATCAGTTCGCAGTTGGTCTTATGAAGACGGTTGCCTTCATAACGTCAACATGGGCTTATAGTTATTGGCAAGCTTGGCATGTTGGACATTTATGCCCCGCTTGAGAGGAGTGTTGTAATGGGTCATTTAAATAAGCCCATTACAACTTTATTATGTCTCAGTATTTATTGTCTTTTTGTAACTAATGACATTTATGTCTTTTCATTCCGTTAGTAATATAAAAGAAGATCTAAATTGATGCCGACATTAATTTCATACGCTATTCCTACTCCTCTTCCTTCTTCCTCTTCTCTTCTCTCTCTCTTCCACAAACCCTATTTTACTATTCCTAGTTTTCTCCTATTAGCAAAACAAGTAAATATTTTCAAAAGTAACAGAGTAATCACCCATTGGTCCAAAAATATAAAAGAAAAAAAGAAAAATGTGTAAGCAAGTAGGATGGTGATAGCCATATTTTGTGTGACAAAATCAAGTTAATTAGACGGTGATAGATCAGGCTTCCTTGTTTCTTTATCTTTGGTTCTCAGTTAGGGACTTCAAAGAAATAAGGATGGATTCTTTTGGGGAGCATTTGGTAACTATAAAAATAGAGCTTATTAGCTTAATTTCAATATAAGAGCTTATTAAATAAGATTGTTTGGTGAATGTCTAATCCAACATCCAAATATTTTAGCATTAGAGGATTTTACCTATGAAATAGTAAGTAACTTCAAGGTTACTTTTTTTTAGAGCTTATTGTGCTAAAGCCGGTAGAGGTTTATTTGCACACCCGCGCATTTGATTAAAACTTAAAATGGGACCCTTATCCTTAATACTTTTTGCAAATGCCTTTTACGTCCCTTACACTTTTAAAATGCCTATTCTATCCCTCCCATTACAAATGCCCCTCAAATAAGTGCTAATTTCTATGTTTTACCAAATAAAATATAAGAAATAAGAGTTTTTTTTATTATTATTTGATTTCATCAAATAAGCTAAATTTAAAACCAAAAAAAAATAGGGTAAAACAATTCTCCTTTTCTAGATCTAATCTAAGCAGCTCGTATTAATTCGATCCTTTTGACAATCCCGGTTAGGGTGTATTTAGTTTTGTTTTTTCCTGCACTCTTCTTGGGCGCTGCTTTTGTATTTACTTTGATTGTGGGCTCTTGCCACTTTTGATGAAATTACCTTTACTTATTAAATCTATAAAAAAAAAACACCCAAACAACCTGATACAATGTTGTAGCATAGCATTCTGAAAAGAAAGATTGTCAAGAAGAATCATACCACTGCCCCAATGCACAAAATTGCTTGATATTTTTGCAACTTCCCAAGCCTTTCTGCAACGACAGGAATTTCAAAACTACCAGGAACCCACACAACCTGATGCACAATGAAATAGCAATAATAACTCGTCAAGAATTTGTTTGATCGGTACCTCGTCAAGAATTGCTCATAGAAAAGTAAGACTAATAGCCAAGTTAAGGTCAAGTGATTTACATCCAATAAGGACAATAAAGCAATGTGTGTTTTATGGTGCATCCGTTCACATGCCCACCTATAACTTGATCTATGACATTCAGATGGCGGACCACTTCTTATATGTCCATTTAGGTGATAGCCTAAAAGTCATCCAAACTGCAATCCTAAGCAGTGTAGTCAAAGGGTCATGCAATGCCCAGGCGATTGGGGGTTCACTAGGTGAGGCACTGCCCAAGCAATGCTGCGGCAACCAAAATTTACTTTTTATGTGAAAATTATAAAAATCGAGCGACTGCTCGTCTAGATCATGATTAGGCGATAGGGGGCCTGACTAGGCGAGATAGTAGTCTAGGCATTGCCTAGGAGATATTTTGAGGACACTGATCCTAAGATTCCTAGTCTGCTGGTTTTCCCAGATGTCAAATTTTTGCTTGTCTATGACAAAAAGAGGTGGCTGATATTCTTTTGGGGCAATGACCAGTCGAGATGGTCCCTTGATTTAATGATCTAGACTGATGCAAAGGGAGGCACACATTTTGAAATTCAGCATATGGAAAAAAAAAATACAGTATAAAAAAAGCATAAGAAAAGTTTGTGTTTGACACTCAAAGGAATGGTCAAAAATTCAATCAGAAGAAGAAAAAAGTCAAAAGCCAAATAAGGGTAAATTCGTGTTATACTGTCATGATTTAAAAATATGGCATATATATGTGCGTTGATATAATATATATGTGTGTGTGAGCACAACATAAATACTTTTATACATAACTAGTGGGTGGCACGTGCGATGCACGTGAGAGCGAGGGGAAGGAGTTAACCACAGGTAATAGGAGTTAAAGGGGACGATTGAACTCTCGCGACTGGCTGTGATTCTATTATTTAAATAGATAGATGAGCAAGAGGTAGTTTGGGAATTAAAATAAAATATTAAATTAAAGTTTTGTTTTATATAAGGGTAGTATAGGAATTTCGGAAAATCAGGCTACGGTAGCTTCTCTCATTATAGTAGTAAAGATATTATACTATATACTATAGAAATAGGAGTGCCTACGTGGCACCACTCTTTAGTCTTTATTTCGTCACGTCACCTCTCCCCACCTCTCCCTTCATGTACTCTCCCATTCTTTCATCTTTGTCTTCCCAAAAAAGAAACCTTCCCTCTCTCCCGATTCCGCACCCCAAATAACTCCCCCCTCTCTCTCCATTTGTCTCTCAAGAAAATCTCTCCTCTCCTCTTCCATGAAGGACCCACAAACAGGACCTTTGTCTTCTCCATAAAAAGGGGTTGTATTAAAGGCTTAGAAAATACAATGTTGAGTTCCTACAACTTCGGATGCTAGCTAAGCAGGTTCACTTGCTGATAAGCAATTTAGTTTAGGTTATTGCACTTTGCGAGAGGCAACTGGGTTACTAGAAGAATGAAAAGTAGTCTGAAGGATAGTTCAAGTTCAAACTGGAGTCCAAAGCTATCGCACATGCAGCAGTTTGTTTACCTTCCTTAAACTCTTGCTCAAGTTAGGAGTTCATCTTCAAATCCCAATATGCATGCAACACAACTAAATGGCCATGCATTTATCCAAATCCATGGTCTGCTAGAGGAGCAAATCAAATAGGTGGATGCCACTCTATGGGAGCCTAGGAGAGGTGATCATGATGAAATTAACTCCAATATGTGTTATAACGGAAGGGGACTTAATCTCAGGAATAATTATAAAAAAATCCTCTTTGAATCTCTTTATTTCAAGCTGAAAATTAGTTCTCTCTAATTTTTTTCATTCGTTTGCTGAGAAAATCTTGTCTCTCACTTGAGAACGAGATCGTTCTCTTAAGATGCAAGCACCTCTCCAAGGATCACAGTGTTCAAATGGGAGATCTTGCCGGCACCAAAAAGCAGTGCCGACATGAACTCCACATGCCGGAGATGATTGGAAGTAGCGAGATTCTTTCGAGGAGAAGACCTCCCGAGAGTCGCCATTGGAGAGATGCATCCACCACCATGATCGAAATAATTTTCAGAAATTTCAAAGTGCTATCAGCTACTACTCCACATGCCAGAAATAATTACCTAGACTTAAAGGAGTTTCCTATTGCCGGACTCTTCATTAGTTCATCCCTTTGGTCTACTCTCTTCCTTTCCTATTTCTATTAAGTTGTGAGAGGAGATCACCAAATTCGTTAAGGGCTAATGGATGGAAAAAAAAGGAAAGAAGCTTGGGAATCAAATGACAAACCTCAAGGATGCTGCCACCAAGACATTGAGCAAAGACAGATCTTCTACAAATCACTCTCTGAGATGACTAAAAATTGGAAGAACTGCGAGAGTATGTAACTATAGTTCATCTTCTGCTCTCTTTTTTCTTATTTTGTGTGATATAAGATACGAAGCCCCCAACCCCTCAATGCAATGAGTAACTATCAAATATCTTTTGCTTTTTAGCTCTTTACTTTACTCTTTTTTTCTTTTTTTTTATCAAATATCATGCGGTTATTTATAATTGGCTGGGAAATTTTAAAAAAAAATATTGGTTTTTCTTATGTTTTATGTTTACTCACATACATAGGGTCTTTGCATTTTTATGCTAGCAAAATTTTTTGTTTATGTATTTTTATTTTAGGTGTCATGACTCTCTCTCTCGCTTTCTCCCCCTCACACACAAACACACACACATCACTTGTTTTATTGGTTGCTTCATCCAATTTAAGGTATGTTAAGTAGATTATTTTGCTTACTTGAATTATTTTCATCAGCATTACAATATTAGATATGCATAAGGGGAGTGAGTAGGCTCCACATGGGTGTATAAGGGGCCTCCACTCCTCCATTAGTCAGGCCCTTTTGGAGTGAGTGTGTGAATCTACCCTTATGGCACCTTAGCAATTACCATAGGTTTGATTGGGTGTGTGTGTTTAGAGTGTGTTAAATGATAACCTTAAAACAAAAAAAGAAAAAATGTCTCGGCAACTCTCCTTTTAATGACGAAAGAGAAAAAATGACAGCAACACGATGGAGACCGTATTTTTATCCCATTTTAATTAAGATGTGGAAAAATACGCATATCACGTTCCTAGTAATAACTCATAAACATCTTATTATATCTTATACTTTAAAAAAAGCTACAATAAATTATTTTTAAAAAATTGTGCAAGATATGCTACTAACTACCTTGGGCAGTTGGGCAAGCCATACATGCATGAATAGTCTCAAAGAAAGGGAAAGTTCTCATAGATCACCAAAGCAAACGTCTAGGCAGTGTTGTTAAAGGTGCTCACACAGGCACCTAGGCGACCAGCATTGTTTAAGAGCTAGGGATAGGGCATCAAGGCACCACTAGATCAGGTACTCACCTAGTTATTAAGGCGACCAAATGCACGCCTATGAGAGAAAACTAGCCAATCGCATGCCTAGAACTATAGGCCAGAATGTTATTCTAAATTGATTTAAAACCTTGATTTTTCTAAAAATTTTCGGCAAATAAAACCATCTTATGAGAATAGCCTCTTCGGCCTCGTAGAGTACTATTCCTCTTGCCCATCAGATATCGATTGGATCAGGCAATCAAAGGCACATATGATATTTTGTTTTTCTTCTTTCTTTCTTTTTCTTTTTTAAGTTAAGGAAACAAATAATAGACAATTTATTTACCATTTGACTTTCTCATCCAAGATTAGTGTAGTATGATAAAATACATATAATTTTTTTATTTTTGTCTTTTGTGCTCCTACAGCCTTCTTCTTTTTCTTTTCATGGAGGCACATAGAGTAATTAGTGCAGGGCTAAACATTACATGGTTATTTAGTTTTATACTTTTCTGTATTAAATTAGCATTTCAAAAGTTTAATTGCAGTATCTCATAAATTAAAATGAAAAATTTTAGTCAATAAAATAGGGAAAATATAAGTAATCTTTTTTTTTTTTAATATGTACTCAAATTCTGGATGAGCTTAGTAGCATATGTGTTTTTTCCCAATCTGTGGTAACAACATGTGGTTAGTAACGATTTAAACCTTAATTTTTTAAGTTAGTATTTCAAAAAATTTATTGGTTTTTTTTCTTTTTGTATTATAAAACTAAACTATGTTTAATAAAATAAGAAAATTACAAAAAAAATGCTTTTGTCTATCTTTCGAGGTCCTAAATTTTGTGTGGCCATAGTTCATCAGTTGCTTGCTTAAGCGCCTAGGTGACCAGCAAGGTCCACTGCCTAGGCATTTTGACAAAACTAGTAACTGATTCTAACAAATTTTTTTAAAAAAAGTCCTCTTAATTTTCAATATAAGAAATTATTTATAGAAATAAAATAAATTTATTAAAAATAGTTATTAGTTGCATAAGGGTTTCAAGGAGACTACTTACATCAATGTCTTCCTCTCTAACTGAATATCTCTTGAAAGTCTCCAAAGCTCCCTCCAACAGCGGCTTTGTCACAATCTCATTAAACCGAGCTACAACCTTTGTAAGGGAAAAAGAAATGAATACCAAAAGAATTACAACCATGAAAACAAATCAAAAGAATATTACAATCATGAAAGAACAATGACCAAAAATAGAACCGACTCAAGCTTAGGCTTGTAATTCAGATTTTAATCCACAAAAACTATTTCTCGGAATCCCAAATTCAGTCAAATCCAATATTAAAATAGGAAAATAAGTGACCAATCAAGCAAAACATCATTTTGCAGAAATTTGTGAATATTGAGTGCGATTGCAGATCTCCCACTTTAAAGAAGTGGTACAAAATTGTAAGAAGCTCAGAATCACAGTCAAAACCAAATGATGAGGTGAAACCCATCAGATTCCAAGCGAATCTTAAAACTTAGATCCTTAACTTCCTATCCACAAACAAAAAAAAAGAGCCCCAAAAATTATTTTATTTTTTTTAAGGAAAGAAAAACTATTGGTGTATTACATTAAGCCTTGGAAATCATACAAATTATAACCATGAACAAATGAGAAACAATGAATTAAAATCCCTAATAGGATGGATATTCAAATCAATTTCCACCAGATTACAGATGAGAAATTATCACTAAACATAGATGACATTGCATCAGAAGTATTTAAAAAGTGAAGGGCTCATAGCCCATTTAAAAAAAAAAAAAATGCACGAAGAAACCAAAGCAAGCAGAACACTTGCCCTAAAAAAATCACAATGTTATCCGTCAAGAAATGGATTGTTAAAGCTCAGCTCTTCTAACCTTGAAATATATATATATATATATGATAGGGTAGGGTAGGATAATCAAATGAAAATGAAAACCCTCGTTAAACTGACAAACATAGTCCGTACAAACTGAAAACATACATTGATAATTAGCTTGCACTACATTTCCTGGAATTGAGCTTCAAAAAATGTGAGACAAAAAATGAAAAGCAAATTGGGGATTCCAGAAAAATGACCACAGCAAAGCGTAGACCCTCAGTTCTGGTCACTGATCCCACCAAATGTCGAACAGGAACAGCCGCTGTTTGTACGAACGACGAACTACCCTTCCGATCAAGTACAGTGTTGGGAGAAGACCCTGAAATTGAAGGAATCGGGAGATAAAAGACAGAGAGGATATAGATGGGAGTTGAATGGGGCCCAAACTTACCTCCAATTGAAGAGGAAAATGAGACCAATGTGTTTGGAGAGTACCCATAGACAGATGTAATCCTTCGACGACGCGACGGAGACAGATGGAGGGTCGCAGCAATGGAAGCCATTCTGCAACTCCTTGCAAGTTTTGAGCGTTTTTAAGGACCCAATAACTGATTTTAAATGCTGAGTTGCAGACCCTACCAAACCGATTTTTCCCCATACAAGTGCTTAAGCGATAAACGCTTTTGTCATTATTATTTTTTTTTTTGTGAAAAGCTTTTGGTTCAAATTTAGGTCTGCGGTTCCCAATTTACCACTCTAGAGTGAACCTGCTTCGCTAGAGATAAGATAAGATAATTCGTTTTTCGGCTCACTTAAGTTCATTAGTTTGGTTTGCTACTTAAGCATGTAAAACAAAATATATCATTTATATTATATTATAAAAATATGAGGAGTGCTAGCCTTAATATCAGGGCATTCCTACTTTTAGTTTGAGCCAACCATTTATTCATTTTCAGTGTTAAAAGCCTTACACTCACTAAAAACAAAGGAGTAGCACTTTAATACCCTTAATGTATGGAAAGCTTAAGTACCTTAGAATCGTGGCCGTTCATTTGGCCACAATTCTAATTGGTTACCGACAGTAGCAGGTCACAAGAACATCGTGAAAAACCGAAGAACCATGTAAAAATTAAGGGATAAGTGTGTCTTCATATGAACACATCCAAACCGTCCATCTTTAGATTGGACAATTCACATCTAAAGGTATTGAATGTTTAGATACCTTATGGGTATTGAAAAAAAATCCAAAAAACAATATGTACTTCAACATTGAAAATGGACAAATGGTTGGCTCATACTGAAAGTAGGAATGCCTTGAGAGTAAAGCTAGCACTCCTCTAAAAATATATATTTTTTAAGTATGTAAATAATATATTACAAATACACGTCTTTTTTATCAATGGTGTTTGAGTAAACTTGTCGAACCTAAAGAAAACTATCAGTGAATTTAAATAATAAAAAAAATCTACAAACCAAAATTCTTTTGAAACCACCATGTGGTTCGCTCAATTTCACAAATCAATCTTAACCAAACCACGAATTAGTTGGGGTTCGCTCGATTCACGGTCCACTATAACATGTAGCGAACTTGGTAACCCTACTCTCTGATGGGTAATAGAATAGAGCAATAATCCTCTCATCGGGTGAGGAGTGGACTATTGCTCCTTGACCCTACAAAGCGCCTCAATTGGTCTTAAACTATGGTTAATAAGTGTTAACCCTTATGATTATAATAAAAATTAATTATTTTCTAAAAAACGAGATGTTTTAACCCTAAAAATTAGTAAATTTTAATCACAATTATGAGGAGGTGCATGGCAAGAAAAGGGGGGACACCTTCCTTCATTTCACTGAAGAGATGATTATTTTCCAATAAAATACTAACGGGTTGGCACGTGCGATGCACGTGAGAGTGAGGGGAAAGAGTTAACGACACCCGATTGAACTTGCTAGTAGCACATGCAATGCACGTGAGAGCGAGGGGAATGAGTTAACCATAGTTAATAGGAATTAAAAGGGGCACGTGTTAACCCACGGGTGTGATCGAACTCTCCCCCATGTCATCGCGATTAGCCGTGATTCTAAATAGATAGATGGCAAGGGGTAGTTTAGGAATTAAAGTAAAACATTAAATCAAAGGTAAGGGTAGTTTGGAAATTAAAGTAAGACATTAAATCAATGTTTTGTTTTTATATAAGGGAAAATTCCAAAAAACATCATCAAGGCATGCCTCTAACATCATAAGAGTAAAGATGTACCCATTTATAAGTAGTACGTCTGTCTTGTAAGTCAAACACTTATTTACTTTTGTTCCAAAAAAAAAAAACTCTTATTTACCGGTACATGAAAATAAAATCTGTAGAGAGAGAGATACAAATATTCATGTTTTACCCCTTGTACTTAAAAATAAATGAAGATACAAACTATTAATTAAGGGGCTGCTACCAACAAGTTGTCCAGAGCAACAACTGATCACCCAAACAAACATCTTTTTGAAGAGGTTCTATACAAACGTCTTTTTGAAGATCTTCTAGATTAAACCAGCAGCTGCCCAGAGAGGGGACCTACATTCACCGGCTTCTGAATTAATGTTACTAGCGGCATTCCATCGCCACCATCATTTCCCACCCTGCATGTGCCATCCTTTTAACTCTGAGGTATCCTGTGTTGTTTATTCACAGCAGTTGGCTTCTTCTTAACAGCTGGCTGCCTCGGTAGAAGCTAGCCCATCGGCCGAGTCAAACGAATCAAGATCATTCAGCACAAGCTTTGAACTGGGTGTGCTTTCACCTCCGAAACTTGGATGATCTTCCATGTCCGATGAATCCGATTCCAAGCTGCATCCTTCTACATCTACCACACTATCTTCTTCCCCATTGGACATTCCAGGAGGCATTTTAAATTGAGAGGAGATCACCATCCGGCAGCTCCAGTTTCGTCAGGCAGTCCGCTCGAGGCAACATACCCACGAGATGCACAGTAAGCCCTTAAAAATTCCGACGGCAGAGGTGGTCTTTGTTGTAAAAATTAGAGATTATTGAACATGTTAACAAATATGGAAATGAAACCTAAAGATTGCATATAAAACAAAAGCATTTTGTCAAATATTAATTTAACAAAATACTAAAAATTATAAGTAGATAAACTTATTGATTAGAATTTCGACTGAGGCACGATACTAAAATCGCTGTCCTTAAGACCAATTTCGCCCCCCTTAGAGTATCTCCCTTGATGCAAACAGGTTATGGCGACCGATCACCAGAATTTAACAGTCGCAGTCTAATAACGTGCACTCGTAAATTAGACTCACTAATGAACTTCTAATATGACACTCAACTCAAAATAAACAAGATGAAAAGTCTCTTCACTTTTTTTCTCTACCAAAAAAATCTTAGAGATGAAAATATTATCTCCAATAAACCTTAGAAATTAAACTAATTTTATAATGGAGATTTCTCTACCATGATGATAATAAGCATTAAACAGCTCATTAATGAAATGAGTTACATAAAATAAAAGTTATTAAAATTTTTAAAAAAACAATAGTTACAAAATTAAAGATTTATAAGACATTAAAATTTAAATAACAAATTTAAAATAAATCCAACAATCCCCTACATGATACAAATTTTAAAAACGAACTAGTTGGCTAGCCGTGAAAATGAAATGCATTAATATTGATGTCTCATGCACTTTGAATCAATACTTAGTGTTAACAAGATAGGATTTACAGAAATTTGGTGAAATAATATTATTTGAACCAAACGCCTTTATTGTAAATCGGCTGCACATGCCACATACACAACATTCTCGATATCAGATAAGTTCTAACGATTTGGTACATTTCGGCCTTGTACCTTACCTGAATTTTCATGAGTGCTCGAGTGGACTTGCCTAAGTTCTTATAAGAAGCGACCGCACTTCTACACTCATATAGGTGAATTCATCAAGTGTGTACTGTAACTAAACACACCACCTATAAATGATATGAATACATTAAGATTTTAACTCAACCTTACACTGTTACAGTTAGCACTATCTACACCATAGGGAGAGACTATCAAATATAATAGTGTTCTCATCGAATGGTCCAGTAACTTGTTTTTACCAATTGAATCTACTTCCTAAATTTTTATTCACATAGGTTGGGTTACCATCACTTTCATTTATGTAATAGGCATAAGTCTTATCTCCCTCGATGTTTATTTACCAGCTAATCCACATAATTAAAGGATCCGAACTGCAATTACTCTCTCCTAGAGTAATTAACTAGCCAGCTGTAAGATAATCACTTGCAAGATAATCATCTGCAGTATATGTCAGGACTCTCATTATAGATATATTTCATTGCCAAGGTGGATCTTATCTTATTTTTCCACCATTCAATAAATAAGATTTTAAACCATTCGTCTTCTTTACATCTCCACTCTACAAGCATGCAAATTTTATAGTAGAATGAGTTTTGTATGCTTGAATGATTTCTAAGAGATATCACCACCAACAAGACTGAATAATTCCACCTAAAATTTTGATCTTGTAGAGATAATAATATATCCTCAAATATATAAATTCATGTTATCACAACCAAATTTACATTTGTCTATACTATGTCAAATTTATATGACTAAATCATTGACATATAATTCTCATAACTTTAGGTTATAAGTAAACTCTAGATTTATTCTCATAACATATCATTGACATATAAACAAATGTTTTACTAGGTTCCTTGAAAATTCATTCTATATACATATAGACACTTATTAAATTTGTCGGTCAAGGACCCGACTTCTATTGAGAAAGATGACACAATAAATAGCTACTCTTTTCGCTATTTACCAAAGTTTGAAATTCTCATATTCCTTATTTGAGTCATGTTATATGTTTTTAACATGAATATCGAAAGCAATCAAATTGTACCACTTAGCAAGATACTTCCACACTTTTAGGTATGCAAAGTTTCTTTCCATACGGAGTCTAGCTTAATCTATTTTAATCATACAACGTGTAAAATTGATAGCTTCCCCCACAAAAAAATTTATGACACTACACACTTTCTAGTGTTGAAAATATGGATCTACCATTATTTCTAGTAATGAACTATAAACTATATTCCTTATGATTTACACATGCATTTAAAAGATAAACCATGCATAATCATATTTTCATGAGTTTGATTCACTTTTATTAGTGAAACAAGATTCATTTGCAAATATCATCCCATCTAAAAATGAGGTCTAGCCATTAGTTTACATTCTTATAATATAATGGCAAAGTTTAGACCATGGTATTAAGAGTCTCTAACTTTGGTTCTCTAATCCAATGGCCTAGGTCAAGTGGATATCTATACACAATGACTTGTAAAAAATTATTTATTTAGAACATCATGCAAGCTATAATTCTGGAGCACTATATACATATTTGTAAAATTAGTATTCTCATACTCCCAGTTTTGAAAATTGCTTCCATAATTTCAAATATATAATACACCCAAAGTTATGCACAATAGGAAACCATCAACAAATAATAATCATATTTTGATAATCAGAATTGGGTCATATTAAAGCAAACATTTTAATTAAATGATAAGGAATCATTTAATAATTCAACCTTGCAATTTAGCATCTATACTTAGCATAACTAATTAACATACCATAATCCTCATGCTATATAAATATAAGGATTGCACTTAGCTCTTCGGACTGATGCATAGAGAATGTTATGTTTGGAAAAATATAAATTTCAAAAGGAGATGAAAGATCTGACCATTACTTTGTCGTGTTACCAATGCATATGTGCAACTCTCGATAGAACCGCAACTTATCTGTTACTTTGTTTTTCACATCTCCAGGAGCACACCAGTTCAAATGGATCTGAAATCTGATTTATAACGAATCCGATGTGCAGATAATACACATTACTTTTGTGTATGCGCTTTACACCACAACTAATACACTATTAGACTTAGTCTAATTAGTGTTTTGGGTCGGCTTGAATACGGCTTCTTGGGTAATTCGGCTTGACTTGTTTCACAAGGTAGCATGTTAAAGTAAAGCCCACTTCAACAAAAAAAAAAAGTAAAGCACACCGAAGTTCCAAAAAAAAGGAGATGCATAAGAGACTCGGAGGTTCACACCATGTCATCTTCTTATATAACGTCCTCCCCTTAAAGCGTGAAGCTAATAAGACAAAGAGATAAGCAATACACTAAGGTAGTGCGTATATGCTCAACATTTTGAAAAATCTTTTGTCTTATCTCTTTAAAGTTTAAAGTCTTCAGCCTCAAGAAAACTCAAAGAAATCTAAAACGTCACCCAACACATAAGGCTTATACACTTATACTTAGTGTATAAGACCAATACTTTAATAAAAAAACTTATTCAACCTTATCCCTTGAAGTACTATATCAGTTCTTCTTCAACCTCAACAGTTGCTGTCCATCCAACTTCAAGAAGACCAATACATGAGGAGTTTTCATCAAGGGAGATACCAGTATTCAACCAACCGTCACCGCATTCAAATAGTCATGAATGATGCCGCAATGCTATTGATAAGTGCACCCAATAGTAACGACTTTGATGCAGTTTTAGAGCGGGATTTTGACTTGGACTCCTATCTCCCAACTCCATAATAATCTTTCATTTTTTCAACTTGGCGAATAATGGGTTTTGTGAGCACCATAGGGGTTTAAATTTATCACCCCAAGCGACTATTTCGATTGGAAATAGTATCATGCCTCAAAAGAAAAAACCCAAATTTAATGGAAGAAGTTTAAAAACCATGAATTAGACCCACAAGATTCCACGGCTATTGAGTCCTCTTCTCAAACCGAAATTATTATTTTTTGTTCGTGATTGGGGGAGAACTTACTAACTTGTATGAGAAGATTTCTCTGAACAGTAATGTAAAAACGTAAGGATATTGAAGATATTCTCAAAAGAAGTGATAAAGCGCTTCTTGCCACAAACTATACTAAAAAGAGGGCATGCCTCATGCTCAGACTTAACCTAAAAAGATAGTCTTTGGCTTATTGGCCAGATTTGCACATATTCATAATTCATCGTGCTTAATATAGAAAATATTATTTAGTAGTGTTCCTCATGTATGAACACAAAACGGGCAAGGTTTCAATTCTAAAGAGAGTATAAGTTATGTTCAATAATAAAATCGGTCTTAAGATTATTGTAAAAAATAGAGATTATTGAACATGCTAACAAATATGAAAATGAAACTTAAAGATTGCATATAAAATAAAAGCATTTTGTAAATATCAATTTAACAAAATACTGAAAATTATAAGAAGTAGAGAAACTTATCGATTAGAATTTCAACTGAGGCACGATACTAAAATTGTTGTCCTTAAGACCAATTTCGCCCTCTTGGAGTATCTCCCTTGATGCAAATGAGTTATGATGGCCGATTTCCAGGATTCAATAGTCGGTGTCTAATAGCTTGCCCTCGCAAATTAGACTCACTAATAAACTTCTGATATGACACCCAACACAAGAAAACCCAACTCAAAATAAATAAGATGAAAAGGCTTTTTTTTTTCTCAACCAAAAAAATCTTAGAGATGAAAACCTTCTCTACAAGAAACCTTAGAGATTAAATCCTTTTTATAATAGAGATTTATCTACCATGATGATAATGAGTATTAAACAGCCTACTAATGAAATGAACTACATAAAATAAAAGTCATTTAAAAAAAATAGTTATAAAATTAAAGATTTAAAAGACATTAAAATTAGAATCACAAATTTATCTCTAAAATAAATCCAACAATCTAGACTCCTGACTCCTGTTCGTACGGCTTGGGTTTGGGCAGGGTGCCTTGGAAGCTCATTGGCTATGACCTGTACAACATCCCTGTGCTCTGTCATCCGATCAATAGGCAAAACCCCTAAGGCTATCATCTCGTATCTCGAGCTCGAAAAGGATGGGAACACTAAACCGGGGCAGTCATCAATGCCTGGAAATGCTTAGAGGTCGTTTGGTTGGGATTTCTTGTGGCGATTTAATCGTTGAAAACGATTTTGGGTAAAATCGGGGCTCTTAATCCCGTTTGGTTCAGTATTCCGAATCGGTTTGGCCCACCATCGGTTTGGGTAAAAACCGGTTCCAACCAAATCAGCTTTAGAGGTGATTTTAGAAGGGAGAAATCGGTTCCTCTCCACCGATTGTGCGGACAGATTATTGACGGTGATATCAATTCGTAAACGAAGCTGCTGCCCCCCAAACTCAGATCTCGTTTCAGATCTGCAACATTTGACGGTGATATCGATTCGTAAACGAAGCTGCTGCCCCCCAAACTCAGATCTCGTTTCAGATCTGCAACATTCATTGAATCAGGTACTGCCATCTTCTTCTTCTGCCATTTAAGGGTTTGTAATTTGGGGTTTTTTTTCTTTATTTGTTTCTTTCTCCTTTGTTCTTGATCTTGTATTTCTAAGGAAATCTTGAATCATATAAGAAAAACCCCATGATTTTACCAAGCAAATCTGGATTTGTATTGTGTTTACCAAGCAAAACCCCATGATGGATCCGAAACAAGAATCCATGGATTTTAAAAACCCTTGATGACAAAAAACACTCGATGTTTACAGTAATATTTCTTTGGGAGACAACCCTTTTCTTCCCTGCTTAAGAAAGTGTGGAAATCATCAACATGAAGCTCCCTACTGAAATTTCACATGCACAACAATGTTTACAGTAATATTTCTTTGGGAGCAAAGATAAAACACATTGTTCTTATTGAGTTTGTGCATCATTGCCATCTATAATTTCTACAATAATCTGTGATATGAGTTTGTGCTCTATTTTGTTTTTTAAAATTATTCATCAGATTGATCTGAATTTGCTTGATATGGATTAATAACTATATAACAGATTCCATAGTTCAAAGCTTTCAAAAACTATCTGTGGTTTCATAGACAGTCCTTAGGATGCCACAAAATTTTCAACCACATGAGTGGTTGGTAGTTCATCAGCACTTTCAGCAGGAGTTAACCACACAACAAAAACTTGGAAAAAAGTCTCCTCTTGCTATGATAGTAGTTTGAGCTCGAATATAAAATAAATTTTATTAGTGACTGTAAAGGAGATCCATGCCTCAGTTATAGCCATAGAGCTCTGGCTTCAGCTTTTTGCCTTTATCACACAAACACGTGCTTTGTTTATCCCACCAGCAAATCATTAAGTAGGACTTGCCGATTTGCATATGGGCTAGTTACAGGCTGAAGAAATTGGGTGTTGTCAATGAAAGATAGAATTATTTTAATTGTGTGGTTGATGGTTTCTTTTCAGCAAAGAACCAAAATCAGAATATGGGATTAGCAGTCATGGTAACCGATGAAAATTTGCAATCAAGAATTCAAATAATAGATTCGGTCTCTACATAAATTCAAAGAAAACAAGGATAGAAGAAAATCCATTGAATTCCAATATATATATATTATTATCTCTTGTTGCAATTACTTTACTGATGAAACTTGGAATGGTGATGAACAGAAAGAAAAATATCAAAGCAAGAACATATAGACTTTGAATTTGGTAGGAAACTGAAGACTTCCAAATGAGATCATTTAAAAGTAATGCATGCCAATATATTGAGTTAGGATTTTAAAAGAAAAGGATAACACACACACAAGTTTGATGTCTATACATGTAT
Organism: Tetracentron sinense; assembly: GCA_015143295.1. Taxonomy (NCBI): domain Eukaryota; kingdom Viridiplantae; phylum Streptophyta; class Magnoliopsida; order Trochodendrales; family Trochodendraceae; genus Tetracentron; species Tetracentron sinense. The sequence continues at coordinate 45,887,541 of CM026558.1, read as the reverse complement.
GTGTACTTGTATTTTATTACTTTGTTTGCTTGGTATACCTATATCTTAATTTCTCAATTCCTCTTTGTTATTATTTGCATTTCACTTGAGTTGTTATTTTGATTTATAGAGGACATGGATAACACCACCCAACCTAGTGGTAGTAAGAAGTCGGGTCAAGCCCAGTGGTCTGAATATTTGGATCGGATCTTTATAGAGTTAGGGGTGGATGAAGTACTGAAAGGGAATAGGCCAACCACAAGTTTCAACAGGATTGGATGGAAAAATATTAGGGAGCAATTCAACAAAAAAACTGGTAGAGAGTACCAGCACCAGCAGTTGAAAAACCACTTAGTAACTCTTAAGGCTAAGTGGAAGTCTTGGAATAAACTCGTTGAACAGACAGGCTTTGGGTGGGATCCGATAAGAAAGGTCGTCACTGCTGATGAAGAACGATGGACAGATCTGATAAAGGTACAATGATTAGTAGCTGTAATGATTAATAATCGAATGATATTACTGACAATTAACACTTCACGTACATCAATACAGGTAGACCCAGCATATGAGAAATTTAAAACCACCACATGCCTAATGTATGAGGAGATGACAACAATTTTTGGAGATATGTGTGCAACTGGTTGGGCCGCTTTAGCGACTGGAGAGAGCGAGGAGAGGGAAGATGACTCTGATGCAGTTCCGTGTACGCAAGAGTACCAGACCCCCATAGATGATGGACATAATGATAGGGGTGCGACACAGATAGAAGATGACCTTGTCACTTCGCGTAAGCGACGTATTGATTTAACACTTCATAAGCCTAAGAAAAAAGACTCAAAGGGGGACCATCTGGCTAAAGCAATAGATACTTTGGTTGAGGTGTCTATGAAGAGGATGAAACAAAGTGCTTCATCGGGAGTTACTCCAACCCCTATTCCACCATCGGATCCGTTTTCCATGACAAGTTGTATGCAGTTGATTAATGGAATTGAGGATCCTAACTTTTGCCGTAAGGGCATCTTCAAGGCGATAGGGATCTTATCTGACAACGGACATTGGAGGGAGCCTTTTATAAACATGAGGCCTGAACATCGTTTAGCATGGTTGGAATCATTGGACCAGTCTTAGTTGATGCATGAATGTCGTGGTTGTGTTTGGAAAAACTTATGTTATTTTCTTATACTCTTTCCTTCGTAGGAAACATGGATGTTGTTGATGCTTTGTGAACTTTTTATTTGGCTTCATTTGGCTTGGTGTTGGACATGTATTATGATACTTGCAGCTTGGAACCTTTTATGCTACTTTCGTTATGTTATTTACCTTGTTAATTTATATACACTTGTTTTCTAATCGAATAGGTAATATGGATGACGACGAGGAAGAGATTCTTATCAACTTAACTGTAGCTATGTGCGCACAACACTATCTTTCATTATACATGACTAAAACTCCATGCAGAGATTCGATACTATCAGGCTATAGCTTCTTACGTGAAGTACTTGATGGGAACCCTGTTAGATGTTATGAAATCTTTCGCATGAATAAAATAGTATTCTGTTTATTATGTTCAACACTGAAGGAAAGAGGATGGTTGAAAGATACACGGAGCGTGTGTGTTGAAGAATAAGTTGCCATATTTCTTTTGAGTATTGGACATAATGAGAGAAATCGGCTAATGCAAGAACGCTTCCAACATTCGGGAGAGACTATTAGTCGACATTTTCATAATGTCCTAAAGGCAATGATGAAATTCTCCCGCGAAATGATAACTCCTCCATTATTCGATTTCGTTCCACCACAAATTTTGACCAACAAAAAGTATCATCCATGGTTCGAGGTAAAAACCTAGTTGATTGCATGTTTTTATATTCTCTATATTTTTTATAGGTTGGACATAACATATTTTAATGTTTTACCTAAGATTGTGTTGGAGCAATTGATGGAACACATATTGAAGCAATAGTTCCATCAGATAAACAAATTCCTTACCGCAGAAGAAAGTACACAGAACGTAATGGCTGCGTGTTCCTTTGACATGCGCTTTACGTATGTTCTTGCTGGGTGAGAGGGAACTGCAAATGATTCTAGAATTTTATTGGATGCAATTCACGACAACAAAAAAAAGTTCCCACATGCCCCTCCAGGTAATAAAGAGCCTAAAAAAGAACATTGTGGATGCATATATATTTGAATTTGAATCTAAATATAATTTTGATTTACAGGAAAATATTATGTTGTTGATGCTGGCTATCCTAATATGAGGGGATTTCTTGCACCTCATCGCGGGATACGATATCATTTACAAGACTATAGAGGTGGTAGGGGTCCATCTGATGCAAAAGAACTATTTAATCGTGCACATTCTTCATTAAGAAATGTAATAGAACGTTGTTTTGACGTATTAAAAGCACGATTTCCTATGTTAAAACGTATGGCTTCATACCCATATCTGAGGCAGAGAGATATTGTAGTGGCTGCATGTGTTGTACACAATTTTATTCGTTAAGAGGCTCTAAAAGATGACTTGTTTAAAGAGTATGAGGTAGACGAATTGGTTGTAGACAACAACGCTTCATCTCGTGCAAGTACTTCAAATGTGGATGAACAAGCGCACCAGCAACAACCAGAGATGAGAGCGTATAGGGATAACCTCACTGAACGAATGTGGAATACATATCTAAGTGGCAATTATGTTTTCCATTAGATCGTGGCTTTGTTTTGGATAATAACACATCGCAAATTATTACTATACTTTGTTATTATATATGGTGTAGATGACATTGTTCTTCAATTTTGTTATTATAAGTGAAATTATTATTATACTTCGTTACTATTCCTTCAAGTTAACTTGCTTTTGAATATATTTTTTTTTTTATAACTGCATTGATGCATGATTGATATTACAGTATTATGACGAAAAGAGGCTTCCAAAACTTGATGTGTCCCTGTGGTATGAGATACATGCGAGTCCATGAGGCAAAAACAAAACGAAACTATGGTTGCTTATTCTATCGATGTCCACTTTGGCAGGTACAAAAAAAATATAATAAAGTAATATAGTTGTAATTTCATGTTTGAATTTTCTTATCATTATTTGTATATTGAATGCAGAATCACCCTGGATCTTTCATGTGAGTTGATGAAGAAGATGTTGGTACACAAAGCACAACGGTCCGCTATAACAATAATATGGTGGAGGAACGTAGGAGATACCAAATGCTTCTATATGCATCATGTGGATGCATAATAATTCTGGTTGTTATCACTTTTTTTATGTCTCTGTTATGGTTTGTAACCATTGTTTTCAAGTAGAAATTTATGTCACTTTTTATAGTTTGTAATTATTATCTTCAAAGTAGGGACTTATGTCACTTTTTATAGTAACAATTGTTTATAAGGAGTCTTTTTGTTCAATTTCAAGGAATGTATAACATTTTCAGAATTTCAGATTAGTAATCAGTTTTATGTTAGGTTGATCCAAACGAGATTATTTTGTACAGAATCAATTTCTTGCAAATAATCGATTATAGACAGGATACTTCCAAACATGATTATTTATAACAACACTTTCAGTAGACAGTGATTATTCATGACAGCGCTTTCTGTATAATCAATTGTGATTTTCATAATCCGAACCAAACAAGCTCTAATTAGTCTTCTCTTCCCTGGGGTAGAGGTAACACCTGTTCGCTTCTCTCCCACCAAAGCATTAATCGTCGAGCTCTTCCCCACATTAGGGTAACCAACAAACCCCACAACCACATGCTTGCATGCTGGATTCCCACATGCACTGCTGCCATCCAGAGAATGAGCATGAGACTGGCCTGTATCCTTCCCAGTCACAGCTATGGCCCCTGCTTCGGCCTGTAAACGGGCCAAAAGGTCGTCCCTGTCGTATATTTTTGTGTCCGCAGCACCAGATTCGTTCAACATGTTTTGTGCCTCCCTTAGGCCACTAAACCTTCTCCCTTCCAGAGCTGCAGAAGCAGCTTTAGCTGACCAAAATAAGTAGAGAATCCCATGAATGCGAAAGTACGTTGCCCATCTATCCCTGCAGATAGCAGGTTTAGAAACATCTAAAGAGAGAACGTATCTTGAGATTGTATTAATGCATAGCAGAAAAGAAATGACAAGGAGATTCTAACCCTGACTGTATATGGTAAGAGATCTGCCTTGTTAATTAGAATCAATGTCCTTTTGTGCTCATCAATCTCCCGTGCATATGCCTATTTTGAGCAAAATTAAATTTACATACTATCAGCCAATCATTAATTCACCAAAGAAACAGAGTAAAATTAGTGGTTTCTAGAAGAAGCTTATCCACGAAATCAGACTTAACCAATAGTTAGCAAATGAGAAAAAAATATTATCCCCTCTGTTGTTCTCTTTCTTCATCAGAATACAAGGGGGATCAATCCACTCAAGCTGTCACCCCACTATCTTGAAACCACTAGAGTTGCATACTTGATTAAAATCCCTTGCAAGCAAGACTATGGAGTTTAGAAACTTCTAATAGAGAGTCCCACAGTCGTGTTATACACTAAATATTAGGGCTGCCATATATGGCCGGGAAAATTAAACCTGATGCTGATTCCTACTAACCACAACATGGATAAGTTGAGGAGAGGACGCCATAATTTCAACTTTGACTTGCTCTTGTCTCCACAACATCCAAATCTCTCCTACAAACCCCTAAACATCCATATTGGTAGAAGTTGGAAAACCCATTTGATTCACCACTTGAACTGCTCAATTAGCACCAATTTTTGTCTCCATAACGACCAAAATCTGAGGGGCATGTGTTCTTATCAACTCCTTCATATTTCAGCAAAACTTTTCATTATAGATCAAATTGAGAAAAACTTTCTTTAGTCAAAACACCAAATTTTGACCCCACACAAAGTTCCACTTGCACTATAAAGAGCGGGACCAACACCCTCTACAAAATCTGAAATTAGTCGAGTAGAGTGAAGGCCTTGACAAGAATGGTAACTCGGGTTGGATCCCATCACAGACCCTAAGCTAAATCTAGAAAATACATTAGCCTGATCTCGAGAGTAGGGTAGGAAAAAACCCTAGCTCAAAGGGTCGATAGAAACCCTAGCCGGAGTTACTCTATTACTTCCCAATACTAAGGACATGGAGGTTATGGGACAATTGACATCTTCAATCGCATTCAAAGAGTCCCCTTTTAACTCTGGTTATTTTTTATTTTTTCTAAAAATCAAAGTTAGATGGCTGAACCACAAGACTGATTTAAGAGAATCTTTTAACCGGGATTAAAATAGAAATGTGTTGACCTATGGTGTGATTGAACTCGGGGAGAGTTCAATCGCGATCGATTGTGATCGGATCTCTAGCAAGAGAGAACGTCTCTATAGCTAAAGACAATCCTAAACACACTCCGGCTTAAGGGTTTATTTGAACCGTTCTGTATTTTGAGGCAATAATAACCATCTTATTTTAGTTATAGTTATTTGCCTTTTTCAACCGCAACTGATCTGTGAAGTGTGAACCGGTGTTTTAAAAATTGGACCGGCTATTGAATCAGTTGGGGGACCAGTTTCCGGTTTGTCCGGTTCAATCAGCCGATTCAATTGGTTTCGTAAAAACCACACTGAACTGAGTCGTTAATGTCTTTTTTTTTTTGGTGACGAGGGTATCCGGGCCTCTTAGAGCACCCGACTAGTTCCCCCGGGCACGTGCAGAGCCCTCTCTCCACACGCACCAGGAAAGTCGGGATAAATCCGGAGGGTGGCCAACGAGAGCAGGGAATCGAACTCAGGACCTCCGCTTCGTGAGGCGTGGTCCTGGCCATCAGCCCCAACCCCTGTTGGTTGAGTCGTTAATGTCGTCCATGCCTTTCTTAGAATTGTGGATGAGATTGAACTCGACTTCAGTCCAATTGGTTGTTCTCATTACTGATCAGTCATCAGACCACTGTTGACAGCTCATTTGTCTCATACCACTATTTAAAAAGTACACAACTCTTTTCTCATAACTGATATTATCATTCTTTTAGCCTTGTCTTGTCATCTAAAGAAAAACCTTTATACTTTTTTCTAAAGGAGATAATGGGCAGCAAAATCACTTCAATTCATCTCTCGAACACCGCTATATATGTAAAACCACCTTTGCTGAAACAAAGAGGAACCAAAATTCCTTACGGCAAGACATCTCACCGGCATTACACTAGAAGCGCTCTCTCTCTTTATTTTTAAGTTTGGTTCATTTGAGCTGCAGAGGAGCTCTCTATCTCTCCAATTTCTTGGTTCATTTGTGCTATACAGAAGAAGAGATACAGAGAAGAGAAGAGAAGAGAAGGTGAGGAGTCAGGGTTTAACACACTCCGGCTTAAGGGTTTATTTGAACCATTCTGTATTTCGAGGCAATAATAACCATCTTATTTTAGTTATAGTTATTTGCCCTTTTCAACCGCAACTGATCTGTGAAGTGTGAACCAGTGTTTTAAAAATTGGACCGGCTATTGAATCAGTTGGGGGACCAGTTTCTGGTTTGTCCGGTTCAACCCGCCGATTCAATTGGCTTCGTAAAAGAGAGGCCTTACATGTATATAAGGCCATAACTATTTCTTACACGCCCATTCACGTACAGTCCTAATTTTTGGTCTGTCACGTGCGCCTCTTTTTGGATCGTTAATCATGCAGCCTTTCTATTTGGGTCTGTCATCATGAGTGTGAGCATAATTTGGCCGTTGGGCCTTTTGGGCTCTGATACCATGTGAAAACGTCCAACTCAAAACCAATTGGTAATGAGTGGAGAGGCCTTACATGTATATAAGGCCACAACTATTTCTCAATTTAGTCGATGTGGGATTAATTCTCTTACACCGCCGGTTCCACCGGTTACCGGTTCAACCGGTTTTCTAAAAAAAGACTGGTTTTGAATTAGTCCCCGGTTTTGGGGGGTTGAATAACCGGTGAGGTGGCCGGTTCCACCGGCCGGTCCGGTCCTGACAACACTGGACTGTGAACAAACTAAATAATCGTCTGTTCGTGTTAGAGTCCGTCCGATCCGACTGTCCTCCCTCCAAAATCTGGAAGAGGGAGAGAGAGAGAGGAATGGAAAATCGAGAAGATCTGAGGTCGATCCTTCCGTTTCTACCTCTTGTCCATGGCTCATCCTCTCTATCATGGCCTTCGCAAGTTGTCGAAGCTCTCAAAGCCCTCTCTCAAGGCCCCAACCACAGCCAGGTAGACTCCGGAGAGGTCCTCTTCCTCGCCATTTCCGATCTCAGAGACTCTCTTGGTTTGTCCTCCAGACGATTAGCTGGTTCTACTGCTGAGGGATATATCCTTTTCTTCGACGAGGTATTCAAATCTCATTCCATTCTCAATTCAACGATCGTTGAAGCAAAACTTCCCTCCCTTTGTAATTCGAATCATCTAATTTTGGAAAGAACTCTAAGTTTATACATATTATAGTCAGTTATAGTGTTGAGGGTATTTTTGCAGCTCCTATCCCGTGTTGAATCGGTGAGATGGTTTGGAGAGATTTTTCCGGTATTGGCGGCTTTGCTGTTGCGATTGCCTTCTTTGTTAGAAACCCATTATCGAAATGCAGATGCCCTTTCCAGTGGAGGAGAAAATGGTGGCTCTAGAGTCAGAACTGGTCTTCGCTTGTTGGGCTCACAAGAAACAGGCATCGTGTTTCTCAACCAGGTACGTTATTATCATAGTTGACTAGAGGCGACAGACCCCATGGACGCCTCGGGCGTTGCCTGAGAAACTTTTTGCTCCAGACTTCCCCTATCTATGTTGCCTGAGGAACTTTTTGCTCCAGACATCCCCGATCTGAGATGACACATTTCATTGAATAAGGCCCTGCAATTCATGTAAATTACAAAATCTCTATTGTTCAGATATACTTTGATAGAACCATCATTGAAGAAGAACAATAAAAGGGGTTTTCAAGTGTTGGGTAATAAAAAATAGAAGAAATAAAACAAAATCTACAATGATTGTCAAAAGGGGGAGAGAAAGATTATGAAAGATAAAAACAGAAAGAAATAATAGTTTACAGTAATAGCCAAACATGAAAGAGGAAGGAGATGAGAGAGGAGGGAGTGTATGACTGAATAAATAACAAAAAAATAGGACGACAGTTAATGTGACGTCGAACATAAGAGAGACAAGAGAGAGGGAGAAGCCGTACATCTTATTGTCATTTCTTATTTCTTCCTATTTCTCGGTTATACTCAAGAAATGTAATAAAAAATATATAATTATGAGGTTTGAACTATTTAAATTATAAAGACTTCTTTAAATACGAGTTTGTGAGAGTTTTGAGGGTCCTAGAAGAAATTTGAGGCATTTAAAGATTTTTTTTTAATTATTGGACTACCTGAGCCCACTTGTATGCTTGGTCGCCTAGGCGACGCTTGTAACAACCGTGCAAAAGTAGATGAGGACCATATGGTTCACCTACAGACAGGAAGAGAGAGAGATAGGCCAATTGTTCACTCATTGAGTGAGAGAAATGACATGTTAACATGAGGGAAGCATACTTGACACCATTTTTTTCTTATTTCTTCTTCTATCTGCAAATCTTTTTCTAGTTGGATATACAAACTCTAACATATTATATGGTAAAAGACATGAAAAATAAATACAATAACATATTTTTTTGTTTACCAAACTACTATATTCAAATAAAGTAATTTTTATATCTTTAAATAATAACAATATTACATATATTATATTTATAATACTGATTGCCTGAGGCGGCCAGTCGCCTGAGCCTAGTAGAGCGCCTGGTCACCTAGGCGACCGCCCGAGACGACGCCTTTAACAACTAGGATTATTATTAATCTCTTATTTATAATGATTATTAATAACTCTATTTGAAGAATCTAGGAATTTCAGCTCTTACTGGTAGGCTAATCAGGAAGAAAGTGAGAATGAATAATGAAAGATAAACTAACATTTCACACTGAGCTATTGTTCTCAACTTAGCATTGCATACGCAATCAAGGAAGAAAATAAAAGATTAAAATATGATCCGTTGACACTGAGTAATAATGTTAAGCTTTTCTAATGCTCCTCATGCATAGGTTCGGATAATATTCATATTGTTTCTTTGAACATATTAGCAATTTAGAGAGTAGTGTGTACAATGTTCCATCTTTTTCCTTCGGGCTCTTAAGCTTTGAAACATGACAATAATTCTATTCATTCAGGAACTTTATGCATCCTTATTTTTTAAAAAAACTTATGCATCTAAAGATTCTAAACAGGATGCAAATAGACTTCCAAAAAAATGGACTTTTCTTATGTTTAGGAAGAAGTGGAAATTCCAATCGAGAGAGAGAGAGAGAGAGAGAGAGATTATGTGCAAGATTTGGATTGGTGGACCCTGATTATGGGATTTTCAAAGGGCTTGTAGCGGCACCTACACATAAGATAGGTCAAATCAAAGCTCACTTTGTCAGCGGGATAGGAACCATCAAATCGGTTACCTCGACTCTTAGGACTTCCTTTACCGCCTTCTCTTCCGCAACATTGGAAGGTATATGAAAGAGCAGATCTCTCGGGAGCAATAACCATGCTAGGAGTCATCACATCTTGCCTACGCGCTTCACTTTGGATGTAGGCATAAACACGACTAAGAGTGTCAGGAGGGGGTCTCGACCAAGTATCTCTGAGCGAGCATTCTCGTACTCCTAGCTCAATTCAGTGAGGAACTCAAATATCTGCATCCGTTCAATTCATTTCTTGAAGGCAACAACATCAGTAGTACAACTGGGTTGGAAGTCGGAGTAGTGATCAATTTTTTCCATTTTCTCCCTCAACTTGCCATAGTGCATGGGGAGATGTCCATGGTTAGGGACATCTCCCCTTGACGAGTTTGAGAGATATCTCGTTGGACTTTATACAGCTGGACAAAGTTACCTACTTTTGAGTAGGTTTGAGTGAGAGTGTCCCATACATCCTTAACGGTCTTCAAGAACACTAAGCCCCTTTTAATATGTGGTGACACAGAGTTGGTTAACCAAGACATCACAATATAATTGTCTTGGATCCATTTAGCATTCTTAGGATCTGACTTTGCAGGCTCTTCTACCTCTCCAAGTAGATAACCCAACTTGCCCTTTGCTTCAACACACATTTCACAAGACTTTGCCCAATATACATAATTCTCACCATTAAGCTTCTCCGAAGTGATTTACAGGTGAGGGTTGTCATGGTTTGACCCCTCATGCCCCACTCCAACACTCGTAGACAACACACTTGAGGATTGAGATCCTTTCAACTTTGCCATTTCTTCAAACACGCACAATCCAATCACAGAATACTGACACGAGATTTCCTATGGCAATGGAGTCACATCTCCAAACTCAAGGAAGAAATGGAGTCACACCTCCAAACTTACACTTTCAGTCCAACTTCGATACATCCAAAGAACAATGAAGTCACACCTCCAATCAACCTTAACTTCATCAAAACATTGTCCATAGTCATTAAGATTACCAAAAACATCCAAGTTGATGTCATAAGCAAACAAAGCACAAGAGAAATCCAAACAGTAAAAAACGGTAGTTAGGGAGCTAGAAAACTATCATAAATCCCTCAAATTTCATCCAAATGCACCAAACTCTGTTTTGAAATGGTCCTTGCCAAAAAAAAAAGATATACCCTTGACCAATGAACACTAGGAAAGGCCCATTCGAACGACAACAGATCTGAACTTAAACAGTTGTTTTTTTACTGTAATTTTCCTTTAAATCATTGTAACTTCATCAACATTGAACCAAATCACATGATATAGGATTAAAAAATTCTTTAAAATCAAGATCTCAAAACAATATATATTTAAAACCTTAATAACCCAAACTGTCTACCCTGCTACCCGTTCCCTCTCCCAAACTTTGTTGTCACGGTTTGAGAGAGTATTGGCCTCTAGAGCGTGGTTTTCCATTTTGTAGAGAGCGGTTTTCTATTTCATCGATTGCGGGACAAAGCTTCGATTTTCTGGTAGCGATTTTGCCATTGTAAGTCTGCGTAATGAGAAAGACGAAACAACGTAACGAGGCAGATGAAACAGACAAGGTCTTTCAAATTTTTATAAAAAATTCCCTTTTTACCCTTTATGGCCTATGGGGGTTAACGCTTAACAAGTCAGTAGTGTTAGTATATGTGTCAGTGAAGACTTAAGTCTTTTCCAACTTTCTTTTTTTTACTTTATTTATTTTTAACTTTTTCTTTATTTATTTTTTACCTTTTTATCTTTCAATATTTTACAGGGGAGATGGGATCGCAACCAATTGTGATTGAACTCTCACAGTTCAATCGCACACAGAGGTCAACATGTGTCTCCTTTAATCCCTATTAGTTGTTATTAAGATTCACTAATCCTTCTCCTTTAATTCTTATTAACTGATATTAAGATTCACTAATCATTGGTTTTAATTATATGACTTTCGTTTTTAAAAATATTAAAATATTATTTATATCTAAACCAGCGCTCCGGAGGCGCTCTCGACCCTATCCTAGATTGAAACTTGACGCTCTCGCTTTGCGCCATGGTTACTTTGTTCAAAACACCCCATGGGCAGCCTAGGCCGTACGACTAACGTTAGCCATACGGCTGATGACGTCACCAATGTGACTCCTCCTCTTGGGTTGTTGATTCTAGTTTTATCAAGCTACTCCTTCCCTCTTTGATGCTCTGATACCATGTAGATTTGCTAGTTAGGGTTTAGTTGGGGTTTTAGAGAAAGAGAAAAGAGGAGGAAGAAGAAGATGAGGAAATGAGGAAATTAGGATTTCCTCATCTCTTTGGTATTTATAAAACTAGGAAACATAACAAAGGTTGGGCCCGAGGCCCATACAAGAGAAGAAAATGAAATTAGAGCAATATGGCCCATTACAATAGAGGAGTGCTATCCCCAGTCACATTTACTCCAAACGTTTCCACAGATGCATGAGTAGGCATATCACATGGAGATGTTTGATATTGTAACACATTAAAAGAAATGAAAAACAAAAAATGTTTTGACATTTGTAGCCACCAAGTTGCGTCTTTGGAAGGTTTCTGAATGGGGCTAGCAAAATCCATTACAATATACAACAAGTTTTGGTCTAGAGATAACAAGGGCCAATTTTCAGTGAGATCATTTATGTAGCTTTTTAGTCCAGGGCATAGGTCCTCATTTTCGTATCGTCTTGTGTGGAATCCTGAGGTTCCGTCTAAAGTGTCTTCCTCTAGACCGCATCACAGGACATGATCCTAATTCCGAACTTGTGACCATCTAAAGAATAGAGGGTGGAGTATGGTGAATCGATATTTCATGTGTCGTCAAGAGGAGGAAACAATGTTCACTCTCGTTATGCATGTCATATGGGCCAAATTCCTATCTTCTTTGAGGGGGTGGGTCTTCCCCTCGTCCTTATAGGCTTCTTATCTTGCTGGACACCTCTACATGCGGAGGTTCCTCGTTCCCTCCTTTGGTCTATTCTTCTGGGTGCCGCCTCTTGGTCAATCGGGAAAGAAAGAAATAGGAGATGCTTTGAAAAATGGATTGTCAAATCTGAAAGGATTTGTCAAAAGATGCGATTTTTTCTATTAACTTGGTTTTCTATTAGGAGGGATGTCGAGGAGTTTGGTGAAATATTGGCTTGTTTGCCCACATAGGAGGGATATGGTAGGGCTCGGAGTAGTAGTGATGGGCTGCTTTGCCCAGACCAAGGCTGTTTTCTTGGTGCCAACATTGCTAGTTAGCTTCATTTTTGTGCTTGCTTGTTTTTCTTTCTTTGTGCCTATTCCTAGTTCACCATCTCGTGAACTCTTTTTTGCTTTGTTATGAATATACTGATTACATTTGCTGATTATAAAATAAAAAACGCAAGCACACGTTTCCACATCATGATATAAGTAATCTAAATTAGCCATCTTTTTTGCCCATGAATTTCCTTCCTGATGGATGTGTAAGTCCATTGTTACCAATTTCTCAAGAAATACTCAATTTCTGCCAAGAAAAACATCTAAAGTTTAAAACTCCATTTTTATTGCAGTATTTCAAAAATCTCGTGGTAAATACAAATTTCTCTTTTTAACGCATAAATATCGCAATTTAAATTTTTTTTCTTTTTCAAAATATCGAGATTTTCTTCATTTCTCAATCAGTTTATACTTTATATGCTTCGAGAGAGAGTTGAGTTATCGCGATATTATTGTTTCTAGTGAATGTTTTGTAGTTTGGTTGATGAATTTATAAATTGGCGATATTATTACTATTTTCTGTAATTTAAATCATTATTGAGATTTAACTGAGAAATACCTGAAAAAAAACTGTAGATTTGAAAATCTTTTCTAGAAAAACTTCGGCTGATAAAAACCTAAGAACAAATTTGTAATACCGAGTCCAACCAAGTACATACTCAAGAAATCTATTCAAGAAATATTCTTGGTCTTCTGTTTTAGCTGATTTTAAGAAGGTCCATTGGTCCGAGTTTTTGTATAGCTGGTCAAGCATTTTAGCTTGACTCTTTTGGTGTTCTCTAGGCGATGTTTCTCGCATCGCTTGTAAATTCTCTCCTCTTTAATAAAAGTTCTCGTTATCTATCAAAAAAAAAAGTAAAAAAAATTATTGGGAACTTAGATACTGTTGGGAAAATTCAGATGTTTATACCACTCTGAATTGCTGGAACCGTCAGAGTCTACTTGAGCATCACTCACCTTTATCTGCTTATTAGATAAAATCACTAAAACCAGATTTTTTTTTCGTTATTGGAATCTGGTCTATCTTGTCATATCAAAGTCCAGCTTAGCCATCAAATAGGGTAGGACGTCGTGAATGTCAGTCAGTCTATCCTAGGGAAAGGGGATTCCATTAACAGAACCCTTAAGCCTAAAAGGCTAAAATACAAACATCATTTAGCATACAGAGATGAAGACCTTGTAATTTTGTAAGGCAAACTTTTTCCTTCTACACAATTTCCGAATGTGCGCCATCATCATGGGTATTTATTGGAAGCTGACTATTAGATGAAATTTCTTCAATTAAAGTGGCCCAACCAAGAAGCAGAAACTGACAACCTTTCCAAGCCTTCAACACGATTTTGAAATCTATTCATTACCGTGTCTTAGTAGCTATGCTGATCAGTTGATATGTAACTGAGTCCTGAGATGTGTGTTTGACATGGCACCTCTTAAAGAGTATGATGTGTAATGTTGCATAAGCTGCATATTGCTTGTCACAACAAAGGTTTCTGTATCGTTTAGTTTTCACTTATGCTAAGCATATCCTTGTGCATAAGGGATACATAGTTGCGAGCTGTAATTGTCATATTTTATCCATTACAGACTGCGCTAAATATGTGTTCTTCTGATATTGTCTTAAATGTTGAATACAATCATTGATCTTGAATTTGTTTATGCATTACAGACAGCCAATATGCATCCTCTCCACTGATGCCTTAGTGTTGTTTTTTGTTGATTTGATTTTGAATTTAATGTATGTGTTACTTTTCAGGAATTAATTGGTGCTCTTCTAGCATGTTCCTTCTTTTGTTTGTTTCCTAGAGGTGCCATCGATCTTCCAGCCATCAACTTCGATAATTTGTTTGCGTATGTTATCCTCAGATTTCTTTTATGAATTTTTCGAAGCATGTTATCCTCAGCTTTCTTTTATGAATTGTTCGAACTATCTTGGTGCATATAGTATAATGTAAATGAGTTATGGATAGAAAAATATGCTTACAATATTCTCTGTTCTTCTCCTTCACTTTAATGAAATATCTTGCAAGGAGATGCACAATTTAGATGAGGCCGGGTTTTCTGGATGGGCCATCCAGTGAAAAGTTCTAGATGGTCCAGGTTTCTTTTATGTGGCAGCTAAGATGTGGCTTCCCAAATAGGGTCCATGTGTTTGCCATCCCATGGTCTCTTCATGGGGCAAAAATTTTAGCTCAGTAGGACTCCATTGCCAGGGAACGATCCAATCCATGGGAGGGTATAGGGACGATGTGGACAGTGAAACTGTGAAACTTACACATGGCCATGGAAGAGGGCTGCCTATCAGCTGGAGGTCTAGAGTGGCCATGTAACCCCTCCACGTGGCTAGAACAGGGAGGCCTGCCTAGAGTAGAGTTTTGGAAAGGTGGTGCAGACAATCTTTTTCCTAAATCTTATATATATATATAAATATAATTTTTGTAGTTTTATTTGGTGAATGAAAAGCAAATGATTATACTAAGAAGGGAAAGGATTCAAAAATATAATTATGAGAGTTCCCTGTGTACAAACAAGGCCTGTTAAACTAGACTTTGCTAACAGGTTGGCTAGCTTGTTGGTGCTTCTATGAATACGGGCAAAATAAATTCAAAACGTCCTAGAGGATGCCGGATGCAAGCCAACGTTCAGAATATCGTCGTTGATCTTGAATTTGTTTCATTTAGGTTGATGGCTTTGAGTAGTTTGACACCTTTGAAATTTATGGGCTGTTTTGCCATTAGATTGCTTTAATCGGACAGAAGCCTGAAAATGACAAGACAATGTTTAAATGTTTGCTGCTATGGCTCTTAGGAATGAGAAAGGAGAACAAGGAAAATGTCAAGTATGAAAGTGCTATAGAGGAAAGACTAATAGTTCAAAGAACCCATAAAACACAAGCCGTAATCGTTGCCTACTACAGTGTGTCAGAGAGCTGGCAACTCCACTCTGTGCGTACTAGTACTAGAAGGTTGAAGGCTGCATTTCTTATAATCTCTTGGTTGCTACAGTGGGAACCTGTGATTATTTATATACGAAAGGAAATTGGCGAGGAAGCCACATCATGTAGTTGGAAATGATACACTCCCTAAAATTCATGATTAAAAAAATAGGAAGGATAGATGTATCTTCTGTGTTTAAGTTAATTTCAATTCCAGTATTCTGAAGCCTCCTTTGCGTCGTTCAATTTTTTCTTGTGGATATTAGCAATAAGCTATGGTGTAGTCGAAGAATTTGTTTAATGAAGAATATAAGTCTGTTGATTGTAATTGTTTTCAGGAGTCTATGTACCAATTACAGGGAGAGCCAAGAACATAAAATAAACTGCCTCATAAACTATTTTGGAAGGATATGTTCATGCATACCGACGGGAGTTGTTTCATTTGAGCGGAAAGTGCTTCCTTTGATACGCACTCCTCTTTCTGTGTCTTATCCCAAAGCTGATTTTTGGAGCAAATCTTTTGTTTCCCTCTGTCATTTTGAGGTAACATGTGAGAATATCTCAACTTTTAGTGAGCATAAATCCATATTCAGGATGGTATACCTTTATACCTGTCTCGTTTAAATTATGTAGTGTCAGTTTTTCTAAAGTGACGTTATGGTGGCTTTCTTCTTTTTTCAGGTTTCTCAGGCAGGCTTGATAGAAGATCAGCGAAGTGAAGCTCTTGAAGTGGATTTTGCCAACAAGTATATTGGAGGCGGTGCTCTTCGCAGTGGCTGCGTACAGGTTAGTTTCTTTATTTTTTTTAACAGACTTGCCTGATCTCCAAATTCTTCTGCAAAAGCAGGCACACATTTTATTCCTTATTCAATTCTATAGAAGCTCATGAAGCATTGTTATACATAATGATTTTGGGGACCGTAACGGTCTCCACCAAAACTGTAACATACCGGGCATTAGCCTATTGAACCCTCTTTTCCTCTCTAATCTGAAATGTTTCTTATTTTTATTCTATCTGTACAGGAGGTTGAGGGAGGGAAGGGGGGGGGGGGGGGGGGGGGGGGGGTTTGATGTATTTTTTTTTTTACATTTTTAATTAATATTTGGCACGTATTGGATGTTGGAATCTTTATTTAATATTCTCCTTGCACTGAAGAAGACCACTTTAATATAGTTGTACCAAATCCGGCTAAGAGGCGTGTAATGCGCTTCTTGAAGATAGTTGGGGCCTCCCACATGCAAGAGATTGATGGCGACACTCTCCCCGAGATTCAACCTAGCCCGGACTCGATCCCGTCTCCCTTCCAACTTGCATAATTTAGTGAAGACAATGTACTTAGCCTCTTAAGATGCCCAAAAGTTAAGTCCCATTCATTAGGCACAATTAGATCCTTAAATTAAACTCATTTTAATGTGAATCAAAAGGTTTCACCAAGTGAATAGACCTAAGATTTCTCAAACGAGAATTCACACAGAACCTTTATAAGGTCTGCTAGAAAGGAGGTGTATTTCTACACTTATCCCATTAGGATTCTAGATGCTAGAATCAAGATGACATCCCAAAGAGGGTTGTTTAAACTTGACAGTCCAAGGTTAGACTGTCCTGAAGAGTTAACTCGGTTGAGTCAGCTCTATTCACCCCACTAGAAGTTCTAATGGAGGTTGTATCCTTCTTCTTTTGTCTTCTTTTCTTTCATTTGAGATCTCTAAGAGGTTTCTGGTCTTCACTTGAGAAGGTTGGAAGTCCTCATATGTCATTAGAGGAGAAGAGAAGTTCTACATCCGAATAACTCTCTATATCCTCTCCTTTAAATGGGGGGGGGGGGGGGGGGGGGGCAGTACTACCTATAATTCCGTGGGTACAACCTCTCACTGATCTCAATCAGATCAGTGGGTTTTAGTGATATCAGAGATCCCATCACAAATAAATGCTTGTCTCTCAAATTGAGGGATATATGGCACTCTATATGAGTACCACCAACTCTCCACTTAGCCAAAGCTGCTGGGGACTTCCAATTGCGAAAGTACACTATTTTGTTGTTTTACCCAGAACACCCATTTTTTTAAATCGGTAATCAAAAGGATATATTAAACAAGAGGGAAAGAGGGTTACAAATACACAACGCATAGATCAAAAGTGAGTTTACAATATCGTAAACTAAATACAGAAAAAGATAATAAACGAATCCAGGACTATGAGAGATGTCATCCTAGCATGGATCCCAAATTCGCTCCTCCATTCCGGATGGACACCTAGTCTACAATCAGTTGGCGAATTCGAGCTTGAATATGAGGAATAGAGAATGGGGAGTTGTCAAAAACTCGTCTGTTCCGCTCCTTCGAAATGGACCATGAGATGGCCCTAGGTAGTACCGACTAGATTGCTCTCTTAGCACTATCTGCACTAGCCAATGACTAACATGATAAAAAGTTCTGAAAGGAAGACCCAATCCACCCCTAATCGGGAAAGAAAATACCCACAAATGAAACCCACAATAGGGTAGTGCATCAACAAGTGGTCCACCGATTCTTCCACTTGGAGGCACAAGAAACACCGTTTAACCAAATTCCACTCTCTATTCTTTAAATGATCACATATAAGGATTTTGTCTAAAGATGCATTGCAAAGGAAGAAGGAGACCTTGGATGGAATGCCTGGATTCCACCCACGATGATGAGGAAAGGGTGCATAAGATTCCAACTCAAATGATAAAAATAAAGATCTCGTTGAAAATCGACCATTGCTGCTTCCAGACTAGAAACGACAATCCCGACCATCAGGGTTCACAGTGACAGACCCAAGACATGACAATAAGCGATCCAACTCCTCTATTTTCCAATCATTCAGATCTCTTCTCAACTTAGGACACCATACTATCCTCCCCTCACACATCTCAAAACAGTCCCCCACTAATGCATCTTGATCTAGAGTGAGGAGAAAAGTGTTGCGGAAAGTGACTATAAACCTCTCAGGGCCCCACCAAATATCTTTCCAAAACCTCACTTCCGACCCTCTGCCCACCTTGAATCTAAACTTGGGCACAACTAAGGGAGCCATTGCCATGATACCTTTCCATATCCTACCCCGTAAGGCTGCCTAACTTCCCTCGGTACCCACCCAGAAACCGCACCATACTTTGCTAAAACAATTGACCGCCATAAGCTCTCTCTTTCCTCCCCAAAGTGCCAAATCCATTTTCCTAACAAAGCCTTATTCATTTTGACCAAAGGCTTCAGAATTAGACCCCCAACACTCTTTGGGCGACAATTGTTACCCCAGGGTACTAAATGGTACCTAAATCGATCACCCCGACCATACCATTGAAACTCCCTTTGCAGCTTCTCAAGGGAAGCAGCCATTGACCTCAGGATGGTAAGCACAGGCATAAGAAAATGAGTGCGTAATGCAGTAAATGGAGGTGAAAAAAGAGTTCACAGTTCCCAAATGATGATGCCTGTTGACATCAGGTCTCAAGAGGGAGATGGCCCAAAACTATGAATACCTTTGAATCTACATGGGCCATATTTAGAGGAATTTTGAATAATTTTAAGCCTCCTTTGTTTAGTTTCCACATGGGGTTTTCAAAAAGCTCAATTTTGATATGGTTTTACTAGTTTGGGATTGTTTGGAGTTGGTTCTTTTACTTCTTCCACTCTTTGGTTTTTTTTTTTCCACTCTTTACTTGTTTTTATTGTTACTTTGCTTGTTCCTTCTTGCATTCTTTGCTGTTTTTATTGTTACTTAGGGCCAACTTCTTTTTGGGCTTTGTGTAGTTGTAGATCATGCATTTTTTGGACTGACTATCTGGTCAGATGCCTTGGACCTGTACAGGGTTTAAATCCCCTCTTCATACAGCACTTTTGATTAATTAGGTTGCTGGAAATCCTCATATTCCTCCGGTTGAATTCTTTACTTGGTGCTTGTTTTAACTGCAGATCTACTACTCTTAATGTTGTATATCCTCCATATTCCATTTTAGAAGTAGATTCTTGTGGCTATTGTAGTTATGAGTGGCGATTAAGCTCCTGGGCCTGACACTTTACTATTTCTTTCTAGAAACAGCACCGGCTATAGTAATAGATTAGATCATTACTCTATTTATTTGAGTATCTCACCAAAGGTTAATTAAAAAAAAAAAGTTCATTGAACATTGAACAAGTTTTATTTGCTTAATGGATTATCCCCCCTCTTCTCTGTTCATATTCCAAAATATCAAAACCGATAACTGAACCAAGACCAGAATATTCGGAGGACTCTTTTGACCAGACACAAAATCTGTAATTGGTGGCTAGAATCTTAGGGACTACATGCCCATAAGGGTGGTAGGGAGTAGGGAGTGTGTACAAGATTTTGCTCCAAGTGCTGGCTTGTTGTTTGAAGGGGTTATGAACTCGATTATATCCCCGTTGCAGTGGTGCTTTCATGTAAGGGAGATAAATTTTAGATGACATTTTGATTGCGAGTGAGCGCATTGACTCTGGATAAGAAGTGACAGGGCATGGATTTTGTGCAAGTTGGATTTGGAGAGGCCTATGAGTATGTGAAGTGGGAGTTTCTGGGTTAGTTTTTTTTTAGAATGACGGGTTTTGGGGCCAAATGGAAGGGTTGGATGAAGGTCTGTTATGAATCAGTCCCTTTCAATCCTTGTGATTGGTTATCTAACAGTTTCTTTTGAAGTTCTCATGGTTTGAGACAAGGTGACCACCTCTCTCCTCTTCTCTTTATTTTGGCCACGAAGGCTCTGATCCGCATGTTCAGAAGAGCAGAAGAATGGATCATTGAAGGATTCTCCGTGGGTGGTTTATCTTAAAATTGCAGATGACACTTTGGTTTTATGTGATGCATCTTCTTAGCAAATAGGTTATCTTAGGTGTCTTATCAGATATTTTAAAGCAGTTTCTGGTCTTAAGAGGAAATGTGATGCTCTGATCCGCTTATTCAGGAGGGCAGAAGAAGGGATCATTGAAAGATTCTCCCTGGGTGGGTATCTTCAATTTACAGATGACACTTTGGTTCTATGTGATGCATCATCTTAGCAAATAGTTATCTTAGGTGTCTTATTAGATATTTTAAAGCACTTTCTGATCTTAAAGAGAGAATTTTCATCAGAGTGAGATGTTTGGATTCAGGGATTTAGCTAAAGTGGAGGAACCAAGGAAGTGGAAGGTGTGTTTGGGTGTAGGATAGGCTGTTTTCCTTCCAAGCACCTCGGGTTGTCCCTGGGGGCTGGTTTATAGCCCTTCGGTTTGGGACCCAGTTGTGGAGAGAGTTTCAAGAAGATTGGCGGCTTGGAAAGGCTTATATCTTCCCAAAGGCTGTATGCTCACCCTCATTAAGAGCACTTTGGCTAGTATGCCCACCTATATTATGTCTTTTTCATCAATCCTGTGTCCTTGGCAGATATCTTAGAAATACTTTAGAAAAGTCTTCTTTGGAACGATCAAGAAGATGCTAAAAAATACCATTTGATAGAGTAGAAGATTGCGTGCAACCTATCCGGGAGGTCTATGTATTAGATCCTTGCCTGAGATGCATCTTGCTCTTTCAAGTAAGTGCTCTAAATTATTCACGAATTAATGAATAAAACGCAACCTTACAAATTATACCCCAAAATTCGTTAATAAATTGTAAAAAATGAATAATTTGTTTAGTTCGGCGTGTGGCAATTTTGAAAATCTTTCTTCACTTGGGGAGGCAATATGGTAAATGGGCCGCTTTAAAAGCCAAAGCCCCTTCTTTGCTTGACAAAGACGAAGAAAAGGGTTTTACCTAACAATCTGTCAATGTCAATCACCACCGAAGAAGAAAGAGGAGAAGAGAAGAAGGGTAGAAGAAGAGAATGACTGTGACATTTTAGTCTTCTCGTCTGATAAGCTGAAGCTGATTTTTTTGGTTTTGTTTTTGTCTTCTCTTCTTCTCCCATTAAGCATCATGATGTTTTCATCTTCTTGTCTTCTCTATGATGTCCTAAGCTCAGCCTGCACTATATAGATATCATTTTTTTGTTGAATTTTGGGCTCCATCTTTTATGCTAAGACTAGAACTTGTTAAGTTCCGAGCTTTTCCATGATGTCACATTAGAGCTTTATGCTAGACTTGAGTTCTGGGTTCCATCTTTTTTTTTTCTTCTCTTCTTTTTTGTTTTGTTTCAGCCCGCGCTTGCTTGGGTAAAAGCCCTAGAGTTTTGAGGTCAAAATCCACTGTTATGCACTTAAATGCACCAATTAGGGAAGAAATGGCTGCACGCAACTCCAAAATTGTTATGGTTTGAAGTAAACCTGCAAAACAAAATCATATAAGGTTTTGAAAACAAAATTATATGGCACTTACAGTAAAAAAAAAGGGCAAAACCAAAATTTGATTTATTATTCGAGGGACTTGGGAGATGTAAGTGTGAGATAGGACACTCTATGGTGTTTGGGTGGGATTTTAACTGCATTTGCTACTCCCACGAGGGTAAGGGTGGTAGTTCTAGTAAAGCCAAGATGAGTAGATTTGGGAACTTCATATTCAATCCTGGACTGACCGACAATGCTTTAAAAGAGGTCCAATATACGTGGTCTCAATTGGCATTTGGGTCATTGGCCAGTATGATAGATTGGTTCCTTTTCACTGAGGGCTGGGAACAGTTTTTCCCAAATCTCATTCAACCATCTCCACTTAGACCTATTTCGGATCATGTTTCCATCATGCTGGGGCTAGAGTATTTCACGGGCAGACCAATCCCCTTTTGGTTTGAAAATATGTGGCTTGAGGATGGGAATTTCAATGTTATGGTTTGTGAAGTGTGGAACTCAATGCCTGGGTGGGGACTAGCTAGCACCAGGTTCAATCTAAAATTAAAAGCGTTAAAATCCAAAATTAAAGTGGAATAAAGAGACTTTTGGAAACATCCACGAGAGAAAGTCCAGTCTTCTTCATGCTATTGAGGAGCTAGATTTACTCAAAAATTTGAGGTGTCTGTCGAGTGAGGAAATCAGTTGCAAGGAGTCCAGGAAAGCAGAATTTTTGATAGTGTTGAGAATGGAGGAGATAAGTTGGAAACATAAATCTCAAAGAGGGATCGAAACACTAGGTTCTTCCATAGGATGGGCAATTTTTGGAGGAAAACAAATTTTGTATCCCATCTTTTGGTGGATGGGGTGTTGAAGGCAAATAAGGGTGAGATCGAGTAAAGCTTCGTGTCCTTTTATAAGGAGTGATGTAGAGAGAGCCATACCTGTAGGCCCAAATTGGATGGCCTCCACTTTTGACACCTTCCTCGATAAGCAGAGGGTGCTATTGGAAAGCCCTTTCGACGAGGAAGAAGTATTACGATCCATTCGAGGTTTGGCTGGAGACAAAGCCCCTGGCCCGGATGGATTTTTTTTTGAATTCTTAGGTCTTGTTGGGATATTGTGGGTAAGAACCTTCTAGAAGTCAAGAGGGAGTTGTATGATATAGAACAATTCGATGAGGTGATTAATAACACATTCATGGTTTTGATCCCGAAGAAGGCGGGAGCAGGTCTTGAAGTCCTATCAATCTTGCGTGTAGCATTTAAAAGATGATTTCTATGGTCTTGGCTTCTCGAATGAAAGGAGTTTTGGGATCCATTATATCCCCCAACGAGGTGTGTTTGTGGGGGAAGACAAATTATAGATGATTGTGAATAGCCAATGAAATGTTGATGAGCATATTAGTACGAAGGTACTTGCCAATTGCCAATCTGTGTAAGTTCGATATGGAAAAAACCTACGATCATATTAACTAGAATATTTTTGATTATGTGATGGGCAGTATGAGCTTCGGTGTTAGATGGAGGTGGTGGATGTTAGCATGTATTTCTACCGTCTTGATTTCCATTCTTTTGAATGGAAGTTTGGTCGGGTATTTTAAAAAATTTGAAGGATTGAGACAATTGGATCCCCTTTCGTTGTTCCTATATATCCTGGTATCTGAAGCCTTGAGTAGAATGATATCTAGGGCATATGGGGTGGCGTTTGAAGGCTTCTCGATAGGTCAGGAGAATGTGCATATATCACATCTCCAATTTGTCGATGACACCTTAGTCTTTTGTAGTGCCTCTTGTCAACAACTGGTCCACCTTAGGTCATTAGGTGTTTGTTTATGTGCTTTGAGGCTCAACTTGGATAAGAGCCAGATTGTGAGGGTCAGAGAGGTCTTGAGCTTAGAGGAATTATTAGCCTGCTGGGAGTGTAGGGCAGGGTCCTTAACATCAATGTATCTAGGACTACCCCTCGGTTCTAGGTTTAAATCCATGGAGGCCTGGCGTCCGTAGGTGAGATTTTAGTTTGAATATTAGCAGGGTAGAAATCTACCTTATCTAAAGGAGGGAAATTGACACTCATCAAAAACACTCTTAAGGAGTTTTCCAACTTACTTTATGTCCACTCTTACCATTCTAGCCTCGATAGCCGACAAACTAGAAAGGTTGCAGAGAGTGTTCCTTTGGAAGGGGAAAGGGGACAAAGTCAAATATGACTTGGTCCCATGGTATCAAGTCCGTCGCCCGATAAGGGATGGCGGCTTGAATTTGAAATCTTTGGTAGAGGTGAACAAGGCTGTAACCAGGGAAATGGGTGTGGCGTTTTGGAGAGGAGTGGAGAGGGAGTGTTTTTGTTGTATTGTGATAGAGGCCAATATGGGGAATCGCCAGATTGAGTCCCGACTGAAGTTAGGAGCTCTTATGGAGTGGGGATGTGGAACGGGATCATGGCGGTGGCTAGTTTGTTGACCCCTTTCATTAGGTTTAAGGTAGGTGACGACTCTGAGATTAGGTTTTTGCATGATTTGTGGAGCGGACCAAAGAGATTAAAGGACGAATTTGGAAACATTTTTTTGCTAACTTGCGATAGGGATGCCTCAGCCATGGAATGTTTTGAAATGAGTAAGAACGAAGTGGTTTGGTGTCCTCGGTTAAGGAGAAAATTGAACGATTAGGAGGTTGAAGAAGTTCTTCATCTTCTCCAACACCGTAGTACCTCCCGCCCATGTCCCTAGCAGGGGTAATATTGAGCTGAGCCGAGTA
Organism: Tetracentron sinense; assembly: GCA_015143295.1. Lineage (NCBI taxonomy): Eukaryota > Viridiplantae > Streptophyta > Magnoliopsida > Trochodendrales > Trochodendraceae > Tetracentron > Tetracentron sinense. The sequence continues at coordinate 45,862,857 of CM026558.1, read as the reverse complement.
GTGGAGTGTTCAGGCTCAACTTGTCAAATGGTCAAAGTATAAGGGTGTTCAAGCTTGGTTTGAACTCGACTCAAGCTTTACCACCTTTGTTCAAGCTTGGTTTGAAGAAAAAAACCAAAGTTCGAGCTCGACTTGGCTTGTCTACCCGATTCTTCTACCACCATCATCTCAAATCCCACCGCATGTAGATAAAGTAGTTGAGGATTATACGATTGTTTGGTTGTCGAGAAACTTGAAAATGGAAAAAGGGGGAAGAAAGATGTGATCAATTGTCTTATTCTCCTCTTGTTGTAGCCCCTTTCTCTAACAATCACAGCGGCCGCAACGTCTATCAGTTCACCGGTGGCTGCCCTAGCTCCTTCTCTAACAATCACAACGGTGATGTCATCTCTCTGTTGACGGGCAACTGCCCTAGTCCCTTTCTCTAATGGACACAGCAGAAGCGACGTCTCTTTGTTCACTGGTGGTGTAAAATAGGTCTCTCTCTCTCTCTATATATATACATATATATTTATCTCCAAACGTCTACATTCCTTGTTATACCGCCTTCTTTTTATGATCCGAATCATATTATTGAGGGTTGTGTTTGAGGTTTACTAGCGAATTTGAATCTTAAAGTAATGTCAGTTATAGAGAGAGAGAGGAAGGGCTCTCATGCTCTCATGCACAAACATGACTTACAGAAAGATGATCACACATTATTTTAACGAAGCAAGGGGAAATTTAGTTTTTGTTTTCATCTCTTTTATTTTTCCTTTTAAAATCTTAGATTAAGGGTGCCTTTATCTTTAATTGGACGAGACTAAAGCCAAACATTGCAGGTTCCCATTCTTCTCACAAAACTGTGAAATATAAGCAAACCCTTAATTTTTTTCCCTTTTTATACTTTAGATTAAGCATCCAAATTACTTGTCTTAAATGGACGAGATTAAAATTTAATATTTATTATATATTATGCTATATACTTAACATAATATTATAGACATTATATTATTATATACGTATAATATACACTCACATAATATATTTATTATTATATTTTATCGAGTTGATCACATGTGTGTTCAAGGTTTTAAGCTTGGCTGATTAAGTAATCGAGCTTAAAATCAAGCTTTTATTGAACAAACGAGCTTTTAACGAACCGAGCTCGAGGTGTTCACGAGCATCTCGGTTCGTTAATCAGCCTTAGTGCCCTCGTCAGGGACATAAGGATATGGTCTAGAGGCAACAATGGTAGCTTTTCAGTGAGAACACTTTTATAGTCAAATTTGTCAATCAATATTTCACCCTTGTACCCATTTCCTCATAGGTTTGTGTGAAATTTTCTAATTCCTTTGAAGGTATCCTTTTTTCCTTGGACGACAGCTTTAAATAAGATTCTAACTTGTGACCAATTGAACCATAAAGTGTGGAAAATGGCTACTTGCTGTTAATTATGCCTTCACGCAGAAGAGTCGTTGGATCACTTACTCCTGCATTGCCCTGTTGCTTTTGAGATATGGGTCACTTTCTTTCTCGTCTTGGAGTGGATTGAGTCTTCCCATTCTCCTTTCAGAACTTGTTATCTTGTTGGTCCCTAGGGTACTTGGGTCAGTGCTCGGGGGGCAATTTGATCTGTTCTACTTGGGGTCATTTCTTGGTCAATATATATATTTTTTTAATAAACCACTTAGAAGGAGTGGGGGGTTTAGTAGACCCCTACCAGTTTATTAATATAGAAAAAAAAATGGGGGGGACATAAAACCTTACCCCTACAAAGGACTCTAAAATAAAAGAAAATTTGGAGGGGACATAAACCTTACCCCTACAAAGGACACCAAAATAAAAGAAAATTAGGGGGGGGACATAAAACCTTACCCCTAACTGACATACAAAAATAAAGAAAAAGACACCAAAGGGGGGGGGGGGGGGGGGACAAAAACCGAACCTCTTTACAGAAAACCACTACCAAACACATTAGATTATGACTTTTCTGAGGCTATCTATTGCTTTATCCATCTGAATCAAAGCTTTGACTCTAGCAGGCATATTATTCATTTCAAATGGTCCCGAGCTAAAACTGATTCACCCAATATTAGCCAATTCATCTGCCACATTATTGGCTTCCTGAAATATGTGAGTAAGAGAGAAACTAGTATTCCTAAGAGATTTGATTTTCTTATTCCAATACCAAGCTTCCCAATAACCTGAATTTTTACCAGTCCATTCTTCAACCATACTCTTCGAATCAGATTCTATAATCACATTATATAGACGAAGCCTCTTGCAAAGAATTAAACCATCAAGGAGAGCACGAGTTTCTGCAATATAATTGGAACATATGCTATAATGGGCGAAAAAACAAGAACCATTTTACCATTATGATCTCTTATAATACCCCCTCCTCCTGCATTACCAGGATTACCTTTTGAAACACCATCCACGTTCAATTTGAATTTAGCTCGAGGAGGGTAAATCCATTTCACAAGGACCACTTGAAATTTGCTAATAGAGAGAACACTAGAAGGGAATACAGGGGTTAAAACAAAAAGATTATTCTCGAAAATTGAATGAATATCACATACCTTCTTAGTAATACTCGCGATAATAGCTCTATTATTCCGAAATAAAGAATCATATTTTCGACGACATCTCTCAATCCATATTTCCCAAACAATCAAAGTTGGGAGGAGAATGAAAAGGTCATTTTTCCTATATGAGGCCGCTTTGAACCATCTTTTTAAAGTGCATTGAATAGAATCATTTTTACTGAAATGAATAAAGCACCAAGAAGAGTAATATGTCCAAACAAAAGAAGCAAGCTCACTCATGTTCAAAAGATGCTTAGCAGTCTCCACTTTAGAAGAAATGCAACAACAACATTTACTGACCATCGGAATACCTATCTTTTGAATATTAAAATCCGTAGGAATAGCACAATGCATAATTTTCCAGCAAAACACTAATTTTAGTTGGAATAATCCGGTTCCATATGGATTTAGCCCATTCCAATTCAGTCCCTTTATCCCTCAGAATTTCCCATGCAGTCTTAATAGAAAATTCTCCAGAAGAGGAGGGTTTCCAAATGAATTTATCAGCCTCATCTGAGATAGAGAAATTACCTTCTTTAATGGCTTCTATAGTAGAAGATGGAAGTAAATGACTCACCTGCTTGAAGTTCCAATTTCCTTCATCATTAAGGAGTTGAGAAATAGTTGGATTAACTTGCGAATTACCGGTCACATTATAAATGAGCTGCTCCTCATTGAACCAACAATCGAACCAAAAGTTAACTATGTTCCCATTACCTATAAAAGTGAAGGAATTAGTAAGCATCAAATGGAGAACATCACAAAAAGCTACCCAAAGTTTAGAAGAACCCTTGATAGGTAAAGCATTCCAAAGACGATCTACTTTGTATGCTTTGAAGAACCTCGCCCAAAGACAGTTAGAAATATAAAGTCTCCAATCCTGTTTAATACGAAAAGCCTTAGAAATATCAGCAACTTTTCTTATACCCAGCCCTCCTTCCATATATGGTGGAGAACAATGCTTCCATTTAACCCAATGGCGCTTTCTAATCAAATCAGTTGTATTCCATAAAAAATTAGCCATAATCTTATCAATCTTAGAAGCTATTCCAGTTGGGATGTTTATACTTGAAAGAATATGAACCAGAATAGAAGTAAGAACATGCTTGATAAGAATAAGCCTTCCACCTGCCGAGAGCAGCTTTCCAGACCATCCAGAAATTCTGTTTTGGATTTTCTCAATGAGTGGGAGATAATAAGATAATTTCTGACGACCTTTAATCAAAGGTACCCCCAAGTAAATAAGCGGAAAATACTTGATTTGAAAACCTGTTTTGAAGGATATATCTCTTTTTCTAGCAATTGTGAGCTTATCAGAACAATAAAGAAAACTTTTATCTTTATTAATTTTTTGCCCCAAAGAATCCTCATATTTTAAAAGAAAATCAAAAATGTTTTTGATGTTCCGAGCACTACCATTGCAGAAAATGAGGGAATCATATGCAAATAAGAGATGAGAAACTGCAAATCCATTTCTCCCAACATAGTACGTTGAAGCTTGATGATTGATAATATTCTTCAGACCTCTACTAAGGACCTCTTCAGCCAAGATAAAGAGAGAGGGAGAGGGGATCACCCTGACGAAGACCTCTTGAACTAGAGAAAAATCCATATAACCCCCCATTGATGATAACCGAGAAACTTTGATTCTGAAGACAACCATGAATAAGATGGATAAAAGTCGCGTTAAAACCAAACTTCTTCAGAACTTCAAATATAAAGTTTCATTCCATACGGTCATACGCCTTAGACATATCAAGTTTAATAATAAGATTTCCTCCAAATACTTTCCTGTCGATATCATTAATCATTTCTTGAGCTATGGTGATGTTCTCTGTAATGTTCCACCCTTTAATAAAACCTGATTGCTCCTCAGAAATAATATTAGGAAGAATAGAAGCCAACCAACCCGATAGAATTTTAGAAAAAATCTTGTAGAAATAATTGCATAAACTGATAGGCCTGTTGTCAGAAAAAGAAGAGGGGTCATTACACTTTGGAATCAATGCAATCACAGTAGCATTAACAGTCTTCGGAATAAACGGATGAAGAAAAAAAATAATGAACTGCCATCACCAAATCAGCCTTACTAATGTCCCAACATTCTTGATAAAAATGGCCATCAAAACCATCCGGACTAGGAGCACTATCTGCTGCCATACTGAAGACCACCTGTTTAATCTCCTCAACAGAGGGCATAGAAGTAAGCATACAATTATCTTTCTCAGTTACCAAAAGGGGAAAGGGGATATGATTAAGAATATTATAATCAATAATATTTCTGGATGAAGTAAGAAGATCCTGAAAGTAATTAGTAGCTTCATTACCAATGTCAATATGATTCTCAATCCAATCACCCGAAGAGTTTTTTATTTTATGAATTTCATTCCTTTTTCTTCTTTGATTAGCAATCGCATGGAAGAATTTAGAATTCATATCGCCTTCTTTTAACCATTTTGTCTTGGATTTTTTTTTCCAGAAAATTTCCTCCTGAATCATAACCTTTTGCAGATCATCTTTCAAAATGGACGGTTGATTTTCAGTAGAAGAGTCCCACTGTTCTTGGAGAAGGATTTCTTAAGCACAAATTTTCTCCTCAAGCTCTTTTATCTTAACAAAAATATTAACAAATATCTCCCTGTACCAATTCTTAAGCTGCATTTTAAGTCTCTTAAGCTTTAAGAAAAAAGTAAGGATAGGATCAGCTATAATTTCCACAGACCAAGAATTAGTAACTAACCTTTTGAAGTCAGGGTGATTGATCCACATTTTTTGAAATTTAAAAGAGGAAGGTATCCGATCTCTATCATTTTCAAACTTGAAGACAAGAGGAGCATGATCCGAGTTGAGTTTGGATAAATGAGTAACCTGAGGCACTGGAAGATTATTGCTCCAATCAACATTATACAAAATACGATCCAAACGAGCATAAATTCTATAAATACCCTTCTGATTGTTGCACCACGTAAATTTATTACCAGAGAAACCAGCATCAATAAGGCCCATGTCACTGATGAATTCATTAAATTCTTCCATAGATCTAAGATTTGGATCTCTTCCCCCCATTTTTTCTCCAGAATTAGCAAAAGCATTGAAATCACCAGTAAAAAGAAGAGGACCGTTGAAGTTAGATAAAAGAAGCTAGATATCATTCCATAGCAACAGTCTATCATTGCAACAACATTTGGCATAAATAAAACTGCATCTAATCATGTCCAAACCTTGAATGTTCATGTCGGCAATTAAAGCTTGATCAAGAGAAGCACATAGAGATACATCCATCCAGTCTTTCCATAGAATCCAGATTTTATCATAATGTAAATAACCCGGCATATTCAACATCTTACTCAGAGCTACAATCTTGTTAGAAGTCTGCATAGGTTCCATAATGGCAAGCATAGAGATATTATAAGAATTAACCAAATTCTTTAACCTAGCTTTAGAAGCTAAATTTCCAACCCCTCTTATGTTCCAAGATAAAATACTAATCATTGGAAACTTTTTGATTTTCTTCCAACAACAAAGGAGCTTGAGCTCTAGATCTTGTTATTCAATCCAAAGGGGGAATTCCTTTCTTCTTTTTTTGGTTCACATGCCATTCTTGTTCCTCTTCAATTTCTGAATTATGTTTGATATGCTGAATAGTAGCAAGAAAAACTTTACCCTCTACTATAAAATTTTCGATATTATCAAAATAATTTTTTTGTACCTCATGATGAAATTCCGATGTAGATGGTGAGCGCCAGTTTATATCATTCGGAATATTGTGAGAAGGAAGAATAGAATTATGCAAATTCTTCTTTCTAAATATCAACTTGGACTGATTAGCATAATTATTTCCAAATTCTGTAGTTGCCGCAGCTTCATTAGAAACTTCTAAAACCTGTTCCGGAATAACTTCCAGTTGAGTTCTTCCTTGTTTTGGGTACTGTTTTGCTCTTTTCCAGAATTCTGAAAACTGTTAACTTCTGTATTTATAATCTGTGGATCTTCTGCTTCATCTCCATAACTTTCGTGCAGCTGTTCTTCAGTTTCTAGAATAATAACCTTGCTGTTAACATTGGTTCTGGCTTCATCTGCTGAATTATTCTTCTTACTTCCCTTGAGAGCATTCGGTTTCTCTTTTCTCACCCATACTTTTTCTCCTTCTTTGGTATTAACTTTAACCAGATCTTGAGAAGCTTCACTTGAATGCTGTTTTAAAGCAATACGGCATACAGAATCAGTGTGGCCTTGTTTGCAGCAATATGTGCAATATGTAACCTCCTTCTCATAAATTATTTTTTGCCATCTTCCAATGGGACCAATACCTAGCCATATTCTAGATGGCTTATGCTTCGAGACATCCAGATCTACACATAACCTTGCTTTGTTTGGCCTTGTGAGCATTTTTGTTGGGCCATCCAAACAAAGGACTTGCGGTTCAGTGTCTTTGTATGCACATCAGATATTAGATTTTAGATGGTGCATGGTTCACCAAAGGGGAGTGAATTTTAGACGACTTGCTTCGTTGAGGCTCATACCCTGTTTGTATAGGGGATTTATTTACTTTTCAACTTTGCTTTTCTTGCTCTTTGAATATACTCCCTAGTAAATCCTTTCCTTCTAGTAGTTATGGCTGTAAATATTTCTTCTTTAATATAACCTAGTGCTTACTGATAAAAATAAATAAATTAAGGACATATATGTGGGAATCTATTGCTTACTGATATAAATGAATAAATTAAGGACATATGAGGGAATGGTGTGAGAATAATTGTTGGTTAGACAATTGACTTCCTATGACAAGAGGGTTACACCAGGGGATAACTATGAGTTTGGATCTTTTTATATTGGTAATGGATGAACTGATAGGAAGAGGTTCTTTCGTGTCTTTCTTAGTAGATAATGTTGTATTATTTGATGAGACTAGAGATTGGGTAAATGCAAACTAGAACTGTGGAGAGATACCTACTAAGGGTTAAAATTAATTGGACCAAACAAATAAGACATCCAAAATAGAATGTTATTTCCAATTCCACAGAATACGATTCATTAGCTGATGTATAGAAGTTATGGAATGTAAATTTAGTAAGAACACAAATAGGGGTGAGACGATTGTTAAGATTAATGGCGAGGGATACCCCAAAGCACCATTTTCAATAACTTGATGTTCATAAGAATGGAGAGATTGAGGAGAATGTCGCCCGTAGAATTAGAACTGGGTGGCTAAAGTTGTGATGTTCTTCTGAAGTATTATGTGACCAACACATTCTGATCAAACTAAAAGGAATTTTTATTATAAAACAACAATAAGACCAGCTGTGTGTGGAGCAAAATCTTAGGCGGATTGAAGTTAGAAACAACATATTTATAAAATGGGTATTGCCGAGATGAGATTTTTTAGATGATTAAATTGAAAGACTGGGACATATAGGATCAGAAATGAATGCATCTGAGAGAATTTAGGAGTAGCTCTAATAAGTTAAAAATGAGGGAGAGTCTGTGAGATGTAGATTTGTTTGATGAAGACCAATGACGGCGCCAATGAGGATTGAATATTTAATTGTCTCCTAATTGAAGGGTCTAAAACTGGGAAGACTAAAAAGGATGTGGATGGGATAATGAGAATAGATTTGATAACCTGCACTACCAAAGGTATGGCTCTTGATAGAATCAAATAACGGAATAGGGTTCATGTTGCTGACCCCAAATAAATATTTTTACCCCAAATAGTTGAGATAAAGCACCAACAAAGAAGACAAGAAGATTTACATCTTTCCTTGTAAAATGATCCTATAGGTTGATATTCTACACACTATTCATTTTCGTCTTATCAAATTCTCCCATTTTTTGCCATCTTTTCCTCTGTGTTTCATTGCTTAATGCACTTTAGTAGCTACAATTAGAGACCTAGTGTAACTGTGTAAGCCAAGATTTTTCGTCAAGTAACAAAAGGTTGCTGACTCATTGGCTATAGTGGCTATATTAGCAATCTTCGTACATTGGGAACACCCTTAGCTTCCTCTCTGTTTTCTAAACCCGTAAGGTGATCTAATGAATGCACTTACCAGAAAAAAAGACAAGCAGAGAGAAGGAAAAGCCTGATTCTGACTTTAATCTGTTAGTGCTCATTTCTTCTCTCCTTTTGGCAATTCAACAAATTAACTGACTCTGCTTATGATTTTTCGTCTGTGATCCATGGCCTCATCTTCGAACATTGCATCCCTCATCAGTTGCGGTCTTAGTTCCATTGATTGAATTAATGAGAATTTGCATGGCTTACCCATAAGATTTGTGAGCAGAAGAAATTACTTAGCACATAAGGACCAAATACCCTTTGAGTTAAAATTACAAAAAGTCCAAAATGTTAAAAAAGAACTGTGGGGAGCACATATAATTGTTAAATTCAAGGTTCTTTTGTGGTGTATAATATAATTATGCACTTGTATTGGTCGCTATTTAAATCTCCAATTCCTAGTGTATATATTTCTTTTCCTTTTTCTTTTGGTTCTTACATACACCATTTATTTAATTTTTATTGCTTCTAAGTTCTAACAACTAACATAGTCCACTTACTGTTTGAAAATTTTCTTAACTATTAGAAACTTTTATCCTTAAGGATTGTGTGGTTGTTATCTTATGTAGGAAGAGATCCGTTTCATGATCAATCCTGAATTAATTGTTGGCATGCTTTTCTTGCCATCAATGGCAGACAATGAAGCTATAGAAATTGTTGGTGCCGAAAGGTTCTCAAATTATACTGGGTAAGTTCAGTTTATGATTTTTTGCCTGTTTAAACTTTAAAAGGTGAAATTCCTAGAATTTTTTTCAGTTTTATTTGTTGCGCAGCTATTAAATTCAAAGTAATTCTTTTGGTTCTTTCAATGCCTGGCCTAAATATCAAGCATGAATGATTTATATGAACAAGATTGATGGTTGATTTGGACCTTCTACTTATAGTCTTATAGGGTGTGTGGATACTACTTTGAAGAACTGAGTTGTGCTTCTGTTTCATATTCTCAGGAAACAACCTTATGTTATCATTATGCATTTGGTTGTGATTGATGACATACATGTGGTCCATAACACTAATATATTAAATTTTTACTTACAAGTTGGATTTCCAATCCCTATTCGACAATTTTGCTCAGACATGTTGATTCAACACTCTTAAGAGAATAACTGTTCTTGGAAGTGAATATGGCTCGAATTGAAGGCAACAATGTGACCACTATTTAGATGTTAGGTTTAGTCGGGATTTTTGTCATAATTCAACACGTATTATTCTAAATGTTAAGACGACATCCATGGATTTGGAAGCCAAAGGGATTTTCAGATGTCAAACATTAATCTAAATAAGCGAAATTTTGTATGGATGTTCAAACCTAGAATTTTGAATTAAGTCATTTTATAATTTGAATATTATAATCTATTATCAAATCAAAATTTGAATTATAAATCACAATTATTAAGAATATGAATTTTATATTTTATAATAAAGAATTGTATAATCAATGAGTAGTTATAGCAATGAGATTCTAATTATATTAGATTTAAGTGGATTTTATTTTATAGTTATTAAAATTATAGTTGTAGCATTTTAACGGGATGGCCCTAAGGAAAGGGTAAGAATAAAGATAAGATATCAAAGGTATGTGAACAGATCATTCAAAAAGGCCCAGGAACTAGGCTCAAAGGACCCAATTAAAAAAGAGTGGGATACATCTCAAAATAGTTTTGTTAAGGGTTTGATCCAATATTTGTAAATATCACCATTTTGGATTGGCTTACCATTTACCATCCAAACGTGCAAATACAAATTTCAGTATGGGTTTGCATCAGTGATCTATTTTAAGTTTTAACTAACAAATAATGTTCTTTCTTCCATAGCAAAAATATACCGGTCTCTCTCTCTCTCTCACTTCTCTATTGGTGATTCATTGTCTAGTTTTTAATATTTTATTAGTTTCAGTAATTACACTGGATTCTGACTGGTCATTTTTCCTCAGGGTATGCCCCTTGTGAAACCTTTAATGTGTTTTAATTGTATTTTATCACACCTGCCTATTCATTTACAAGAATGAAATGTCAAGTGACAGTGACTTTTTAACAAATCCAAAAAATCACGAGATATTCTCCACATTAAGATAATTGAATGTGCTAATATGCTGAAAATGAAGTTGCCACCAATCATTGAATTAAGGTGTGGTTTGTCAACTAAGAAAACAGTTTAATTAAAAAAAATTACCTAGTCTACGAAAATCAAATGAGCTCAGGGCGAGGGGTTCGGTTTCGACTTGGTAAGGTGTTGGGCACCTCATGTCGCGCCCCAAAATCCCATCTAGGTTAAAAATGGAATTTTGGCCCATGACACTGCTTATCTTGAACTTATCTTAAAAGCATATAAGGCATACTAAAATGAGAATTCAAAATTTTCTTAATTAATATGTCATCAATTCCATATCACAATGTAAATTCGACTGAACCTGGAAATTTGAATTCATCAATCAAAATCTCTAATCAATAACCTAAGCTTAAATCCAATATCCATGAAAAACGAGTCTAAAAATCATCCATAATGAAATCTAATTACAACCCTTTCAATCAAAGTCTAATAAAACTAGGAGTTCAGTAATAGGGATATCGATCCAAATCCTTCTCTTCAATATAATCACCTCCTGTTCTTCTATATATTCCTTCTCTTCCCACGATTTAGCTGTAGTGTCTAACTCTGAACCTGCCGACACAAAACATATCAGCTAAGTACATGCAGCTCAGTAAACATAAAATCCTAGCTAACAATATCACAAACATTAACATAAACATATTTATCATGTCTTAATTTAACATGCATACATACATAAATTAGAATGTGGAAATCATGTGAGCATCTTATCTTACTTGTGATCGTCTTATCTTACTTGTCTTGTTTGAGTCGTTCTTGTCTTATTTTTCTCGTGAATAACATCAACTTACATACATTTGTGCAATAACTTAAAATAACTCTTCGCCATATACATGAAGAGGCTACTATATATTACTCTTATTGAGATACCAACCTTAGCACTCGCCAGTGCGCGCGTACTTCCTTATGATTCACTTGCTTAGGTACTCATACCCTTATGATCTTAAACTGATGTTACTCGTAAACTGGTGGAAACTCAAACATGCATTCATACTTAGATAATTACTTACTTTTGGCATACTTTGTTATCATGATCTTATCATGCTTGTGCGTATATCATATTCGTGAGTGAAAAATGATAATCCCTCGGTTAAATTGCACCTTAGATTACTAATCAAGTGCCGTCAGAAATCCATCATAGCCATAGTCACAAAGTCGGGGTTCGGGAATAATTCGGCAAGGGTCAATTCCGGAAAAATTCGGGAAAAAAACGGAGAAAAAATTTATAATTATAAAAATTAGAAACGATGCTAATTAATATATCTAACAATTTGGTGAGATAATATACAAAAAGAGTAACTATAAGCAACAATAAGAAATTCATAACATTATTTTAACATCAAATTCATTCATCAAGACATTAAATTTCATTAAAACATCAATTATCAAGATTAAAAACAAGACTAAAATACGTATATTAATAAGAACACTCATTTATATTCATCAATCGCTCAAAAGCGCATCAAAGTCATCAATATCTACATAAACTTCATTCCCAAAAAATTTCAAGATTATCTGTTTTTTTTTTTTCGTATTATTTGTTTTAAATGTGTTTTTTTTCGTATTATTCGTTTTAAACACCGTTTTCTACGACAGGGTATTAATGCGCGTTTTAAACAGGTTATTTTTTTTAAAACGTAGTTTTTTGTGACTATGATCATAGCGTCCCATACCACTATGATAAAAGACCTAAGCAACAAGACCGTAATTCAAAGCTCGTTTACTTGAATATAGATCACAACTTGTAAAGTCACACATCATACATCATGACATATCATTCTCAATATTCATAGATTGAACATGCATAATCATGGTTCTTAAAATAAAATCATATCATCATAGATTTTTTTATTTATTAATATCTCATTTTATTCATAAAGAGGAAGACTATATAAAAACATAGGACTACCGAGTTTACCAGCGAGTAAAGTCAGTCCCGACCAAACTGCCAACCACAAACCTCCCTCACGGGTCTACAAAATGTCCTGAATTTCCTCCCTGTTACAATGCAAGCCAACCCACTTCAAAACTACCCAAGTGTATGCGGTCGCATATCCCGGGCACTGGAGATGTTTTATCCTCAAACACTCTACGATTTCTCTCTTTCCATAGTGACCAAGAGATAGCCCCAGGAAGGACTTCCCAAATATTCTCCCAAACTTCCGGTCCTTTATCCCAATACCAACAATCGAGGAGATTATGAAAAGATGAAGGGAAAACCCATGCCACTCTTATTCGGGATAAAAAGAAACCCTACACCTCCGACGCTACTGGGCAATGTAATAGAAGATGATTCGCTGTCTCTTCCTCTTGAAGGCACATGAAGCATATATTCGCCATACTCCATCCCATAGTATTAAAACTTGGCGAGTCGACTCGAAACTCGGCCGAGTCGACTCGACTCGGCCAGGTTTCGAGTCGAGTTTGGGGCAAAACTCGGTTTTTGACACTGAAAACCGAGTAACTCGCCTCGACTCGCCCTGACTTGCCCGAGTTGTTGTACTCTTTTTTAAAAACAAACAATTGAGTAAACTGCCTACCCGATTGATTAAATTATGTTTTTTTTTCTTTTTTTTAACACACCCCACCCACTCTTAAGTATAAATACAAAACAAAAGGAGGGTGTTTAGTATATATTAAATTATATATCTCATTTTAAGCATGTTTTATCATTACTTTTGAATTTATACCATATATATAGTATTAGAAAAATATTATATATGTCCGAATTTTAGGTGTTATTACTCGGACAAGTTTTGCCCGAGTTTCCGAGTTGACTCTACTCGGCAAGTTTCCGAGTCGAGTCGAGTTTTCGGGTTTTAAAACACTGCTCCATCCTCGATGTTGCAAATGATCCCGGTTAGAATTTTGTCCAACGAAGCTGACCAAAGGAAGAAAGAAACCTTGGATGGTATACCGGGGTTCCACACCACTCTATGAGGGTAGGCGATTCCCGTCAAAGGAGACAAAGACTGATATAGAAGCCTAATCGAGAAGCGCCCATGACTACACCTCGACCATAGCCTGTAGTCCCTAAGATCTAGACACACTCCTGTCAGAGTGATATGCTCCAAAAGGCGTGAGAAATCGCTGAATTCCCAATCTTTGAAATCTCTACGCATCCTTAGATTCCAAACGATTCCCTCAGAACCCGCCTCATAAGAATCCGCCACAAGGGCATCCCTGTCAGTAGAAAGAATAAACATGTATCCAAAATCATTCTCAAAATCATCCTTGAGGAGAGTGGAACCTGACTAGATATCCTTCCAAAATCTTATCTCCGTTCCTCTTCCCGCCCGATAAGTAAAGAAAGGCACTACCAAACCGGCGTTGGCCATGGTCCCCTTCCAAATTCCCACACCGTGTGTACCCCTAACCTCCCGGGGGATCCAGCGAGATGTCTCCCCATACTTGGCCAATCATCATACATTTATCTTACCCATAAATACATAGAGATTGTGGACCTAAAATCCCTATTTGCACATAAATCCCATAAATACATAGAGATAATAGACCTAAAATACCTATTTGCACAGAAATCCCATAATCTCGTATCAAAACACCAAATTATTAAACCAAAACTTCGGAATACATCCCTTCCTCCATATTTAATCATGCAAAATTCCAAATCATTCCCTTCCTCCATATTCAATTATACACACATTAAATCATAGTCATAATCTTATCCTACATTAATAATCGTGAAAAGATTTACATAGGAGAAGATCTCTACAATAAAAAAGCCACGCTTATTCTTGTTCGAAATCTTAATTCTTATTTTTTAATTAACATCAATGATCATGGTATTGATAGTGAAGAATCTATATCTACATAAACATCCATGCTTGTTCTTTTCTTACTTGAAATTTTGATCTCTTATCCTTAATTTAGGTCAATGGTTATGGAATTCTTAACAAAGATATTATATCTACCTTTCTTGATCGCTTCCCTACGATCACAAGCTTGCAAATGACCATTGATCATGATCTCCATGCTTCTCTCCTTCCCTAAGCAAAAGCCTATGCAAAACCTTAGGTCAATCATTCGGGAAAATCTACTGTTGCAAAATTGCATTTCTCGTTCGAGCGGGGTTTTTTTGTACTTTTTGTGAACTCCAATGTTATGCATTCAGATCACAATAAAGACTAAAAACGAAGAAAGTATATGGGTTTCTACTCCCAAACTAATCCATCCAACGGACGGTAACCTATGCTTTCATAGTTCCCCTAGGAGATCATATCTACTTGAAATACCAGCTTTGAAGACAGAAAAATGCATAAGATGTATGAGAGATGCATGAGGACTTAGATTTAGGAAGATTTCTATATTCCGAGTCTATAAAGGAATAGAGGAAATTAAATCCACAATTTCTAATTTAAGCATACTATAGGGATGTCTACAAGGACCCCATTACTCTATGAAAAAAAAACTCAAATGATACTTCAACCTAGAACTTAAACCTCAAGAAGATAATGGAATCAAGGAAAACTCCTATAACCTAAAACCAGAGTTTTAAATGGCGAAGGTGCTCCCTCATTTTCTAACTAAAAAAAATTAGAAATTAGAAAAATGGTAAAAAAAAATTAAAAAGAGAGGAAATATATATATATATATATATATATATATATATGTAATATAAGAAGTGCTAAATAAATAATTCAAAGCAAAAGCCGCAATCTAAATTTACATTTATGTTCATATACATTGAAAAATAGATAATGTTCAATCATCAATTTATGTACTGAATTTTGGATTCTAACAAACATTTGCAAAGAACTCTCGAAGAGGGAAAAAAGAAAAAAGTAATTCTTAAATCCTTGAGTTGTGTGGCTAGAACGCGATTTTTGGTTAATGCATGAGGTATATGCCTCGGGCATAAAGCGAGCCACAAATCGTGGGGCAATCGCCTCATGTGAGTCTCACACTTTGAGGCGTATGCCTCAAGGGGTTTAAGCAACAAGATTGCACCTCGAGGTGTGTTCCTTAAGCCTCACCCCAAACCGAGCCTCAAGGCATTAGCCTCGCAAGCCTTTTAAAACACTGTCGAAAACCTATGGGAGGTTACCAACCTAATATAAGGTCCCAAAATAACATTGAATGGAGTAAAGTAAAGATAAAATTGGGTCTAAAAGAATTTTAATAGGAGATGTAGAGACTTAGAGACTTAGTGGTTGGCTGTGTTTTTCCGTCCTTGTTCTTGTTGATTCACAATTTGTGAATCTGTTCTGCTTCTCTTATTTTTAATGAATTGCTTTTACCGATCAAAAAAATAAATAAAGGCAAGCCTAATAAACTCTATCTATCGAAAAAAAAAAGAGAAGAATGGTTGTATGCAAAATCATGAGAATGCAACTTTTAAAATTCAAGTTTCTAAAACTAAATTTGCCTTCCTTTCCCCATTTTCACAAGGAGCCCCTATTCGACGGAACACATCAAAAGGGGTCCAACCAAAGTGAAATTAGGAGATATGTTGGTGGTCTAACCTAACTAAGGCTCATACAAAAGTGACTAAGAAAAGAGGGGTTCTATGCTTAAAGGTTCCTTCCCTTCCCCCTTTCATAAGGAACCCTCCCCCCCTCAATCAGTGGAATACATCAAAAGGAGTCCAAATTACATTTGGAAAAGTGTTGGTTTTCCTATCCTAGTTAAAGGCCATCACGGAAGAAAATAAAAAGAGAAGGGATAGAAGTAGAGATGCTGAAATTAAAAAGACTAAGTTAGATGAGACTTATTACCTAGTGTTGTTGGACTTCCTTTAAAGCTCATTCCTTTGCTCATTACTTCCCTTCTCCTTCCTCTTCTAAGATCAAGGTATTAAACTTCGGTCGCTAAGGAAGTTGATACGTTTCAAGAAAGTTTAAAGAAGTCCAAAGAAGTTGTGTAAAAATTAAAGAAGTCTAGGAAACTTAAAGGAAATAATGGAAATATAAGATGAAATTTTAGAAATTCATTACTTAAGCATAAATACATATCTAGAATTCATTATATTACTGATGCAAGCATGTAGTACTCAAATTCTAATGTGAGAATCATGTTAAGTGACATACGTTGTCTACTTGTCTGAGCTGTAATTTATTCTTGATATTTCTCTATATTGTCTATTTTTTTAAAACTATATTTTATCCTCCTTGTCAAGTGAAGGATATGTATTCTCTTCATTTTTCAATGGTTATCCATGTTAGTTGTTTTAGAAATCTGAAAAAACTTATGAATGAACATTAAAGTTGATAAATAATTGAAATTAAATTTAGTTTTTAAACATATTTCAATCTGCACTTGATGAGGTCAATTTTTTTATAGGATTGAATCAATATGTGAAAAGAAGGATATGAGTAGTTAAAAAAAAATTAATTTATAAAATACAATTAGAAATTTATTTAATTTTTTAATATTACTAAAAATCCCTTATGGGCATAATATACTAATAAAAAAATTATTAGAATAATAAAATTATAATTTATAATAAGGTTAATGCTAACCACACTAATAATAAAATTATAATTTATAATACGGTTAATACTAGCAACACTTTCTTTTAAAGCTAATTATATTTATAATAAGGTTAATGTTTGGGACACATGTCTTTCTTTATGAAGAAAGTAAGTTTAAAGCGAGTGGAACTAACATTACCCTTTTAAGTTAAAACTTAAAAGCCCTTCAATTTATAGATTTTTTTCGGTTAACTTCCATCAAAGTTTTGCATTTTCTAAACACTTTTTTTCCTATTTCGGTCAAAGTTTACCAGGAAGTCTAATATTTTTAAAATACAAGAGCATTTCGCTTTGGACACCACGGAAGTCGACTCAATTCGGTCAACTTTGGCGGAATTGAGTCGATTTTTGACACCATGTGTAAGATTTGGAGAGGGGAGGATGATCTATCTAAAGGGTTCTTATTGAGCTAATACTAAAGATGATAAGGCTAGGGGCAATAGTGGCTAAGAGCCTAAGACAATGGAGGGCAAGGGGGATTAAGGGTGGGTAAAGGGGCTAAAACTTCAAGAGCAAAAGGTTGCCTAGCAAAAATGCTTGGCTGCTCAAGTGCCATGGAGCTTGTTGATTGATGGTGTTGAAATGGGTTAAAGAGGGGGATATATATAGGGTGAGAATGGGAGAAAGGAATTCTCTCACTTCTCATGTGGGACTAAAAGAGGTTAGAGACATTTTGGTATTTTGAATGGCAATTATGTAAAGTAAAGGACTAAAACCAAAGAATAATCTAATTTCTCGGGGGGGAAATTTACCCAAAGTGCAAGAATACTCTAGAAGAAGGCTGTTATAATTTGTTGAAAATCAAAGGTGGAGGTAATCCAATAATGGGATTATCGGCATGTGAAATGCTGCCTCATTTAAATGTGGAGTTAATTGAATTCAATGTTTAAGTAAGCCTGTGAGGCTTACGCCTTGAGGCTCACCTCAAGGTGAGGCTTAAGGAAAACGTCTTGAGGCTCAACCAGGAGGCTTAAACCCCATGAGGCTGACATGAGACATATGCCTCACACCTTGAAGCTCTGACTTTGTGCTGATCTAACATGGAAAGGTGTTAACGACCTTCAACAAAATATCTTAGCTCCAATGTGGCGATAGAAGTAATACCGATAATGCGGATTTAATAAATTAAAGGCACATGTGGTAGATAAAACACCGACTGAATGATAAAAGTCTAAAATATAATTGGTGGTGGATTGCCAGTCGCCAAATGGATCTGCCTCTTTGTAAGTTAAGTTTCCCTTTGATTTTCATCATCCAAATATTCAAATAATGGCTGATTAGAGAACATTTTAGTCCATGGATTAGGGTTTCTTTAGTGCCACTCAATTACCAAAATACCCCTATCTAATGGTTAGGGTTTTATGAGATCCTAAAAGTACTCTAAGGGTGATGGACTAAAGGTTCCTAAAGGTAAATCTTTCCTTGGAGTTCATAAGGAGGAAAAGATAAGAAATAGGCCTTTCGACCAAATCAGGAGTATTTGACCGGACAAAACAAGGTGTCTACATTAAGCTACAAGATGGTATAAAGGGAGCTGTTACTTTTAGAAGTATACATCTTCAAACAGCTTATTCTACAAGAAATAATGAATTAAACCAACGTGAGATTGCTATGTGTGTTAATTGTAATTCGACTAGTGTAATCCCCCTTTTTTTTTTACTATTGTAATTCCTTGCAAGTTTATATGACAACTGACTCAATTTTATACCGGCTAGTTTATATGACAACTGACTCAATTTTATACTGGCTTTCCACTTTTAATATCATCTTTGATTTGGAATTAAACCAACACGAGATTGCTATGTCCATTAATTGTACTTATACTATTGTAACTCTTTGCAATATTATACCTGCTTTCCAATTGTAATATCATCTTTGATTTGGTATAGCTATGCTGCCTCATTCCGTTTTTCGGGTGACTATCTGGATAATAGACCAAGAGATTCTACGGGGAGACGCAAAACGAGGATAATTGTGATAGACGCATTATGCTTCCCAAGGATGAGACAGTATGGGCTTGAATGCCTCCTCCGGTATGTTAACCTTTTCTCCTTGGCATTATATAGTACTTTAAAATTGCAAGTTCATATCAACCAAACGAAAAGGTTGTGTTAAATTACTTTAAATTGCAAGTTCGTATCAACCAAAAGAAAAGATTGTGTTAATCAGACACACCAATCTTGGATGCAGTACCCGTGTCCGACATTTATTGGGTAGTGGTACTTCCAGGCCACTATGCCCTTGTCACACCCCAATCCAAAGAGATACCACTTTCAAATTGCTCATCAATTATGCAGACCTTCAGACTAGATGTCCACAAACTAGTGTGTTTTTAGATTATTGATTTTAATATTGCATTTTCTTAACTTTTCTGCGAGTCACTCAGAATTAATTAAAAATAAATAAATACAGAGATTGCTTAGAAAATGAATTAAGTGTAGCCACACTTTATACATGCTGTAATTTAGAGGTTTACCATGTACAAGTATGTGTACCCTAAACTAGATGACTCTTGTACCTGTACTTGGGTAATGCAGGAAGAAAGCTTGGATATGGCATAAAGTTGCCGCAAGTTTATTTTAGTTGATGTCCGATGTTTGAAATAATGGATCAGAAAACCTATATCATTGTGGGTGTTCTTTTGTATCAGAATCTATAGCTGGTTCATAGGATGTGGTTTGTGTCTTATTTCATGTAATGTTGGGAAATGCTCTAAAGGTTAGAAGGAATGGTGGTACAATGTCAACCTTTTATCTATCTTTTAAAATATATGCAGTTCGTGAGGATGCTATAGTATGTTCTAGTTAAGATAGATCCTTCTTTAGTTGTTTGGGAATATTTATGTATAATAATCTCATAAATGTACTAGGTCTATTATTATTTTGAATTAAAGAGAGTTCATTGCTTCATATCTGGTTGGAAACTTCATGTCTAAGAACTTAATATCTGGTTTCAATCGCAGTTCTCCTGGTTGGCCCCACCTTGAATCTGTTATGCCACCGATTATCACAAAACAAGTTCATACATGTAGCATGGTATAAACTATCAATATACGTATTAGTAAGTCCAAAATAGGAAACGTATGAAGGATAAAATTAAGAAAATGTAGAAAACTCGTGGAAACGTAAACCGAAACTTATTTAAATGCAAAGCTAACGCCAAAAATGTTTGTTGGAGTCCTATAGATACTATTTGAACTATTTATATGACTGTCATGCATTATCTCATAAAACCGCAAATACTTTTTGCGTATATGCATGAATACATATATACTGGTGTTTTAAAAGGCATGTGAGACTTACGCCTTGAGGCTCGCCTTAGGGCAAGGCCTAAGGAAAATGCCTCGAGGCTTAACATTGAGGCTTATGCCTCAAAATGTGAGATTCACATGGGACGAACGTCCCACGTGTGACTCGCTCTAAGACTAAGGCCTACGTCTCATGCATTAACATAAAATTGGTTCTAGCTACATAACTTAAGCCTTTTGAAATTATTTTTTTCTTTCTTCATTTTTCCCTCTTAAAGACTGCAACTGTCTGTTGGAATCCAAAATTCAAGACATGAATTGATGACTCAGCATTATCTATTTTGCAATAAGTATATGAACGTACAGGTAAATTTAGATTGCAGCTTTTACTTGCCTTTCTAGGACTTATCTTTTTATACGATGATTGAATAATTTGTTTAGCACTTCTTTATATATATATATATTGTAATTTTTTTATAATTTCTAATTATTATTATTTACAAAATGAGGGAGCGTTGGGAGTAGACCTTAGGGGTGTAAACAAGCCGTGCCCAACCGAGCTGGGCACTGTTCAAGCTTGGCTCGTTGCATATGTAGTCTTTCTCAGGCTCGGCTCGAGCTTGACTGGAGCTCTAGAAAACCAACTCAAGCTCGGCTCCTCCACAAGTAATCGAGCTCGGCTTGGTTTGACTCGAACATGGATTTATACAATGTTTTGTTTGGATAACCTGTAATCAGGGTTTCTGTTTCATTGGATAATGGATTTGTTTAGTTAGATTCTGATTTATGGCTTTATCATCAATGATGAAAGATTTCAGATTACAGAATGTTGCTAGATCTAATAGTGGGAGATAATCAGGTCAATGGCAAAGCTGGGAAGAGACACAGCAATGCTGTGGCTTTGCAAAAAACAGAAGTGTTTGTTGGGGACGACACAATAACCCATGAGATTATTACCTTTAAATAAATAAATGAATTTATAGAGAGAGAGAGGGAGAGAGAGATGGCATGGTGGGGACGACACTCCAAACCATTAGATTATCACCCCATGAGCGCATCACCTTTAAATAAAATATTCATCCAAAACCAAAAGACAATGGTGGGGACGATGGGGCCGGCAATGGCATTCAGTGACTAAATGGTGGGGAGGAGATGAGGGAATAAAATATATTAACATAGGTGCGAACGGTAGTGAGCAACGACAGTGTGGTGGGAGAGGTAGTGAGCAGTGGCGGTCAGGTGGTGTGATGAGGATGACGGCGAGACAACGACTTTTAGCTTTGGAAGAATGAAAACAAGAGAAAGAGATGAAAAGTTAGGGTTTAGTCTCACAAATATTGAAGAGTGTAATTACTCTTTTATATAGAACATTGTCAAAAAATTGTCTTTTTGTTTCTTAAATTCTTTGGTAATACTACTATTGTTAAGGATTTTTTGTCTATTAAAAATATATAAATGTAAATAAAACTGTTATTGGTGTTATTATTTATTATGAAAATAATCGAGCTGAGTCAAGCCGAGCCACCTATTGCTCTTGTTTGGCTCGTTAACTCTTCATGCTCACTCTAGCGGCTTGGATCGACGAGACTTCTCTATAAGTTTAAGCTCGGTTTATTTGGTGCTGAGCCGAGCTGGCTCAGCTCTTTGACAGCCCTAGGAAGCCTCATGCCTTTGGAGGTCCGAACGCCTTGCCTCACACCTTCACATTTTAAAACATTGATATATACAACGATATTGAGAGACATATTAAAGCATGTTCCTTTAAAGAAACATTAATTTGTAAGTAATGAAATACATAAATAGATCTAATTAAAAAAAAGAAATACCTAAAAAATTCCTTCAACAAACAACACTTAAACAAAAGCTTAACTATTACAAGTCATCATCATTTCATATGAGGTCGACTATGTGGCTGTAACTGTGAGGAACCTCCAGCCTTAAACTACTTTCCAGTAAAAGATAATATATGTCAGTCTTCTTCTTCCTTCCGAAGAGTCTCCATGCTTTGTCTTCCAGCAAGCTGAAAATTAGGATCCTAATCTAAAGAGATGAACTCTAACTCCGTTGTTATAAAAATAGTGGAGATATTTTGAGATTCATTCTCTATCTCAAAAGTCTCTATGCTCTGTTTTTTAACTTTTTGGAAATCAGTCTCTCGACAACCTCTTAAAAAACATGATATTACTCATATGAGGAATATCACTTTTCTTGTCTGTGTTGTCCCCTCATAGGCAGACATTTTCTGTACATTTTCTTGCATGTTTGTCAGCAGATGCTCCATCATCAAATCCTGACCCTTTTAGGGACGTGAGCATCCCTTAACATCCAATTCCATATGAACCAGGTGCTTCTTAAAGTTGGAGTTCAGGGATTATTCGGCTTGGGAAAATTCGAAAAAATAGGCAAAAAAATTCAAAAAAATTGGGAAAATGTCAGGCAAGGTATGAAAAATAATAATAAGATTATTAATAATGAAAATTTATAAATGAATATATTGCATATATTAGATATTTATTTGGATCTTTAAAAAAAAATTGTGAACAATTCACATTTAATTTGCGAAATTCGTTACTTTTTGAAAAAAATCACATTTTATTTATAAAGTCAGAATACTTTGTGAATTAATTGTTCGACAAAAACTTTGTGAATTGTTCAAGACTTTTTTGGAAAAATTGGAGAACTTTGTTATACATCCTGGGATACTATTTGCTTGTAATCTTGTACTTATCGCCATTCACCATCTCTTAGTGCTTCCAACCAATATCGAAGGATCTTCAAGGGATGATTAAGTAGTACAATACAACAATGAAACCAATATGACAATATTAAATCCATAAAATTCATATTGAAAAAATTAAATAAAAAGAATTAAAGAAAAAATTTAAAATTATTTTTAATATAAAATTAAAAATTGTGTAAATTAACATAAAGAAAGATTAGTCTATAGGTCTAATAACTCAATCATAAACTGATCTCCTATAAATATCTAAAATATAAATACATAATTTTTTTTTTGGACAGTAATCAAACAATTATATAAATAAAAAAGGCTAGGAAACAAGAGCAAGCAACAAAGCAAAGATAGAGTTTACAAGACAATAAACTCAAACAAACTGAATAAAAGCACCGCCTTGACTCTTGTCCTACAACTCCCCCCGAAAGGAAAACTTAGCCTAGCACCACCCGAAGTTTGTCCCTCTCCTTATGAATACCTGCCCATTCCAACACAACCAACCGCACCCGAGCACATATACGAGATTGGGACGCTGAAGTACCCTAAAAAACTCTAAGATTTCTTTCTTTCCACACCATCCAAGCTATAGCACCCGGCAACACCGACCAAATAGCCTCTAACACGCCATTTTCACTGTCCCTCGGCCAACACGCTAGGAAGCTAAGAAAGGACGTGGGAAATACCCAATCCACACCTAAGTGGGAAAGAAAATATCCCCAAATGCCACCCACGATAGGGCATTGTAGGAGCAAATGGTCCACTAACTCTTCCGCTTGGAGGCACAAGAAACATCTATTGGCTAACCTCCACCATCTATGCTGTAAGTGGTCACAAGTGAGAATTTTGTCCAAGGCAGCATTCCAAAGGAAGAACAATACCTTAGAAGGAATGCCTGGGTTCCAAACGACCCTTTGAAGGAATGAACCCATGGATATCGGTCCCAAGGACTGAAGTAGGGATCTAACTGAGAAGCGCCCATGCTTACTGCCAGACCAAACCCTACAGTCCCTCATATCCCCCCGCAGAGAATAAGTACTAATACAAGCCAACCTCCGCGACGCTTCCTCCACTTCCCAATCATTTAAGTCTCATCTCAATGTCGGACACCAAACCATCCTCTCTCCCCTTCTCCAAATAATCTCCAACAACTGCATCCCTAACGGTGGCTAGCACAAACATGTGACCAAAATCATCCTGAAGCCTGGTCTCGCCACACCAAACATCTTTCCAAAATCTCACTTCTGACCCCTGCCCCACTATAAATCAGAACTTCGGCACCACCAAACTAGTCGTCGCCATGATCCCCTTCCAAAGACCCAAGCCATGCGAAGTTTTCACCTGATTTGGAACCCAACGTGAATGCTCCCCATACTTAGCTACTATCACTACTCACCACAAACTATTCCTTTCCGAACCGATTCTCCAAATCAATTTTCCTAACAAATCCTTATTGACTAGAACCAGAGACTTAAGGTTTAACCCCCCTTCTTCCTTCAGCCGGCAAATTTGATTCCACGCCACCAGATGATACTTAAAAGAGTCCACCTTCTTATTCCACAGAAACTCCCTCTGCTTTCGCTCTAACAAAACGGCCACAGGTTTAGGAATGGTAAGAGTGGACATATAATAAGTCGGGAGGCTACTGAGGACGCTATGGATAAGAATTAACTTTCCGCCTTTAGAGAGGTAATGAGCCTTCTAACTAGCTAGCCGATTCGCGCACCTCTCTATGATCGACGCCAAGATCGCTCTAGTTTTAAATCCTCCCCCTAATGGCATACCCAAGTACATCGTCGGAAGGACTCCCACTCTACAACCAAAGCAGATTGTCAATTGGTCCATGATGAGCACATCTCCTACACCCACAATCTCTGACTTGGCCAAGTTAACTCGCAGTCTGGATACTACTTCGAAACAGTGAAGGAGACACCACAAATTACATCGCGATGCGTTATAGAAAATGAGGGTATCATCCGCAAACTGGAGATGAGATATGCGGAGCTACGCTGGACCAATCGAGAACCCCTCAAAAACCTCCCCTTCTGCTTTAGATAGCATTCTGCTCAAAACTTAAATTCCTTAATTTTATATTTGAATTATTAAATTCCTTAATTCCTTAATTTTATAATAAAAAAAATTGATATTTGAATAAAAAATATATAATCCAAAAGAGGGTTAGTGGTGGGATCTATTAGTTCACACTTAGAACACTAACATATAATACTTTCAAGTATAAATGAGTAGTATACATAGTTACCAAGTTCTCCGATTTTTTCGAAATATCCCAAATAATACCGGTCTTTTTCGTCGAACGATTAATTCATGAAGTATTTGCGAGTTTTGGAAAAATGACTTTTTCAAAAACTCGTGAATTTCGTGAATTAAACATGAATAATTCACAATTTTTGAAAAAGTCCCGAATAAATATCTAATATATGAAATATATTTGTTTTAAACTTTCATAATTAGTGATCTTATTTTATATTTTTCATTTCTTACCTGACATTTTCCCGACTTATTTCCAAATTTTGGCGATTTTTCCGAACCTTTTCGAAGACGAATTATTCCCCAACCCTGACTTGGTAACTATGGTAGTATATATGTATTAAAAAACATATTTTGATGTATTTTTGTAATTTTAAAAAAAAAAAATCTGAAAAATGAGATGAAATCTCATTGTTGAATACCCATAGATATGGATTGGCCACAAACTCATAGATTTATGATCTAAAAGCATGTTTGGATTCATTTCAATGGATTCAACACCCTAAAATAGAAAATAAAGAGAATTAAACATATCTCAATGAATAGTGAAAAAATAGTTTTGATTTGATGTACACAGAGTTTGAATTTTTTTTTTTGATCTTTTGATAGGAACAAAGTATATGATCTTAGTGTTAGAAAAGGGGTTTGGAGATGGGATTCAAAAGAGAGCTCCATAGAGAATTTGAGAGCTCTTAAGCTCAATATATATCCTTGGCTCATTACATTCGAATTTCGATACGTATCGTACCGCATTAGTTGTATCAATTACAATCTAAACTCATGTAAATTTTTAAGTACTTAAGTATATCATATGATATTGATAACCTCAAACTACGACCGATACGATCGAAACTCATGGTACTTGAGTGTGTAGTATCAGTAACCTAAAAAACTGATACATATTGATAAGCTTGATATTTTAAACTATGATCTATAGTTTGCAATGGCTACATAAGTGTTTCCACGTGGAAGCAAAATTTCGCCTTTATTGACACAGGACAAGAAACTGGAGTCAATGAAGGATGAAGGAAGTAGTTTTCGAGAGGTTTTGAACTAAGTTTAGGTATAAATTTCGATCCCCCAAGAATTGGAAGCATCTAAATGAAGTTTTAAGTAAAAATTGTAAAAACAATAGAAACTATGAAACATTAAGGGATCACTGGAAATCTAGGATGAAATTTTAGGAAATGATGAAATAAACATCAAATCATCAATAGATACTCATATCTTCTTATATATAATGAGAATTCCCCCCCTTCAAAATGTAGATTAATTTTTTCATAATTCCCAAACTACCCTTATCATAATCATTATATAATATGAACACTTGATTGGATGTTTTGCTTATTTCCCATACTACCCCTTATTCTCTACGGTTTTAATTGGACTCCTTAGAGTCCAGTTGTGGCACTGAGGCCGTCATGTGTCTCTTTTAACACTCCTTAAATGTAGTTAAGATTCACCCACCCCTTGGGTTCATCCACTTATCCTTGGATTTTGGAAAAAAATATGAAAAAGGGACACATGGCAACCTTTAAGGGTGGCTGAATCTTTACCACAATAAAAGAGTGTTAAAAGGGACACATGGCGACCTTTAAGGGTGGCTGAATCTTTACCACAATAAAAGAGTGTTAAAAGGGACACATGGCGACCTCAGTGGCGTAACCGGACTCCTTGCTCTCTTGGCAAAACACTCCAAAAGAAGAACGTCTCGCCAAGGCCCCGCCCGCCCCTTTCTTTGCTATACTCAAAATGCCCCTAAAGGTTCTTGGTTCTCAAAATGTCTCTACATCATATTTTTATAACCAACGTGTCCATCACAATTTTTTTATCCAAAATTTCCCTCAAGTTTTTATACCCAAAATATTCCTTATTGTTTTCCAAAATACCCTCACTAGGGTCCTTCCCAGTCTCTCTCCCCTTTCCCTCTCTCTCACGTTAATCGCATGTGTCGCCCACTAGTTTCTTTATAATCTGGAATATGCAAATGTAAGTAACTAAATATACACTCTATTACTTGGGACATCTCTATTGATGTATTGTGATCATATGACAAAGTCATGCCACTAACCAGTGTTTTAAAACCCGAAAACTCGAATCGGAAACTTGTCGAGTAGAGTCAACTCGGAAACTCGGGCAAAACTCGTCCGAGTAATGACACCTAAAACTCGAATATATAATATTTGTCTAATACTATATATATGGTATAAATTCAAAATTAATGATAAATCATGCCTAAAATGAGATATATAATTCAATATGTACTAAACACCCCCCTTTTGTTTCATATTTATACTTAAGAGTGGGTGAGGAGTGTTAAAAAAAAGAAAAAAAACATAATTTGGTCACTCGGGTAGGCCGGTTTACTCGATTTTTTGTTTTAACAAAAAAAATACAAAACTCGGGCAAGTTGGGGTGAGTCGAGGCGAGTTACTCGGTTTTCAGTGTCAAAAACGAGTTTTACCTCAAACTCGACTAGGCCAAGTTTCAAGTCAACTTGCCGAGTTTTAATACTATGCCACTAACCTTCTATCGGTCACATTTTTTTCATAGGGTCAACAATATTGTCGGAAAAATTTTCCCTTATCGTCCGAAAAATTCCGAATAGTTGGTGTTAGGATTATCTGCTTGATTTAATTTGTGAGACATGACCAATCTAAGAGAACCCTTTGGGTTGATGGGGCCACTTGCCCTGTTTGTAGGCAGATATGGTTCATAGATGCCTCTGTTATAGACATGTGTTCTATAAATTTAATCTTTTTAAGGTACAGTTACTCTCTTTTTGTCAAACTAGTATCACTCCAAATGGTTGATTGCAACAGGGAGACTAATAAGGCGTTCTGTGGATTTTTTGATCAATCAAAATATCAGAGGTACCTGCAAATTTTTCAAGAGGATGCATTTTGCGGAGATCAGTTTGGTAGGGATGTTAAAGGCCTAAAAAATGAGTCTGTGAGCGTTCTTATGGTGAGAATCCTGAATGGCCTTGTTTTTATACTTTTCCTTTTTAAAATTATGCATCAATCATTTAAGCATGTAAATTATTACTGTTGCCATACTCTGTTGAATTTGCTTGATGACATTAGTGGCATGGACTTGGTTCATGTACATCTTTGGAGTTAGCTTTCTTTTCTGTTTTTATCTTACTTATCAAATTTTTACTTCTGCATAGTTGGTGGATGAATCTTCCTCTGCTCCTGAGCGACCTAATGAAGGAGCATCTGGCAATTTTCATGATGGACAGAGTAGTCAGGATCTGCACCTACAAGATGATATTGGGATTGTCACGGGGAACTGGGGCTGTGGTGCTTTTGGGGGAGACCCCGAACTTAAGGCTATAATTCAGTGGCTTGCCGCTTCTCAGGTGATTTGTGCTCCTCTCCCATCCCTCTTTGTTTATCATCTTACATCTTCTGTATATATGCTGTCCTAACATTAAAGAAAAAGAGAATGGATTTAGAAGACAAGCGTTGCCATAGCCCCGGGAATGTTTAGTCAACAAAAGAGTGCAGAAATCAAACCAGTACATTGGTTGACCCTGATTTCGTTTACCCTTGGATCTCTGTATCTTCGCTTCCAGAAGGACAAACAAAGTATGTCAGGCTCCTCAACATGGTTTAGTTCCCGTCTTACCTACTAAATTTATAAACCGAGTAAGGAAATGTAAGGTACCTGTGAATGGACCATAAAGATGATTTACCAACGGCTGATGTCCACGTGGCACCAATGCTGTGATTCTACCTGCCATTTGATTGGTCACTCCTAGGCCAAAATATTTCCTGATTGAGTGATTTTTAACTCTCCTATAAACTTTTTTTTTCTCCATTTTTTTTGCTGTGGGAATGTTGCATATTTTATTCATGTGCAAAAGAACAGCATGGATGAGATGGATAGGATCTCACCCAATCGGCTCTACTTTCAGTGTAGATTCATAAGTGGGGCTCGGTGAATTGTAGGCCTCACCTCTTGCCTGCATGGCACATGTGCTGTTATGTTGGTTGACCATTCTTACAGTCTAGCTGATGTGTTTTTTATATTTCTTGGATATAAGACTTTCCAATGCAAGATCTGTGTTCTTTTGGGTAGAAGATTTATAGAAGTCCTACTCAATGTCTTAAAAGGAAAGGCGTGAGGTTTAAGCCTCATGGTCCCTCATTTTTAAGACAATTAATAAACTAAAAATGAGAAGATTAAAAAAAAAGTTGTTAGCTGGGGTTGAAAACTCGGAAAACTTTACACGGTATGACACGGAATATATACATACATATATATAATATTTTATATATATATATATAGTTAACAAAAATTATCAAACATCACAATTTTTTTCATTCCATCCAAGATAGAACCATATGGTTTTGTAAAAATAAATAAACATAATGTAAAAATAGGTGAAAGAAGTCATGAAAGAGAGAATGAAAAAAGAAAAGAATTATTTTATTGTCTAATTTATATGTTGTAGTTAGAACCCTATTTTTAAGTTGATGTATAAGGTGCATGTTCATGCATAAAATGAGCCTCAAGGCATGACGCATGCACCTCATGTGAGCTTCACACTTCGAGGTGCAAGTCTTAGGGGATTTAAGCCTCAAGGTTGATCCTCAAAGGCATTTCATTGAATTGAACCTCGCCTCAAGACGTAAGCCTTACATGCTTTTTAAAACACAGGTTCTACTTTGGGAATTTATTTCTCTTTTTTCCTATTTTCTTGGAGCTTTTTACTAATTTGAGTCCATGATTTTCAGGCATTAAGACCTTTCATTTTGTACTGCACATTTGGAGAAGAGGCCTTGCGCAATGTTGACCAGGTGCTTTCTTCTGCCGCTGTCAATACTTCCCAATAGATTATCTCCAGGCAATTGTCACAGAGACATCTGTCTACTAAATATTTTCAAATACTTAACAATATGGTGCAGTACTGTGGCACCTCTAACATTATTATCAATGTGTGTTTCATGTAGAAAAGTGACGTTATCCAAACAGGTTTATTTTTTGAATAGTTCTTATTAGATCAGATAATATTTGCCAAACACTACCATAATGTTTCTATCACGAGGTAGACGAACCATTTGTTCTTCCCTTCATGGAGAGGCTACATTCCAAAGTTTTGTGATATAAGAAAAAGATGAATAGGTTCTGTTATCCTGTCATTCAGATTCCATTTCTGAGCATCCAGATCACAGTGACCTGCTGACTCGTGGCTTTCCTGTACGTTGTCTGGACAACCAAGGATGGGGTCTGTCCATGCGGATGCGCTGAGCCAAGAATTCTTCATTGATTCTTCTTTTTGGCAACTGTCTCATCACGCTTACCTAGTGCATATTTTGTTTCCACAGGTGAGTCGGTGGATTCTGTCACATGATTGGACGGTTGGGGACCTCTGGAATATGTTGCTGGAATACTCGTCTCAGAGGTTGAAAGGGGAAACTCGTGTTGGCTTCTTTAGTTGGCTTCTTCCATCGTTACACACGCATGGCGCCATGATGTTAGGCAGGCAGTGTACATAAGAATAATCTCTAGAGACCTACTCATTTGGGCAAATTTCTGTGAACTGAAAAGATTGTATTTTCTTTGATGCAGGCATGCAGATGTAAGTTAATTAGCCATTTTCTTGAGGGCTATCAAGTTGTGTAAATTTCAGTTTAGATAGGGGGCATAAACAATCCTGAGTTCCACCATTCTGAGTCCAAGCAGAATGGCTACATATTGTTCAATAAATAAAAAATAATAATGAAATGGCTTCTGCCGTGAATAATAGATAGAGCCCATTAATGGTGAATTCAATGTACTCATGATGTGCACTTGCAAGAAGTGCAGCCAATTTAGGGAGATCTATTCTACCAAAGATCCTCCTAATTGTATCACCATTTCTTTTCCGGGGATGATCATAAAGGATAAAGAAAAACCGTTTCCACATTTAAAAAAAAAAAAAAAAAAAAAAACAACAACAACAACAACAAAAGCTAGAGGCAAACATATAATAAAGGATTCAAAATTGTAACCAAGCATCGCCCATTGGCTCTATACCCCATTCATGACTAGAAAATTTCTCAGGTCCTTGGCTAATCGGTGCTAAAACTTCGGAAATTAGAAATGACAAAATAGGAATAACACTTAATACTATTAGAAATATAGAGAAAATGTCATATTTGTGAACCCACTTGTATCATAAAATGTATGATTAATGCTTGTATTATAAATGATTCTTATTTATAATATGACAAAAAAGTGGTATTGGTGGTATTTGTCCTATATCTGCAAATCAAAATCGGGCCGATCTTTATATGGAGTAGAGCATAAACCTAAAAGAATTGAAGTCCATTTTGGAACAAGAAAATGACATCACAATTTGGATTGTTCTTTTTACAAATTGTCTGTTTAGTGTAATGTTGGATACAATGTGATCCTTATTCTGGATTTTTAATGATTTTTTTTCTTTCGGATTTTTAATGAGTCTTTTTTGAATTATGCCTTATCTTTTTCACAAATTGAGCACGCTCATGTAATTGAATCCATTTGTGATCTAGGTAGGATGGGAACATGGATCACAATAGTTTTAATTTTTTTTAAAGAAAGGTCGGATGGGCTTTTCATCGTTTGCCCATCATATTCATATTGAAGTTAGTTACTTAGAGAAACTTTATGTCCCTTCCTTATTCTCTATCAAATATGATAGCCCTATTACTAATTCTTTTTGGATCTTGAATTCTAATCAAGGAGTTCTTGGTACTCATTTCATGCAGCGAGGCGAGCCTTTATCATTATGATAGATGTTAAGTGGAATGTTAAGTGGAAGTGTAGTGATGTATGCAACTGAGACATCCTAACAAACCGTTAGACTTGAAGCTTGTTCCTACACGACCCGATTGATCAGACACTAGCCATCTATTGTTTTCTTTGATTGATAAGCATGAGATGATCTCTTTCTACACTAACCATTGATTATCCAGTCAAGTAGAGTCAGGAGAGGATGTACACGGTTCAGCATGTACCAGAATGGCATACGGTACATCTATTTGCCTTCAGATGCCCGATTTGACATTTTTTTTAATGGCATTTGATATATACATATATATATATATATATATATATATATATAGTAAATGTACCGTCCACGTATTTTTATCAATCGTGGATACATATGTATACTTTCATTATGGAGCTACTGGATTGTACGGTTACGATCATCTGATGATGGAGCCTTAACTCTGATTGATCACCTTGAAGCCCATATGATTGATAACAGGTTGGCCCCGCAGGTTTATTGATTAATGGACAAAACTAGAGATGGTTTATCTTTGGAATTCAATGGAGTACACCATATGTATATAATTGGGTCCGCTAATCACAACTCCATACATTTAGAGGGCGTTTGGCAACACTATTATTAAGTATTTAGTCATGAAAATAAGTATTTATTTATTTATAAATAAGTTTGTTTGGTAAAAATAAATAAACAATAAGTAAAAGTGGTTAAGAGCCTAAAAAAGTACTTATAAATAAGTAGCTCCATACCTACTTATTATAAGTGTTTATTTACAAAAAGTGCTTATTTATAAGAAAAAAAATACTTCTTAAGCTTATAATAGTGTTGCCAAACGCCCTCCAAGACTTAAGATTCTCTCAAGTTATAACCGGTCCAAAGACTTTATCATGTCGTTTATTGTCCGGCTAGGAAGCTACTACAAGAAACAAAGGTTTTACCCACGGTTTCAAACCTTGGGTAGTTTAAAAGTTTCCATCGGAATAAGTTGTAGCCACGGATTATGAATTGTGGGTGGGTCGGGTCAATACAGGTTAACCCCCAATGACATCAATTGATGGTATGAAAATATTTAATATTGATATAATATTTTAAAAATAAAAAATTGATTGGTGCTAATTATTACACATTTATGCACCTTAAAGTATACTTGTTAATTTTATTAAGTCAATTTTTCTATTATTTTACTTCGCTTGAGTGTTTTTACTGATTTCATGTTCATGCGAGGAAAAGAGGATTAATTTGAAGATTTACAAACTTTAAAGGCTCATATGAACTTCAATCAAACGAAGATTGAAAAATGGAAGAAAAAGAGAGAAAAATTGCGGAAATCTGTCTTGACGGATCAATCCGTCAAAACCGCATTTCTATCAATAGAGGGGTTAATCCGATAAGAATTGAGTTCTCTAAAATTATTCAAAGTTCAGTGACAAAACTGTAAATATGGTGAATAGTAACCACGTGAATAGTATTTTTAACAGCTCTAAATACTTTCCAACTCTGTTGTTGCCTATCTAAGTAAGAGTTTGATCCACATTCAACCCTAAGAGAGTTTAGAGAGTTTCAATTCAGAATTTTGAGATTTTAAAGAGAAGAAAAAGCTCTGGAGATCTATGGAGGCTTAAGGATGTGTTTTTCGTGTTTGTTGATGAAGACGGTGTTCTCCTCCCTCATCATGAATTAACTCTCCGTTCTAGAGTTTAGATGAAACCCTAACTAAGTAACTGTATCTTTGTTATGTTTTTATTTAGATTTCTCAATTGTAAACATTATTGCATAATAAGAGGGTTGTGAAACAACCAGATTTATTGATCATATTCGATTTCAATGAAGTTTTATCCTTGTCTTTTGTGTTATGAAATTGAGATTGAAATTACTTGTGTTAGTTTTCTGTGATTGTTAATATGGTTTTATGCAATGATTTTAATTGTTTAATAGATTAAATATTAAGATATTTTATACTTAGGGAAGATGAGTGATTTCACTACCCTGTTTTAATGTGTATCACTCATGCTAACCGAATATAAGATATGTTTATGATTTGATCCCTTGTATCTTTCTTGATCTGTTAAGAGGGGACTTGTCGTCACTCTCACTTTAATGTTTACACTTTGAGAATGGTGTATTCAAACGCCTAGATTTTCTCTCCTTAAAATCACAAAAACCTATTAGTTGATTAATTAATTAAAAGTCATTAATTTAATTATTTTTTTAATTCAATTCAATTTAAATAAACTTTGTCTCACCCATTAATTTTGAATTAATCTCAAGAAAAAGACAACGAAACCAACACAATTTCTCTTTGGTTTGACACTCTTACCAGTAACTATTCTACGAAATTAGTACTACAAGGTATATTAAATTGTGAAATGACCAAAAATCACATAATTTTGTTCTCTTATTTTCCTATATTTTCTCCTAATTAACAAGTTTAATTCAAGAGATTTAAATATAATGCATAACTTAAATACAAAGACGTTAACATCTTAATTAAAAAGGAAATGATTTTCACAGGTAGAGGCTTAAGTATTATACTTGTGCCTAGCCTCTTTGCGTGTGTCCCCTTTATCTATGGTTAAGATTCACTAACATTTAGGGTTAAAGAATCTAACCTTTGTTTATAGAGAAAAAAACAAAATATTTAAAATCAGTTTTAAAGATTAAATCTTAACCTATAATTTTAAAAAAACCAAAGTTAAATTCTTTAATCCTAAGGGTTAATGAATCTTAACCATAATTAAAAGGGACATGCAGCAGGCAAAATTGCTAGAGGAAATCCGTTGCCAATAGAAACTCATCATTTTGCACAGTTGTAACGAAAAAAGAACATTAATATATAATCTAAGTTATGGTCTAAACTATGCAAAAACAATAATTTATTTGTATAAAATAAAGTATATTTACTATGTTGTCCTTCATTAGAAATATATACACACTAGCGGGTGGCACGTGCGATGCACGTGAGAGCGAGGGGAGGAGTTAACCACGATTAATAGGAGTAAAAAGGGATATGTGTTAACCTGCGGGTGCTATTGAACTCACTAGTGGCACGTGCGATGCACGTAAGCACGAGGGGAAGGAGTTAACCACGGTTAATAGGAGTTGAAAGGGACACGTGTTAACCCGCTGTGCGATTGAACTCTCCCCGAGTTCAATCGCGATTGGGTGTGATTCTAAATAGATAGATGAGCAAGGGATAGTTTTGGAATTAAAGTAAAACATTATATCAAATGCAAAGGGTAGTTTGGGAATTAAAGTAAAATATTAAATTAATGTTTTGTTTTTTTATAAGGGTAGTTTGGGAATTTCAGAAAATTCATCTACACAAGGCTCTCACATTATAATAGTAAGGATTACTGTATATGTTACACTTATAAAACCCGTATTAGACATTTTTACGGATATTTGGTAATTGTTATACACATCTATTACAATCAATCTAAATACATTGAAAAAAGATCACAAATATTTTTATAAAATAATAAACTAAAATCACTTCACTTTTTTTCATTAAAATATAAAATAAATAAGGATAAATCATAAAAATTATAGCAAGAGTGAACTATTGAAATTTGGGATTCCTATTCAAATCAATGTAGAAAAAAACAAAACCTTGAAATCAATGGGAAAATGTATTTCTTTTTTATCCTCACCTAAGTTCTCTCCATGTCCATCTCTAATCTCCTCTCCATTATCCTACGCATTTTTTTTTCTTTTCAAAATTCTTTTAAAATAAATTATATTCTATTCAATAACTAGTTTTATATTTGGAATAATGGGCTGAAAATTAAGCTTTCTCCATAACCCGAACGGTTAAAAGAAAACCTTTGGGGTCAGTCCGGTTTATGTAGTTTTAACTGGGTTAGTAGACAACGATCAAGCCATGATTAATGGTTTAACCCAACTCTAGGTCAAAACAGGTTATTAAAAAAGTGTTGAACCAATTGCGATTGAACTCACAACATTGTGACAGATTGTTGAACTCAAGGTTTAAGTGAATCTTAACTGCAACTAATGGGATAAAAAGGGTCCAGGGAGTGTTGAACAAGATTCCAAGTCACCTTTGATGTGGGATATTGAGCAGAATATCTTGTGGGGTTTAGTTGGGGTTTATCGCAAGCAAAGCAAAGTGAAGAAGAAGAAGAGACTCTCGAACCCAAGAGAATAATTCAGGTCAGAATGAAATCCTAATGGCTTTCTTCATTCATTTATTAAGTAATTATTCTAATGGCTTTCTTCTGCAACTTCTTATCAATTTCTGTTCAATATTCACATCTAAACACTTCTTATCTATTTCTTTTTTTCCTTCTTATGAACGGATATGGATTTCTTTGATTTGTTTACAAAAAGAAAAGAAATGTTCGATATATATCTTTATTATTTATTTATTTACACAAATTTCTTCGGAAGACCTGCCATTCTCTTTGAACTTACTATGTATTCGATTAACAGATAAATCTCCACGGTCTAATTGCACTAGTCAAAAACTAATTTTGTTTTTTTTTTAAAAACGTTTAAGTGAGAAGGACCAAAAACTAATTTTGTAGTTTTTTTAAAAACTTTTAAATGAGAAAGACCAAAAACTAAACTACCAATTTGATTAGCATACTTAAGCAGTGAAATGCATCTACCTTCATTCTTTACTAACTTTACATTAGAATCATAAAGGGTAGAAGCAAGTTCCATTTCATAATAATTATACCCCTTAAGTATTCTTTCAATATAGTGAGATTCAGATAAACTAATTTCATTATCCTTTTTCAAAATTAAAATTACTTTAATTAAATCTGTATTTCCCATATCTTTCATATCAAAGACTGATTTCAAGAAATTCTTAGTTTCTAACAAATCAGTTCCAAACAATAATAAGTCATCTACATAAAGACATTATAATTCCCTTATTATCATGGAATTTACTATACACGCAGTTATTAGATTCGCTTACTATATAACCAACTTCAATAATAACTTCAGCAAATCTACTATGCCGTTGCTTAGGAGCTTGCTTTAGGCCATGCAAAGATTTAGTTCGTTTACAAACTTTATTTTCATTTCAGGCAAGATAAACCCTCCAGGTTGATCCATGTACACTTCTTCATCTAAATTACCATTTAAAAATGCAATTTTTACATCCATTTGATGAATTAACAAATAATGAGTTGATGCTAAGACAATTAATACTCTAATGGTGGTAAGACGGGCTACATGAGCATAAGTATCAAAAAAGTCTACTCCTTCCTTTTGTTTAAAACCCTTATCTACTAATCTTACTTTAAAATTTTCAATTGAACCATCGGTAGGGCTGCCAATGGAGCGGATTCGAAGCGGATAGCGGTATATCCGTATCCGATTCGATTAAACTATTCAACTATCCAAATTCTATCCGATATCCGACAAATAGTAAAACATAATATCCGTATTCGACTCCAACTAAATAATTCGGATTCGAATAATATCTGATTATCCGATTAGAGAAATTACTGAGAAGTAGACATGGCTACCATTTTCAAACTTATTTTACTATAAATTAATCATCAAAAGAAAATATATATATATATATATATATATATATATATATATATATATATATATATATATATGTTAAATAGAAACCCTTTTGGAGATTTGAGAGAGAAAAAATTGGGGTTTCAACTTTCAAATAACTACTTTTAATACTTAGGGATTTAAAAGTGTAAAATTTCTAAAAATAGGAAAATAAATTAACCTTAAAGAGAGAGATATGGGAAGAATCTCAGTAAGAAATGAGAATAAAGAGAGGACATGAAACCTACCACAAAAGAAGACGATGCTAGGATCACCGAAGCTACGATCACGACATGTGTTGATTGTAAAACCTGTAGTCATAGTTGAATTAACAAGTGACAAGGAGGAGGGAGACGGAAGGAAGAGACTAAACCGAGGAGAGAGACCAGTGTGTCTCTTCCTTTCGCGGTTTTGTGAGAAACAGGGGTTTGTAGCACATGGTTTTGTAGCACAAGGTTTTCTCTAAAGAGGTTTTAAGTTTTAACTTTTAACTTGGACTTACAGCTTACTATGGACCGTTGGATTAACAAGCAACCCATAGAAAAAGGCTCGCATCACATGTGTGGCTCTTGGTCGAATATTTAGTGGAGCGGATATAGTAATATCTGACTCTGATCCGATTATAAACGGATATCATATTTCTTATCCGAATCCGATCTGCTGGATATCTTATTTGGATATTATCCGATAAACAGAGTCAGATATTTCGGAGCTCCTTTTGACAGCCCTAACCATCGGCCCCTAATTGTTTTTTTAAATATCTATTTACAACCTATGGATTTAGAACCGGGTGGAAGATTTACAATTTTGCAAGTTTGATTAGAAATTAAAGAGTCAATTTCATCATTAATAGCCCTCTTTCTAAAAATCTACATCTCTAGAATTAATTGCTTCTTTAAAAGTTAATGGATCATTTTTTATATTAAGACAATATAGAATATCATGAACATAATCATTTCTATCACCTTCTACTAAATAAAGGTAATAATCATTTCTTAAATTTGTTTCTTTTTGAGTCTGTTTACTTTTTCTAAGTTCAGGATTGGGTTCTTCATTTATTTCATTAGTAAAATTTCGTGGTTAGTCTCTTGAATAATTTCATTTGATGAAGATCCTAGAGTTGGTTCTTCAACTATTTCATTTTGAATATTATTATGAGATGACTGATGATGATCCTATCAATTCTTTATTAATTGGTTCATCACTAGTCTTAGATTAGAAAAGATGATGCATAAAAAACAGCATATCTATATTCAATAATTGAATATTTAGTAATCACATTGCTATTTTCTATCACTAAGAACCTATAAGTTATGCTATTTTGTCCATATCCTATGAAAACACATTCCATGGATCTAAGACCTAACTTAGGACTTTTAGGAGGATATCTTACTAATGCCCTGCACCCCCACACTTTAAGATAGTTTAAACTTGATGCTCTACCCATTAATAATTCGTAGGGGGTTTTATCCATTTTATTATTTGGAATTCTATTCAAAACATGGACAACATTTAATAGACTTCACCCCACAAGTACAAATCCATACTAGATGTAACACCCGAACCCAAGAAACAGGGGTAATTTCGACATTTTCTACATTTAAAGTAAGGATATGGTTTATTAAATTTTTTAATGAAATTTATCTTTTGAAAATGTGCCTAAAATCTTTAATTTTCCAATATTGCCCTTGGACCACAAGAGAAGCCTTAAAAACATAAAGATGGCACTTTGGTCATTTCATTTTTTTGAGGAGGCAATAAGAAGAGAACTTGAGTTCTCTTCTCTTTCTCTCACTTTATTTCTTTCTCTTTGTTTCTTCTC
Organism: Tetracentron sinense; assembly: GCA_015143295.1. Classification (NCBI taxonomy): domain Eukaryota; kingdom Viridiplantae; phylum Streptophyta; class Magnoliopsida; order Trochodendrales; family Trochodendraceae; genus Tetracentron; species Tetracentron sinense. The sequence goes on along the minus strand of CM026558.1, from coordinate 45,823,254 downwards.
TCTTCCTCCCATTTCCCTCTTGCCCTCCAAGAACCGATCACCATCGTCGTCCTGCCACCAGCCAAATCCAGTACCCGGCCAGCCCTAGTTTGGGCCAAAAACTTACCCGAAAACCCTTTTTAAACCCTAAATTTTCATGGTTTTCTTAACTCTTATCAAAAGCTAGTGTTTGGGGGAAACTTTTGGAAGCCAAAGGACGCCAATTAGTGGTAACTATCATCAACCCAAAGTTATTATCTTCATTCTTGAGAAATTTTGGTTAGTATAAGAAAAGTTTGATTTTCATGATATGGTTTCTTGCATCTAAATCTTTCCTTAGGGTGTTGTGATGATTGAGAAATTGTTTTATTTTGAAGTAAAGGATTGTAAAATTTAAAAAGGGTTAAATAGTGTTTATGCTAAAACCATAATTTGGGGCTTTGTTATAAATCAATTATTTTGATAAAATTGTTTTCATAAATGTTTAATTGAGTGCATAATAGGATGAAAAATGATTTTTATAAAATTTTACAAGTGTATTACGATGGTTTAAAAGTATTAAAGGTATTATGGAAACTTTAGAAAATGCCCTAACATGAAATTGAATTTGGAAAGACTTGAATGGTTGTATATGTGTTATACTTTAGGAGAGGAGTTGCTAGCAGAAGTTGACCCGGGGAGCTCCGGTGCTAGCTAGATTTATCTGATCAGGTGAGTGAATACCTACTATAGAAATATTATTTAAATGAAGATTTTGAACTCGTAAATATGTTTATGGAAACATTAGTAGTATGAATACATGTGTATGAACTCATGGGCATTACGAATACAAAGGAAGTGAGTATGCTTATGAAATGCTTGGTGGTATGAATACGTGTATGTAAGTATTTCCACAAATTAAGAATTATGTAAAGAAAGTTATGATAAAAGCCAAGTATCTTGATAATTACTCAAGCCCTGGGAATAGGGCTACCTATAAGGTAAGCGCCCAGATGGAAATGTGATGTATTGGGAATAGGGCTACATGTAAGTTAAGCGCTCAGACGAGAGATGTTATGCACTGGGAATAAGGCTACCTAAAAGGTAAGCACCCAGATAGAAAGAGTATGCATTGGGAATAGGGCTACATCTAAGGTAAGCGCTCAGATGAGAGACCGTATGTACTGGGTATAGGGCTTGCCATGGGGTAAGCGCCCAGGTATGCACGCATGCAAGCAGAATGAATATATATGAAACATAAGGGAATTCTACTTAATGATTTTGTAGAAATTTGGACTCACTATGAAGTATGGGGAAAATTATAGATGGTTGTAAATATTGTAAATGAGAAATTTGGAAGTGTGAGGATTATATTATGTTTTATTCAAAGGAATTCTCTTATGAACAAGTCTTATAGGTTATAAGATTTTTGGAACCCTCTATTTTTAGAGGAGATTCTGCCGAATTTTTCCAAAAACTATTATGTCTAAATATCCATGTTTTATGAACATATAGTGGTTATTCATTCACTGAGCCATGTCTCACCCTGTTATTTCTCCCTTTTTTCAGATTAGCAGCCGTTTTTGGATAAGAAGTAATCCTCCGAGTTTTTTTTGAGATTGTGCCTTGGAGTCATCTTTGCGTCGGCTCAATCTAGGTTGCATTCTATTTCTAGACTTCTAGACCTAGCACACTCATGAGACTCTTGTAGATTTTAGACTATTATGATAGTGGATGTCTATCCACTTACTCATTTGAAATGTATATATATAAGTACATATATGAGTATAATTTAGCCCATGGCTTTTGGGATTAAAGAAGAATGTCTCATGCTTCAGAAATTAGTATAAATGCAATTCTTTAACAGGTCCATGATCAAAGATATATTATCCACTGGACAAGTTCCCAGTAGAGCCTTACCTTGTGGGGTCAACTCCGTCCAGTGGGGTCTACTCTATTTTAAGGGGTGTGACACTAGATGTGCATAACATAACATTAGTCATTTCTACTAAGGTCTATTCTTTCTTTCTGCAATTCCCCATTTTGTTGAGGGGTAGAAGTGGTAGTGAATTCATATCGTCTACCATGGCTTTCATAAAAAAATATGAAATCATTTGACATGTATTCTCCTCCTCTATTTGATCTTAAAGCTTTAATTCTTTTATCTAATTGATTTTCAACAAAAGATTTATATACTTAAATTTTTATAGAGCCTCACTTTTATTTTGCAATAAGTAAATTTGAGCAAATATAGAACAATCATCTATACATGTTATAAAATACATTCTCCTCTTGTAGTAATTTCGGAAAAATCACAAATATCAGAATGTATTAAGTCCAATATACTTGATTTCCTTTCTATATTATGAAATGCTTTTCTTGTTAATTTTGTTTTTACACAAACTTTATATTTATCAATATTTTTCATTTGCATGCATATGTATTAAAATTAATTTAGCCATATTTTTCGTACATCTAAAATTAATGTCCTAATCTAGCATGCCATAAATTAAAGGAGTCAACCCAGTAAGCAGAATAAAATTTTCATTCATTTCATGGTAACCAACATGGACGTTGAACAACCCTCCCAAGCAAGGGCGGAGCCAGGATTCTATAGTAGTGGGGCCATTAATAGTTGATTGGAAATAGTAGTAATTGTTGATAGATTTTGTGGAGAAAAATTAGGCGGGTACAAAATATTATGGGTGTAGGGGGGATGGAGGTCTGACAACCTAAATTTTCTGCCTGTTTCATCTAACATTTTTTGTAAATATCTGATGAGTATTGTTTTTCATTGTTTACGGGACAGTGTCCCCTTGTCTCATGGCTATGCCCAGTAAATAATTAAATTAAATAGTATGAAAGATATAATTTGTTTTCAAAAATTTATGAGACAGATGGCCCCTTGCCCCACAACTATGCCATATTAAGTAATATAGTATAATTTTTTAGGAGACATCTCCTCCTTGTCCCATGATTATGCCTTATTAAATTCTTAAATAGCTTAGTATAAAAAATATGAGTTTGGTTCTTGTCCAACTGCTTTTGAATTCGGATTGTTCAATCGCACTTAGATAGCCCCCTTTAACTCTTGTTAAGAACTTTTAACCCTTAGGGTTAATTTTTTTCTTCTAAAGACAAAGGTTAGATTGTTAAACCCGAAGGGTTAGTGAATCTTAACCATAGTTAATAGAAATTAAAAGGGACACGTCACATGTGTTAACCTATAGGCCCAGTTAAATTGCGATTGAATATGTTCTCAACTCAAAAAAAATCATTATTTTTTCAAAGTTTAGGGGCCAACTGCCTTATTCCCGTTCTAATTGTTATACACAAAAAAAAAAATTGAGTTTTTTAAAAGTTGAGTGGGGGCACGTGCCCTCACATGCCCCCACCTGGCTTTGCCCCTGCTCCCAAAGGCATAGCCTTTTCCAACATAGTTCCCTTTCCTAGACAGAATAAACTTATTATATTTGAACACTATTTTAAATCTATGCTTTACTAGTAAGTTGACTGATAGAAGATTTTTTTTCATTTTAAGAACATGTAAGACATTATTAAGAGTATCGGTCTTTCCAAAAGTGAAGTATAATTCCACTTTCCCATGTCCGTCAATCTTTGCTGTAGAAGAGTTTCCCTTGTAGAAATTTTGATCTTTTGTTGCCTTTTCATTGGAGGAGAACATGGCATGGTTGTTGTATACATGTCTGGTAGCACTTGTGTTTACTCACCATTCTTTATCATCCTTTATTAGGTTCACTTCAAAAGTACAACAGCCAAATTTTCTTCAACCACATTTTCTTGAAGTGTCGGTAATCCCTTTTGAAGTGTCCAGACTTTCCACAATGGTAGCAAGCTCCCTTCTTACGTTTCTTGTTTTTGGTGTTCTTCTTGTATTTCTGTTGAAAGGAGTGTTTGGTTTTCTATTTCTTCTTGTACGGTTCATCAACATTTTCAACAAAATTTGCCTTGGAGACCATTTCAAATTGCTCCTCAATTTTGTACCCTAGCCTAGCCTCTTCCTCAATTCGAAGATGCTTAAAGAGGTCTTCCCATAGTACTAAAACTAGGCGAGTTGACTCGAAACTCGGCTGAGTCAACTCGACTCTGTCGGGTTTTGAGTCAACTCGCTTGAAAAACTCAGTTCTGAATAATCGGAGAAAACTCGGACAAGTCGGGCCGGTATATTGACTCGACTCGACTTAGGCGAGTCTTTAACGGGACACAAATGCAATTTTTAAAATTAGAAAAAAAACCATTTGATAAGTTCATTTCGTCGATTTCAAGGGTTTAGGATTTTGAAATTTGCTGAGAGCGAAAGCTGATTGCACCAATGTACGCCATTGTTTTTGGAACACTATTGCAAATTTTTTTTTTTTTGAGAAACTGAAATGGTGAAGACCCTTATTACATGGGCATGCTTGACAAATTTTCTTCACTAAAGTAATCACGATGACTTGTACACAGTTGTCATAGCACAGTGGCCACCTTCCATAACCATCATAGCGTGGTCTACAACAAACCCCACATGGGTAGGGTGGGCCTACCATGTTCATTATTAACAGATCAACAATGGATCATTTTCTATTTTACAAGAACAAAACCACAACATAAACTAGTCTTGGAGAAAACGGCTCCAGAAGAATTTGTTTGTCTGATCTGGCTGGGAAAAAAATGAAATTATTATTGCCACAAATTGTTAGAGAAGCTTATTTTGTTTGTTAGTGGTAGTGGTGCTTTAGTTTGGGCCTTTTAGGATTGTTTAATATCTATCATGGATGCTAGTTATTTGATGATACTCTTGTTGAAATATTGGATTTTTATTTTGTTTTTTTATATAGAGTTTTATGATATACATATATGTAAATATATATTTCCGAGTTGGCCGAGTCATGTTTTTTTTGAGTCTTCCGAGTCACTCGACCCGGCTAACTTCCTAGTCGAGCCGAGTTTTCGAGTTTTTGAACACTGAGTCTTCTATTGACATCTTCTCCTTGCAATGCTTAGCAATTTCCTATATTCTTTCCAGGAAAGTGACAATTTTGTAATTACCGCTTTAACAAGGAAGAATTCCTTGAAAATTGCTCATTCGGCAACTAGGTGGTTGTTGATAACTTGAAACTCATGAACTTGATCGAGTGTAGGTTTATCATCATTCATATGGAAATTTAAAAACTGACTTACTAAATATGAACGATATTCAGCATCTTCAGTTTTTTTATTCCTTTTCAAGTGCCTCCCATAATTCCCTTGCTGTCTTTGTGGACTAGTACACATCAAAAAGAGAATCTGTGAGGTAGTTGAGGATGTGGGCACGACATGCATATTCCATTTATGTTTCTTGATTTCATCAATTGTTGAATCTTTTGTAGTAGTGGGGCAGACACTGTTCAAAACATATGCATAATTCAGGGTGGTTAGGAAACTTTTTGAAATGAACACCACTGAAACTCTTAAGTCTTTGCAGATTTGGGTTCGCCACTGTTTGCTGTTTGGTTCTGACTCTGGTTTTTGGATGCCATTGGGATATAGGTTTAAAATTATTAGAGTAATTTCCAGAAAACAGAATAGAAGTCGGAACAGAAAAACAGTAGAACAGGTTGGATCCGAGGCGTAGATGCTACTGTCTTTAAACCTACTTGAAGTCAGCAATAGGGCCCAATGAACTAGGTTCCAGGATACAACGGACACAACCCAGAAGCAATGTAACAGAGTTCAATTTGTTGTATTGAATCCTGTTCCAGAACACTGTAATCTTCTAGAAATGCTCAGATAGAGAGAGAAGATAGACAAAAAAAATATATTGAATTCATTGTTTTAAACCCTCGGAAGGCACTACTTTTATAGAACCTAAGGCACCCCTTTGAAAGGTTGCCAAAGTCCCAACAAACAAATCCCTACAGTTAAAAGACAATTATTTTTTAAAATTCGTTTTTGACTTCTTTAAAAACGCTTAAATGACAAGGACCAAAAACTAATTATATATTTTACATATAACCCAACCCGGCCCATGACTTGACTCAACGTGGTGCACTCATGCGTGTTGTTTTGGGCCTTATAAAGACTAAAGTCACATGGGGCATAGGGGGAATAGGTAACAAATTCCAATGCCCCTTGAAGGTCCAAGCCTTCTTCCGACTCTAATATTAATTTACTTGGAAATATTTTAGTAGATTTCCGATGTGGGACTATGACACATTGAAAAACACACCACAATAAATGCAAAGATACTTCTCCTTTTAAAATATCCAACATATAGAATTAAGAAAGAAATGAGAGTTTAGTGTTACTTTTTTTATCGAATTGAAATCAATATTACACACCTGGCTGCTTGTGTTAGTGGCCGTGTGTATCCCCATATGGGTGGTTTGGAATCTATTCCCACGAGTTGTGGTGTGGCCATTGAAATGCCCACAGTTTGGCCCAACTTCCTTATAACCTCAATCCAATGAACAAATATTAACACTACTAACCAAGATTGTGTTCTAACTGTATTTCGATAACAAAAAAAAAAACAAATCAATATTACTTTTTCACCAAGAGAATGATCCAACTATAAAAGACCCTTTAGGGTTTCAAAGAAGAAAAGAGTGAACACTCTTGTGAAGTCGATGAATGGGATTCAATGCAGAAGAGTGAACACTCCGATGTGCAACAACTCCATCTTTAACTGATTAATACACAGGGTATTTGTAGTAATTTCATACCATACCCCACTCTTTTGATTATTCTCCTACCCTCTCATTTTGTCTCTCGTCTCTAATTACTGGCTTAGAATTGGATTCCCACTCAACACCTTTTGATATTTGGAGGAGTTGTTGGATGCCTCAGCTGCATACATTACTGCTCTTCCACTTGCTATGACCTTCTCTTGAATTCTCAAAACTTTTGTCGCTCAATCCTTGTAGGGGCAGAGAACCCATCGATGTCTCTGCTGTGCTACTGGAGGCTCTGGGGAAGTCGGAATAGGAGAGCACTCATCTTAGGGTGGGCTTACTACTTAGATGCTTTCAGTAGTTATCCGCTCCGCACTTGGCTACCCAACGTTTATCGTGGGCACGATAATTGGTAGACCGGATATGGACCTAATATACATGTTTAGAAACCCTAGAAGCTAGAAATCCTAACCCTAAATCTCATAAACATCCAAGTCCCTCACCGTGACACTATAATTAATGTTAGATCATAACCCTAGATTAAACACCCTAAGTAACCCTAATTAATTTAAAATGCTAACTTGAAAGTCTGAAACTTAAACTCATCTCAGAGGTTGAAAGGGGAAATTCATATTGGCTTCTTTAGTTGGCTTCTTCCATCCTTACACATGCATGGCCACACGATGTTAGGAAGGCATTGTACATTAGAATAATCTCTAGAGACCTATTCTGTTGGGCACATTTCTGTGAATTGATAGACAATGAAAAGAATGTGAATGTATTTTCTTTGATGGAGCAGTAAGTTAGCCATTTTCTTGAAGGCTTTCAAGTTCTGTAAACGTCAGTTTAGATAGGGGTGTAAACAATCCAAGTTCCACCGTTCCGAGTCCAAAACAAATGGTGTAATTTATTTTTTGTGATGAAATTGGACTGAATAATCTGAACCAAATGGCAACATAATGTTCAACAATAACAATGAAATGGCTTCTGCCATAAATAATACAGCCCGTTAATGGTGAATATGTACACATATAGGGAATGCAACCAATTTAAGATCTATTATACTAAAGATCCTCCTAATTGTATCACCATTTCTTGGGGATGACCATAACCATCCATACTATTGTAATTCTTTTGATTGATAAGAAAAACATGAGATTTTTCTACACTAGAACCTAAAGGCTACGATTGATTATCCAGTCAAATAGATTCTGGAGAGGAGGTTTTGTTGGTCTGACATCATCTGTCCCTGTCTCTATACTTCCATTATAGAGCTCCTAGATTGTGAGGGATGGGACGGTTATTTTCATCTGATAGCAACTCTGATGGAGCATTGGGAAAAAAATGTTCCTTGAAGTCCATATGATTGCTAACAGGTTGGCCCACAGGTTTATTGATTAGTGGGCACAACTAGAGATGTTTTTATTTTTGCAATTCAATGGAGAATATACTTATATCTACTAACTCTATCCGTATAATGGTAGCTGTCTCTTTCTGACTTCACCAGGAACTGGTGATTTGCTTTAAACTTCACCTTTTATCGGCTATTGAGCAAAAAATCATGTGGGGTTTATTGCAAAGAAATGATGAAGAATAGACGGTTCAGGTTTCTAAAAATTTGAAAAACCAAAAAGAATAAGTCAGGTCAGAATGAAACCCTGGCGATATACCTTTATCTTTTTTATTTCTAAAGTAATTAAAAGAATGTGTTCCGTTGCTTTGTTGTGTAACTGACTGCTAAACTTCTTCTTCTTCATCTGCTACTAATGGCAATTTCTGTTGAATATTCACATCTAATTAATCCAAAACAGTTCGTTTTATTTTTAGTATTTATTTATTCTTATTAATTTAATGAGGAGACATTTACACAAATTTCTTGATCTTATCGTTGGAAGACCTGCCGTCCTCATTGAACTTACTATGTATTTGATTGTGTAGAAATGGCACTACTCAACACGGTGGGGTTTCAGTGTTTGTTGTTGGCTGTAAAAGAGGGGAGCTGTTTTCAAGCTTCTTCTTCATTTTCTGGACTTGTTCCTCAAAAGCAGAGTAACTTTAAATTATCTTCCTCAAGGAAGGAGTTTTTTGGTATCAACAGCACAAAATTTATGAAGTTTCAGGTGCTAGTATGCTTCCTTGCTACCTTTTTCAGTTATAGAATCACCTTGGGAGTGTAACTTTGTATAGTTTTGGAATTTTTTGGTACAGTCAATGAATATGTCTTATGGGTTTTGGATCAATTCTAAGAAGTGTAGTAGAAATACTGGATTGAGAGCTTCTGAAATCGTTGAGGAAGTTGAATTTGATGGTACGAAGAAAGAGGGGGAAAAGAACACCAGTAATGAGGACGAGGAAGATGGTCCGACACTTATGGATGAGGAAGAGAGACAGGAATGGAGAAGGAAGATTAGAGAGGTGATTGACATGGACCCCCATGTCAAGGATGAGGAAGACCCCATTGAAAGGAGAAAGATGATGCAGAAGCTTATGGATGAATATCCCCTTGTCGTGGATGAGGAAGATCCTGACTGGCCAGAAGATGCGGATGGGCGGGGATTCAACTTGGATCAGTTCTTCAACAAGATTACAATCAAGAATGTCAGGAAGGATGATGATGAGAATTATGACAGTGACAAAGAATTAGTGTGGCAAGATGATGATTACATCCGTCCAGTCAAAGATATCACCACTACAGAGTGGGAGGAGACCGTCTTCAAGGATATCAGTCCTCTGATAGTTCTCGTGCATAATCGGTATAGAAGGTCAGTCTTCCAATTTGTTCCATCCGTAGCTGATTTTTATTTTCTTTATATACTTGTGCATAATAGGTGTAGAAAGTCAGTCTTCCCATTTGTTCCATCTTATTCATAAAACCATTTCTACCCTATAAGTTGGCATATATGTTCTCCTCTGGAAATAGATGGGTTTTGACGATATATAATTAAATCATATTAATTTAGGGGCTGTTTGGATACACTTCCATTTTTCTGTTTTTATTTTTTGTTTTTGAAAATTGGAAACGACTTTCTGTTTTCAATTTTTTAAAGTAGGAAACACGTTTGACATACTAACTTTTACTTGTTTTAAAAAAAAGAAAACAAAAAAACGTGTTTGGTAAATATGATTAAATAATTTCAATTCATGGTGGTGGTAGTGGTAGTGGTGGGTGGTGGTGGTGAGTGATAGTGGTGGGTGTAGTGTGGTGGTGGTGGTGGTGGTGGTGTGGAGGTGCGTAGTGGGTGGTGGTGGGGGTCGTGGTAGTGGTGGTGGTGGGTGGCTAGTGGTGGTGGAGGCGGTGGGTGGTAGGTAGTAGTGTGGTGGTGGTGGGTGGGTGGATGGTGGATGGTGGTGTTGGTATTGTGGTTGTGGGTGGTGGTGTCGTGGTGGTCGGTGGTGTTGGTGGGTGGTGATGGTATTGTGGTTGTGGGTGGTGGGGTGGTGGGGGTGTCGTGGTGGATGGTGGTGGTGGTGGTGGTATTGTGGTTGTGGGTGGTGGGGTGGTGGTGGTGGTGGTGTGTGGTGAGTAGTAGTGTGGTGGTGGTTGTGGGTGGATGGTGGTGGGTCCATGTTTTCCATTTTTGATTTTTGTTTTCAAAAACAGAGGGAACAGAAAATTTCTGCTACCTTGATTTTCAAAAATTTTGTTACTAATTTTTAAATCAGAAAGCAGAAACATGTTTACTAGACATGTTTTGTGTAAAAATTTTCGAATTTTTGTTTTTAAAAACAGAAAACAGAAAACGGATTGCAACCAAATGGGGCCTTATTTCATCATTGCCAAAGCCTATCCTGGTCTTTTCCATCTCATCATGCAGGCCGGTTTCCTTCTACTATTAGTTACCTCAGGACAAATTTGCAAAGAATCATAATCCTTTCTGATGATGCTCTAATCCTTCTCCTTTATCTATGCCCTCCCATATCATATCTAGAACTGCTTCTTACATTGGATGGCCATAGTTAAACCACCCAAAAATATTGTATCCTTTATGTTTGTGGCCTCTCCCATAAAATTTATAAACAAAAACAGAGTCGAACAACTGATTTCAATCTCAAGTTCATGTTTTCAGTTCCAAAGGTGTTTTGTTTCTACATGTTTAATAAGTTGAAATGCCTTGCTAGTTATGACTGACCACTCGGAAGTTGATTATTTATCAGAATGGGTTTGTAACTATATCCAGATTAACCAAGATGCAACTGTGTCTATATAGATTAGTCTGTTGACTTGTTTTGCCATCTCCCCCTTCCTCCTCCATGTTTCTTTATGACGTCCTAATTGGTTGGTTATCTTTACTTTTAGTTGTACATTTCAGAAGTCACTCTTACAAAGTTATTTTTCTACAAGTATTTATTAAATAAAAATAACGTAGGCATCGGGGTTGAGTAAGAGGGCATAAAAAAAAGCACTAAAGAAGGGTATTGTCTTGTTTCTTCTGGAACAATCACAAACACTTTTTTGATTATGGATCTACTACCATAAATTCAATGTGTAATCTCAGCATTCAATGTGTATTCCTGAATAATCTCATTTTCAATTTTTCAACCATCTTAATTCTGATTGAGGACGATATATCTGAAGCTCTTTAATTTATATTGACTAGGATTTGTATTCTACTAATCTGCCTTTCTTGATACCTATATATGAACTGGATTAGCTATTGGATAGTTGGTATCAGATGTTCCCTTTTGCATTGAATCCTTGATCCTCTTCAGACCTCGGGAAAATGAAAAGGTACGAGATGAATTGGAGAAAGCAGTACAAATATTTTGGGTTTCCAGATTGCCTTCACCAAGAGTAAGAAAAAGCCATTTCGTCATCTCTGCTGTTTCTGTATTTCCGAAAATTACTGCTTCCTGATATTTTGTTGCCATTATTTATAGTGTGTTGCAATTGATGCTGTTGTTGAGCTTGATCTGGTATCTGCTCTGAAAGTCTCAGTCTTTCCCGAGATAATCTTCACGAAAGCTGGGAAGATCTTATACCGTGAGAGAGGTATTTGCTTATTAGAGAACTGTATGCATTGTTGTTTCATCTTTGCATTGGGTCATGATTGTAACTTGCCATTTGTGGGTGTTCAGCGGTTAGGACAGCAGATGAGTTGTCAAAAATTATGGCATTTTTCTACTATGGAGCGTCCAAGCCACCATGTTTGAATACTGAAGGAGATAGCCAGGAAGTGATTCCTAGTGTCCCAAACAACAGCGAGTAGTGCTGAACCAGGGAAATTGTTGTACCTAGATGATGGCACCAAATTTTTGTTTTTTCCTTCCTGTAAGCAAGTAATGGTTTTATATATAAGAGGACATGTACAAGTATGGAGAATCAGAGAATCCCTGACAGAATATCGGAGAATTAGAAGTTTATATACAATGATTTCATCTGCTTGTGAAGTCTGAATTTAAGATCAGAAAATTCCTGTAGGATTGATGCCCATCTGAAGAGGCTCTGCTCGATGTTTTGGATTTGCAGAAGAGACTGATTTACACCTTTGAAAACCCTGCTATTATGCTCCTTCCACAAGCCCCAGCAAATAAGTGATGCCAACTTCCAAATTAAGTCATTTTAGTAATACATTCAAGAGCTACATGTGGGGAAATTTGTTTCTTGGTTTGCTATACACTCTTGTGATACAGTAGTTATTTGATGTTGTAATCAACTCCCATCCAAGTATTTTGTGCAAATTCCAGTTCAATTTCAGTCAAAATCCAGTGGTAGACAGCACACAAAATCAATACTCAGTACGCAACTTCGGCTAAAAAATATTTCAAGGTAAAAAAGAGATGGAACTGTTGCTTGACAGGATCAGATTCCAAATCCCTTAAAAGGATCAGATGGTAAACCCCTTAAAATACAAGAAACCAAATGACCAATCAAAAGAAAACTGAGTTCATTTGTGAGACAAAGTGAAGCAACTGCAAACCAGTCCTGACTTTATGATTATACCACAGCCGTAAATGTGGCACAGATTTTTCATGGTCCAAAATGAGGTCTCACTTCTTGATAAAATCTACAATATTCATTTGATGCAGTCAGGGAAAAAAAATGCAACATGTCCATTGGAAAGTGCATATATTGAATGTTTGCACTGTTGTCTGACCTGGTTGATTCATACAATGGATCCTGCATCAATACATGGTCAAGTAGGAGATCACTTGGTATATATTTCTTTCTCCTTACAAAAATTACCGATGCAAAACTTGAGTGGGGAGATTGTTCAAATGAACTTGTATCACTTTCCCTCACAAAAGATACCTGAGTCGAATCAAGATGATCATTCAGTATACATGTAATAGTTCCCTTGCAAGACAAGAAGGTTGAGATTCAAAAACTGCCTCCACCATTTGAACTCTTTTGAACTCTAGACAGCCTCCACCATGTGAAGGTTGAGACTCATAGACTCTAATATTTATAATACTTGTACTGAACCATGCTGTTGAGCTCAATCTGATCTCTGTTATTAAAGCCTTCTCTGAGATTGTCCATTAAGGCCAGCAAGATTTATATCACAAGAAACGTATGCTTCTGTTAAGTAGGGTAACATCATTTCAGTCTTGCCTTAGAAACTACCATGTTAAGCTGTCCTTGGTTGCCTTTTATGCGTTCCGTGGCTCGAACAGTATATTGGTTTGCAGAAATATAGACATTCTTATACTATGCAATGAAGAGCATGAGATGACAACAAGAGAAGATACCCTCAATTATGTACAGGTGAACCAATAGTTGTAAAAGGCGTTCAGTATAAGTAAGCAACGTAAATTCAAGTTAGCTCTGTATACTTTCAGTAATACAAGTAAGAGTTGTGATCTTGATATTCTGTCTGGTTGTCCAAAAAGCTTGACCCACTTAAACCATTACATAGTCAATCCAAAATTCGGCAAGTGCACCCCACCTAGTAGCCCTTGTTTTCACGAATCCGAGCTCTCATATCAACCTGAAAACAACCTAGTAGCCCTTGTTTCCACGAATCATATCAACCTGAAAACAACCTAGTAGCCCTTGTTTCCACGAATCCGAGCTCTCATATCAACCTGAAAACAATGAGAAGACATCACACATATTATGGAGAATCCAACACATTTAATATATTTATCAGGAGTGGACTCAGTAAATTAAGTTTAATTGGTTATTTCAAGTTCCAAACAACCATGCCATGTGTGATTCTTTTCATGAGAGTGAGTGGCGGATTTTACCATTTTGACCCTTTATACAAAGGCTAAGTGGCTAACTAACAAAATCTGTGCAAGGTTTTTTTGTTTCATTTAATTTATGTTAGGTACTGAATTGCTTAAAATACAGGAATGGACATTTGGACATGCAACGAATTACAGAACCAGAATGTCGCAGAAACCACATATTTAATTTATCCAAAGATAATATATGGGGCATCCCACACTAAGAAGAATATAGCCACAAACCAGTACTATAGTTGGTATATTCTTCTTCTTTCTTTTTGAGGGTGCGGGATCATCATCCGGGTATCTTGTGTAAGGTGGACATGGAGAAGGCTTATGATCACGTCAATTGGGAGTTCCTTTTTTATGTTCTCAGGAGGATGGGGTTTAGAGCGAAGTGGAGGTCTTGGATGCAGTCGTGTATAGCTTCAGTGTCCTTTTCCATTTTGGTGAATGGTAGTTCGGTGGGATTCTTTCCTAGCACTAGGGGGTTGAGGCAGGGGGATCCAATTCCTCCATTTCTTTTTGTGATTGTTTCAGAAGCTTTGAGCAGAATGGTGTCTAAAGCAGAAGGGTCTTTGTTTGAAGGCTTTCGGATTAGTTCCCATGGTCCTAGGATTTCGCATCTCCAGTTTGCAGATGACACTCTCATTTTCTGTCGGGCTTCGAGACGAGACCTCCTTAATATCCGTTGTATTCTTCGTTGCTTTGAGGTAGTGTCCGGTCTTCGAATTAATTAATTTGGCCAAGTCTGAAATCATTCAGGTAGGGGAGGTCCATATTATGAATCATCTGGCCGTTTGCCTTGGCTGCCAGGTGGGTTCTCTTCCGTCGGTTTATTTAGGGATGCCTTTGGGTGCTAGTTACAAGATGAAATCAGTGTGGACTCCAGTCTTAGATCGTATTGAGAAAAGATTATCAGGATGGAAGTCTTCTTACCTGTCCAAAGGGGAGAAATTGACCTTGATTCGGAGTACTTTACAGAGCCTTCCTGCTTATTTCTTGCCTACTCTTATCATACCTCGGTCAGTAGCAACCAGAATTGAGAAAAGGCAGTGGGATTTCCTGTGGAATGATAGGAGGGATAATACCAAGTATCATTTGGTTTCTTGGTCCCAAATGTATCGTCTTAAGGAAGAAGGAGGGTTGAGCCTTAAGCCACTCATTCAAATTAACCAGGAATTATTAGGAAAGTGGGTGTGGCGATTCGGAGAAGATAGGACTAGTCTTTGGCAGGAGGTGATAGCAGCCAAGTATGGGGAGAATTGTTGTTGGAATCCGCGGGAGGTTAGAGGCCCTCATGGTTTGGGTTTTTGGAAGGGGATTATGGCTACGGCGGGATTGGTGGTGCCTTTTTTTCGTTTTCGGGTAGGGTGAGGGTCGGAGGTAAGGTTCTGGAAGGATATGTGGTCCTGTTCGTCGCGGCTTATGGATAATTTTGGAAATCTCTTCAGCCTAGCGGTAGACAAAGAGGCTCTTGTTGAGGATTCCTATGAAAGGAGTGATATGGGAGTGGTCTGGTGTCCAAGGCTGAGACGGGATCTTAATGATTGGGAGATGGAAGACTTTTGCAGACTTTTGGAGCGAATATCGTCGTCAGTTATTTATTCGGAGGTCAGGGATTGCCGGTGGTGGAGCAAGGACAGCCGAGGGAGGTTTTCAGTAAAAAGTCTGTATCATTCTCTGCTTTTTGCGGATGGGAGACCGTTTCCTTTCAGGGCCATATGGACTCTAGGGGTACCCTCCAAGTTCTCTTTCTTCTTGTGGATCGCTGTGTTGGATAGAATCCTCACTGTGGACAATTTGCAGGCTAGGGGGTGGAGTTTGCCTAATAGGTGCTTCTTGTGTTTCAAAGCGGAAGAAACGGTAGGCCATCTCCTCCTCCATTGTCCTATTGCGGCGGAGGTGTGAAATTGTTTCTTGTCTCGTTTGGGAGTGGCTTGGGTATTTCCCTCGTCCTTACGGAAAGCGCTAGAGAGTTGGGAATGGGATGGAGGGGAAGGGGTGCGAGCGGTGGTGTGGAGGATCCTTCCTGGGGCGATTTCTTGGCTTCTGTGGAAAGAGTGAAATGGGCGAGTTTTTGAAAATGTCTCGTCTATAGTGCCTTGTATTTGTAACGGCATCTGTATGCATATTTTGGAGTGGGTGAGGGTTATTTGTCTGAGGGAGGAGACTCTAGATTGGGAGATGTAGTTTTTGGTTGTCTTGGGGGGAGGGGGCTGGTTTTGGCGGTGTGTGTTATTGCTGAGTTTACTCCCTTGTAAACTCCTTTTTTTGTGGTTGGTATTTCTTGTAGCTCTTGTTTTTTCTCAATAAAGTGCGCTATTGATCAAAAAAAATATATATATATTTGTTGACTGTACCATTTCTCTTTACAATATTTTTCTCATTTTACCGGTCAAAATTTTTTATATTTTTCTTTCCATGAAGTGAGCTCCAGAAATCAACAACCAAAATCCATTTGACAACAGTTTCTTCCTCCGTCACCGAATCTCAAGATATTGGTTACCTACGTTGCACAAAAATAAACACTAGTGTCAAAATCTAATACAAATGTGAGGTATCGGATTCGATGACATCCAGAAAATTTAATTCGAGCCCTCACAGATTCAATGACTTAATCTCCGGCTAGCTCTAGAAAGATGTGGATGTCAGTTGGCTGGTGGTGTAAAAGCTTCTCCCTGGGGCTGTTTGTTGGGTTGTTTGGAAGGAAATGAACAAAAGGGTCTTTGACAACTACACAGGATCAGTCAACAAAATGTATGCAGACACTCTCAACACACTGTTCGAATGGGTGGCAATAAGGGACGAATTCGAGGAAGTTCCAGCTTCTCCCATTTTCTCAAACATGTCACACTAATTCTTATCTTGATGTAGTTTATTTTTTGTGGCTCTTTGTTACCCTTTGCCTCTCCTTTTTTCAGTTCATCAATCGGTGAATCTGCCTTGTAAATATTTTCTATTTTGTTTAATGCATTCCCTTGATCTGCTTATAAACACTCTATCTGTTGATTCATAAAGATCTGATAGAGGTAGTGCATGGAACAATTTTTTTATCCTCTAAATCAGTAATTTTGGGTGGTAAAGTGAAATGGACCCTTCTTAAAAATATAGGAAGCCACAATCCGAAGGTCTTTTATTTGAATCTTTCATTTCTTAATTGATGTTCCTTTTCTTTTCATGTGCGGCATCATACAATCTGCAATAGAATGAGATTCGTTTTATAGTTGATTACATTTGGAAGTCTGATTCTAAGAAGATATGTTCATTATCTACATATTTGAACTCAGTAGCACTTGGGGCGCAATGGATATTTCCAAGTAAAATAATTTATAAAACTCTAAAGAAGCGTCATGTCAGTGAATGAAGAGGACCAACTTTCAGACCCCAAAAAGAAAAAGAAAAAAGAGAGTGCCTACAAGATAATAGCTCAACCTTTCTTTTCTGCTGATAATAACGCAACCTTCTTGTTCTGAATACACCTCAGTGGTTTATAGCCATATTAGTACAATTTAAGCAATTTTTTAAAACAATATATATTCCAATGTAATTCAAGTGTTGAATTTACAGAGTTTTTTTTTTCATTTTTAGCTTTGGAGATATGTTTGAATATTTTCTTAAATTTTTTTTTCCCGTGATAACAGAATCTATCAGAGAAGATAAAAGAAAAAATTTTATTGGAAAAGGGATCCAAACAAAATGAGTACAATAATGGGATTAGATCCTGATTACCACTAGCAGTCTAAACTGTAGAGACAACATACAACACATTTGGAGATAGAACTTTCGAGTTAATCTCTGTGCTGAAAAGGCACCCCTAAATCCCCACAAAACTTCAGTTCAAAAGTTTTTATTTTTCAGTTCACCTTCATTGAACTGATAGGGAAAGGTTGCGAGAAAAGCTTGATCCATATTTGGAGAGATGCTACAAACCAGCCATTTGGTCTACTTAGGTTCATTTTGATGCAGATATTTTGTTTTACCCTAGTGATTGTCTAGTGCCCTTTCCAGGATGTTGAAAAATGATGCTATGGGTTGAATAAACGTCTTAGATTTTAAATTCTCTCTTTTTGTTAAGGCCATGATGCTGACATCTAGCATCACAAAGATTTTCAGGTCTTATCAGAGGCAGAGGATGAAGAAGAAGACCCACACATCACTTTGGGTTGATGATTTGGGGTATTAAAGACCTCATATGCATATATGATTTATTAGGAAGGCCCCACATTGGGAAGGTGCATATAGGCTGATTTAGCATGGTTTACTTTAGTTAGGAAAATAATAAAAGCCCAATGGGCTGGACAATTTACTTTAGCATGAGATAGTTTTATTAGTTTGGGGTAATCTTGTCTTTTAAATGATTATTAGGGTTGCATGGTTAATTTAGTCTTTTGACAAGTAGGGTTACATCTATTTAAAACTTCTTATTGCTGTAAATTTTAGTAAATTAATTATTATGAATAATAAGACTACTTTTGAGCAAGGTTCTGAATGTCGATATCGCTCGACATGTCGAGCTGCGGAAAAAAGATATATCTGAAGATATGTCGTTTATTGGTAATTTTTGAAAAAATTGCAAAAAGATGGGGCAAAACACGGAATTGTGTAGTGAAACTTCAAGAAATGTTAAAATAGATGTTAATACACCTTTTAGAATAAAAACATTTTTAAAAACAACAATGTACATAAGAGATGCAATGAGAAGAAAGCAAAGATGTGCACTGACGAGTGACGATAATGTATGATTGATTCATGTTTCATTCATTTCTCAATCAATCATAAATTCATAATTTAGAAGATTCATAATAATACAAATACATAATACAACCCACCAAAAAAACTACAATCACCACCAAAAGGAATTACGCGGAGGTTCGAAGTCATCATCTTTGTCCTGACTAGGCTGGATATAGTACTGGTTCTCCCCATACGTACAATATTGTGTCCAGCTCATCACATTATGGTACATGGATATATACTCATGTACATAACTTTGATAGTCATGTGGGCTAAGATGTAGCAACACGCCCATCGATGGATATTGTGGGTGATGAGGCACAACTGCCACCGGTACTGGGAGTTGGATATGTACATTTCCATACCCATATGGAGGTGGCTCATACCCTGAGACATATCCACATGAATATTGGTCCTGTGTGGAATGTGCATAGCTATGTTCTTGAGAGCCCGATGCCTAAGACTGTGTATCCTGGTCATGGCTGGACAACCATGTACGTTAAGACCCTCTGGAACTAGAGCCTGAATGTTCCGTGGCCTCAAACCAAGCATCGTGTCCCATATCTTGTCCATCGGCCTTGCCCTGACCCTGTCGATGAGAGACGTAATGTCTTGATTGGCTTGTTGCTGGATGTGAAGACGGGCACCATGATCATGGTCCTGTGTGGAATGGTCAAAGCCAGCCTCTACGGTGAATGGGCTCAGAAGCCTTTGGCTTTTCTCTGGTTCAACTCCGACGTCACCTCCATCCCCAGGACTGTCGCCGCCTCCGCTACTCTCAGCATTGTCATCACCACCCTCACTATTACTATTGGACAATCTACTTGTCACAATGGTTGCTGCACCCGAAGTCCCAGGACCTTTTGGACTTCTCATCATATGATTCTGCGTTAAAGCTGCACCTGCTGCTGCTGGTGCTAGACCCCACTTATGTAAGAACCCTTTCTACATCGATGCCCATCTCAGCGGCTATGCTAGCTATAGTTTCGTTCGGACGCCCATCATCTTTATCAAGGGATGAAATCTTAACCCACTCAGAAAGTGGATTATCTTGATCCTCAGTGGCACCGATTAACATTAGGTCTAAAGGATTCTCCTCAGGTTGCCTCCCAGTGTCAATCTGAAGTTGCCTGAGTCGCAGCTTCGTATTAAAGTGACAGAAGACCAGTTTTTGTAGCTAAGTCAATTCTACTGCTTTGTGTGGATGAGGGCCAATGTACTCCAGTTCAGCTCGCATGCTGAAGATGAAGCAGTCTGTGCTAATACGCGAGCCGCCAACTTTCTGAGGGTCGGACAGTCGGTTCCGTACATTTTCCACCAATCAGTTGACAATTAAACAGTGTTATCCCTTAGTTTCATAGGTATTTTGATGTAGAGAAATAAACTATATTTACTTTATTGGGAAGGAATTACTCACCCGACGTCATCCTAGACCTTCCCTCCTTAGCAACATTTCTTCCAAAGCTCCCCCATGCATCCCTGAAACGCACTAGCTATAGATTTTGAGAAAACATGTTCCAATTAGATAGAATATATTAGAATGCAATAATGCACATAAATATACTATACTTAACGAGATAAAGACATTTCACCTCATTCTCGAAGTCTCATTTTTGCTTGCACTTCGAGTCCAACGTCTCGAAGACGTCGTGAACAACCTTCATTAAGTTGTCCTGATTCCCTAATTGGTGATTATAATGATACTTTGGGTTTAATAATATGTTGAAACGTGAAAGTTATACGACATGCAATTATTATTACAAGCATGCAATAACTTCAATGTAAACATCTAATAAACATCAAACTTACCAGCAACATGAAGAGGATGTTCCAGTGTCTTATACCAACGAGCATCAATAATCTTGTGGACCCACTTGTATCCACGAGGGGACACATTCTTTATCGACGTCTTCATTACCTGAATTAATTCGTACACAGAACTCATAGTCGGCCACTTATCTACATCTATCACCCTTAAGACATGGTAAATAGGCTCTAGTATAGCAGCCATATCATCCACTTTGTCCCAAAATTTGTTGTTAAGGACAATGTTCTCAACTTTCTTTGCCAAAACAATGCGCCTGTGTCCATACTCCACCAATCAGTCCTAGTGAACAATGCCTTTAGTCCAATTTTATATTTGGACAAACTCTCCAAGGCAATGAAATTGGTGGCGAAGCGCGTCACTCCTGACCGTACTATTTCACCACCACACAAGGCCCTCATCTTCGCTAGAACCCAACTGTGGTTGTATATGAAGTTGGTTACCGTTCTTGCATCGTCAATAACCTCCTTCACAGATTTCCTTTCTCCTATCGCTTGTAACATCAGGTCTATGCAATAAGTTGCGCAAGGGGTCCAATATAGGTGATACTTTTTCATAAGCATATTCCCAACCTTCACGAAAGCACTCCCATTATCAGTCACCACTTGTACTAGATTTTTCTTTCCAACTTCCTTTACAACACCCTTCACTAAGCCATATATATATTTTACATCCTTTATATTGTCAAATGCATCCACGGACTTTAAAAATATTTTCCTTCCCTAACTATACACCATAAAGTTGATGATCGAAAGCCTAGTGGGCCCTGTCCAACCATCGCACATAATAGTGACACCAAAATTTTCCCGTGTTGGCTTTAGGGTGTCAATATAGTCTCTTATCTCCTTCTCCTCTGCGTCTAAGTATTAACCTGTAATCTCATATAGAGAAGGAGGCTCTAACCCCGGTTCAACCCGTTCTGCCTCGTCAATCATGTTCTTAAACTGTGGGGTTGAGACGGCATTAGCAAGCACATGACTATGTATAAAAAACTTGGATACAGTTGTTCCAAGCGCCTCCACCAGACTTCCCCCACTTCACATTTCCTTCAGCCACTTCTGTTTTGCATTTCGACTTTTGTACAGAGATGAATCATGTGGCAGATTTGGGACTTTAATGCCTTGGGAGCGGCCAAACATACCATGTGGTTGTGTCCCAGTCCCAACATCAGATGTCCTACCAGTTGAACCTAATGGTCTTGCTCTGGCACTGTCTCTAAAATTGGCAGGCTGCATGCGAGCTGCAAATGACCGCTCCTGATCCCTATCCCACTGTTGGCATATAGATTGACGATAGGCCTATCGATATGCTAGCCTCTCGTCAACTGCAATACAGTCGATTAGGTATAAAGTATGATCTTCGTCGTCATCATCCACATCTGCTGGTGGCTGTAGACCACGCCTCAATTCCTCACGGACTGCCTTTTGCTGCGCGGCATATTCCAGTCTTTCCTTAGCCCTAGCGGTAAGGTGAGCCTTTATAGCTTGTCTGACCTCCGTCGAACAACTTAGACAGTTTGCCACATTCGAATCACCCCCGACAAGATGCCACTTTAACCGAGTAATTCCACCGCTCCTAATTTTTTTGCCACAATAATTACATATTGCTCAATTCTTGTTCCCCTTCGTTGGTTTTCCATGCAACCAACCTATGTCCCGTACCATAATGAAAAATACTTCCTAGTGGATCACCAATAAATATTAATGCCAAACACATAATATAATCAAGCATCAAAACCCGTGATTCTTTTTTTTAATGATTATCCATGTTAATTGTTTTAGAAATATGAAAAGCTTATGAATGCACATTAAAGTTGATAAATTATTGAAATTTAATTTAGTTTCTCAAATTATTTCTATATGATAAATAATTGAAATTTAATTTAGTTTCTCAAACTATTTCTATGAGTCTGTCGGAGCTTGTGACCTACTAGATCAGGTTGTCATGATCTTTCTCCCAAAGCACATGAAGTATGACCCGTGATTTAAAGAAAAAATTCTCGTTGGAGAATTTCAATAAATGAAAAGAAAATGAGAGATCATGAGGCATGAATAAAGTATACGAATTGGGGGTTGTAAAGGTATAGAGGATGATAGTAGGGGTTTTATTTAAGACAAAAATATAAATCAAAGGTTTCACACCCGACGGGCGGTGGCAGCAGCACCTACCGAAAAAGCGGAATCAAACAAAAAAAATTCAAAATAGGCGGTGGATCACCCGCTCTGATGGTTTATAGAATAAATTGGATGATCTCTACAATGACCCTTGTAGGGTTTATATAAAGATGGATTACATTTAAAATAAAAACAAAACAAAACCCTAATCAAATCTTACCAAATCTAATCTAATCTAATCCAAATTCAAATATATGATGAGATACGGTGTATCTCATCACAACATATTACACTACGACATATTCTTCTCCAATAGATATATTTGTGAACACCAGATTGGGAGGGGCAAAATCCTTTTTTGAAGCGCAGGGGATTTCTAAAATCAAACTTTACTTTATTGGGTGGAGATTAGATAGTTAAAGTATAGGAGAGTATTTGCAATTTAGGTATTATTTAAGGTCTGAAATCCTCTTGAAAAATCATCCCATCGCCTCTAAAACACGGCACCACAAACCTTTCGGTCCAAATATCCAGCCTTTTGTATAGAAACTCTTTCCATCTCTCAAAATCTTCCAATTCAATCATAAACATTACCATCTACAAATACCATACCACGTAACCAATTTAAAATTCTATTTTGAAAAGAAAATATTTAAATACTTTCAAAGGGAGCCCAAACAAACTCAAGAACTTCAAATTAATTTTTCCCTTTTGATGAATGACAATAATTGTATTTGAAAGAGAAGAACTTACAAGAGGCAGAGAAAAGAGTAAATTCCCCCTCGAGAGGCCTTACAAAAAAAGGAAAGAAAAAGGAACTCAAAAGTCGTCATGCCAAAAAACAACTGACTCCATTTGTACATAAAGTCTGAGCTATGGACATCTGTGAAATTCGAGTTAGAAGTTGACCAATTGTGGAAGATCCACCCATTGTATGAGCAAATCCTACCTAGTGAAGCAATTGAGTCCTCAAAAATTCTGGAGTTTCTTTCCTTCCAGATGCCTCAACACACTGCATACGACAATATGTCCAAAATATAGTTGTCATTTCTATTGAAACAACCCTTTGGCGCCCAAGTGTTTAGGATGGGCCCAATAGAGCCCAAAAAGAAAGAAGAAGCACCAGTCAGGACTAGGGGTACAACTTGGGTGGGTTGGATCAAGTTGGGGCAATCCTAAGCAAGGATTAAAAATACAGTTTCTGGGGATGTATTAACTGGGGATGTATTAGTCCTAACGTATCGGTTTCGATATCAGTTTCAGACGATACATAGAGTTTTTTCTTATAAAAAAAAACAAATTAAATTCTAAGAAAATCAATGAATTATAGGAACTAGATTTACTAAATATAAAGTCATGGGAAGCGATTCAAAGACAAAGTAGCAAACACAAATACAATTACACAGTGAATTTAAACATTAATAACTAACAAACGATACGTATCGCCTGTTTTGTTTCACTATAAATATCGTATAGGGATTACCGATACCTATAAGTATCGCCTGTTTCGTATCGGTTACGGCGAATTTTATTTTCATGATCCTAAGCCCAACCCTATGTATAAAACCCCTAGCCCAAACCCAACCCAACCTGAGGCCTTAAAAACTCAACCTTGTCACAACTCGGGTTGGATCAGATTGTGGTGTAAAAAACAAAAGTCAGAAAATCTATAAAATACAGTAAAATTTGTAAAAATATACACATTCAAACGTAAGTAAAAACTAGTAAAAGCAAACATGTTAGTACCTAAATAAAAATCAGCAAAAACGAACCTTATATCATTGATTCATTCACACTAATACAAGCTGCAACACCTAGGCAATCAAGAGTTCCATGATTAATACCATCAACGAGAAATTCACACCTAAACATTTAAAACACCTATAGAGCTAGTATCATCATTCAAGACTTGTCTTAGCATCATCATTAATCAACATATACAAACTTAAGAGTTAAGACACATGTTGGACCTTAGAGGAACAAAGAGATAGAACTTACTGGTTGGACTTTGGAGCCTTGGAACCTTGAAGATCACAATAAAGCAGTGGTTGAGAGAGAGCTCAGAGGGGCACCTTAGGGTTTATTTGAGAATGAGAGAGTAAAGACCATGAGAGGAATAGGCGAATATGCCACAAGAGTTGAGATTGAGAGAGATGAGAGGGATGCCTTAATATTTTTTTTTTGAAAACAAAAACTTATGTTTATTATTTTTTAAATTAATTTTAATTATCTATGATGTATTCTTTTTACTTTAAATATATTATATAATTTACTTCACACAAACATATATCAAAGAGTTCAATGTGCAGTGCTCCCTAGAGGTTCTAGTGATCGCTCCCACTAGAAACTTGACACGTGACATGCGTTTTGGGAAACTAATTGTTAGATGTCAAGGTGGGTCCCTTTGCAGACGTGGCCAAAAATAAGCCCAATCGGGCACTTTTAGATTGTTTGATTAGACCATAATTGGTCAACATTAATCCTCCTACGGTTCACAAGACCCTTCATAGGCAATACAAATCTCTGATTTTTCGACCTTCAATCGGATGGTCTAAAAAGTCCAACAAGCTATTTTTGCCACGCCCAAGGGACCCACCTTGACATCCAACGGTCAGAATCAAAACCAAGTTGTCACGTGTCAAGTTTTTAGGGGGCACTCACTTGAGGTTTCTAGTAAGCATCACTGACTAGAAAGTCACCTTATACATACATATATATATATATGGTGTAGTGTAGTGTATTTATATAGAGGATTGGGTTTTCAGAATCTCAACCCAAGCCCAACCCAACCCTACCCAAGGTTAAATTAGGTCAGGTCGGGTTCGGGGCAGCCCGACCAAAATTGCACCATAATAGATAAGACGGTTGCTAACATCTTCTCCATTACCGCACCAAGCGCACATGTTCGAGATAAGCATATAAAGCCCTATCCAAAGTCAAATTGGGTCAAGTCGGGTTCGGAGTAGTTCGACCCAAGTTGAACCCATAGCCAGGAAATCAAGCAATAGATAAGAAGGTTGCTAACATCTTCCTTTGCATTATCGCACAAGGCGCACATGTTCGAGATAAGCATATCAAAACTCCTTAGATGATCGACAATAAGGATCTTGTATAAGACGACTGCTTAGATGAATGCTTTCACCTTCCGCAGGGGGGGGGGGGTGTTCCAAATCTTGCCAAATTGAGTTATTCTGACTAGGTCCTCACTCCCTAGCCTCCTATTAAGGAACACATAGAAGTCTATTGCTGTGAAGACTCCCTCAGGCTATCCAATCCAAATCCATTGGTCCTTTATTTCTGGGTTTATCTCGATCTTGTTTAGACTCTCTCTCATTGATAAAGTATGATCACCAAATGAAAGGAGATGACTTTCCCATAATGCTATGTACATTCACAACATTCTTAGTTTTTAATCCTCCATTAGAATGATTAACACAAAAAAATTGGGGGGGGGAGGGTCCATGGTAACCTAAATGCTTTGAATTCAATGCAAACACGCAACATTTTGAAAAAATCGCCATTTACCGCTAAAAAATGCATAATAATATAGAGAGGTTTTAACTGTAGGTGCCTTACAAATTTTTTTTTTGATTGATAAGCAGTCAATATTATAAATAAAGGAAGTCCAAAGTTCAAGTACAAGAGGGCCAAAGGAAATAGAATAGTTTAAAAGCACATAAACTCAAAAACAGCAACACAACCACGACCATAGTCACAAAGTCAGGATTCGGGAATAATTCAGCAGGGTTCAAGTTCGGAAAAATGCGGAAAATTCGGGAAAAATTCGGATTCGGGAATAATTCGGTAGGGTTCAAGTTCGGAAAAAATCGGGAAAAAATCGGAGAAATATTTTTTTTAAATAATTATATAAAATATAAATATGATATTAATTAATATATCTAAGTCATCATCAACTCTTAATATTATCAACAATAATATATTCATAATATCATTTTAACATCCACTTCATTCCAACAATTAAAGCATCAAAATTTACCAAGACATCATCAACTCCTTAAGATTAAAAACAAAAGACTGATTGTTTATCCTTACAATTCCATCAACAAAAAAGCATTACGAAGTTCAACCTACTACAAAATAAAATCATTTGTCACTTGAATTTATCAATCACAAAAAAGTTGTATCATAATCTAGATAATCAATAGCTGCACAGCCTGCACTCTCTTCATTATCTAAACTTTCAGTGGAAGATGATGCTCCAACTTCAAGGTCATGATCCCCTTCAGCTTCAGGAATATCTGGGAATGGTAAAATTTTCTCAAGACTAATTGGTTCTAAATCCTTCTTTTCTTTACTTGCACTTGTCTTCATCAAATACAAGTTCATACGAACGAACACCAAATCATGTAATTTATTTAGCTTTAATCTGTTCTGCTTCTTCGTGTGTGCGGCCTCAAAAGCACTCCAATTTCTTTCACAACCCGAGGCACTACATGGTTGACTATGCAATTTGATTGCCACCTTCTGAATGGTCGAAATTGGACTACCGCACATATCCCACCAAACCCCTAATTACAATACAAATACATAATTAAAAAATTTTAACTATAAAATTTAAAATCTTAATCAAACTTTAAAATTAAAAATAAATGTAATGTGCTTACTTGGATGTGAATCCAAAAGGGAATCAACTGCCCATGTGGTAAAGATGTCATTATCTTATTGGTGGTAACTTTTCAGCTCCTTGTTAAACTGCTTTCTCTCCTCAAAACTAGGGATCATCTTATTAATTATCATCCCAATGCTTACCCTCACTTCCTTATCCATCTTCACAAGTTTATTATAAAACAAGTAAGGGTTCAAATAGGCGGCAGCTGCATGCAAGGGACTGTGCAATGTCTTGTTCCATCTTTCATCTATTATCTTCCAAAAAGGCATATACTTCTCAGAGTTGTCTCTATATACTTCTTTAATTGCCTCTTTCGCCCTACCATGCTTTCATATAAATATCCCATAGTAGAGCCATCACCATCTACCATTCGTAGAACCCTAACAAGAGGCTCTACTGTATGGATTATCTCTCTGCCCTTCTCCCAAAACATATTACCTTGTATTATATTTGTAACTTCTATTCCTTCTTCTGTCTTGCTTTGAGGAAGAGCTCTCCATTCAACTGAAGCAATCATAAACCGTAAAGCTTGTTCCTCTTTAAGAATAGATTGCAAACACAGAAATTGTGTTGCAAATCTAGTAGCACCGGGCCTTTTTAGTTCTCTCTTTTGTGTGTGTAATCTCATCAAATCAAGAACATGTTGAAACTTGTACAAAAACTTCACAATAAGTCTTGCATTTTCCAAAATTGGCTTCACATGAGGAAGCTCATCTATACTCTCCAAAATCAAATCCAAACAGTGTGCTGCACATGATGTCTTAAAGATATTTGGATATCTATCTTCGATAATAATTCCAGCCGCACTATAATTGGAAGCATTGTCTGCTATGAATTGGACAATATTTTCTGCTCCAATTTCTTCGATCCCAGATGAGATGAAATTCGCAATGAATGTCGCATCTTTCTTCTTCCCCACTGTACACTCACTTTTTAAAAATATTGTCCATTTAGGACTCGCCACTAACAAGTTCACATGTGGCCTTTTCTTTCCATCAGTCCAAGAATCAGACATGATAGTACACCCAGTTGTTTCCCAAGATTTTTTAATGTTCTTAACATACTCTTCTGCTTCCTCCTTCAAGTTTGCCAATAACTTCACCCTAAAGGTTTCACTACTTGGGAGAACATAACCTAGGCCATGATTCGCAACAGCTGTGATGGCATCCTGAAACTCTTGCGACCTTGCCAATTGAAACGGAAGATTATTCGCCACCAAAGCCTTTGCCATCAAATGATCTGCAAGCTCTTTTTCTTTCTTCTTTACGAGTTGCATTACCTTTGGCTGACCTCCTTTTCCTTGAGGACCTAGGCTACCACAAGTTGTGCTTGCATGCCCAGTTGATCCCGTAGAACTTCCACTAGCACCACCAACTTGAGAATTAGATGTTCGCAATATCTTTACCTTTTTACGCGAATCTATCTCTTGTACGACCTCTAGTGCCATTTCATTAACAAAATCAGGCACTGAAGGACAAGGCCGCACATCTCTTCCTAATAACTTTGAAAAATGAAACTTCATACGGGTAATTCCACCCACAAACACTTCTTGACAAAAATTACATCGAATCTTTGTCCCCTCTTCTTCAGTTAAATACTCCCAAAAAGGATCTCTAGCTCTTGGCATGGTTAACTTTGATACTTTGATTCAAAATTTCAAACCCTAGTCCCTAAAGAAAAGAAAAAGCACAAAATAATTCACAATATAAGTAATTAAGCATGATCATACATACAGATACAGTGATACAGTCATTCAAAATAAGGTCTTCCAAAATAAAGTACAAATTAGCTATTAAAAAAAAAGGTATCCATGATATAGGAAGCTACACATAAATATGGGATGATTTGATTTCTGAATTAGTTCCAAATTATTCATGCTTCCAAAATAAATAAACAATTGGTAGAACAAGTGAAATGGCTTACTAGTTCAGTGAGTTTGTTTGCACGAGAGACAGATGGTGAGAGAGAATTGAGTAACAGAAATGGAGATAGATGAGAAGCAGTGTAGTCAGGCACCAGCCACACCACAGGTTTTTTTTTTGTTCAAACAGGCACCACAGTTTTTTTTTTTGGTTCAAACAGGTACCACAGGTTTTGGCCTATGGGGATACTAAGCTTTTTTTGGCTTGGTTGGCTCTCCTAGGCCCTAGCAATCTCATGCATATGACTTTGATAAGTGATAACCCCTTTCTCAGACCATTCATGTGGCAACCATTAATATCATTTACAGCAAAACAATTCTTTAACATCATTTACAGCAAGAACAATAAGTGTACAGGTAAAAGAACGATAAGTTTCAACTTTCAAGTGCTTGGAAAGGCAAAACAAAAAGATATGGTTTGCATGAACAAAAACAAATGAGAAAACATCATTTATAGCAAGAAGCACAACATCAAGATAAGAATCAGGACCAACCAACCAACCATTCAATGGCAAATCAAAAGCAGTTCTCTCCAGGTAAAAGATAGGTTTTGTATGAACAAAAAATAAATGAGAAAACACTTAATATCAGTGCTATTAACCCGAAATTTGTTTATAGAAGAGAAAAAAAATTGGGGGCTTCGTTCTTACGGAAGAGGAAACAGAGATCCAAAAAAAAGGAAACAAAAACCTACAAAAATTGGGGCTTCATTCTTACAAAAGAGGAAACAAAGATCTATAAAAAAAAAAAGAGAGAGAGAGGCTTACCGGTTGAGAGCTTCTCGAGGTGAGCCCGCGAGACACTGTTGGGGAAGCCTGTCGAGGCGAGAGGAAGACTGTGAGGGGCTGGGGAACCTTGTCGAGGCGAGAGGTTGCGAGAGGCTACGAGAGGCGAAAGGCTGCGAGAGGCGAGAGGTAACCCTTCTTCTTCTCCTTCTTTTCCTCTTCTCCTTCTTCACTTCTCCTTCTTCTGTTCTCCTTTTTGCCGAATTGAATAACCTAAACGAGGGTTTATGTTTTATACAGGCAAATTACGTTTTTGCCCTTAAGAATATAAAAAATTTAACAAAAAACCAGTCAACGATTAAATCGCGAGATTCGCGATTTAAACGCGAATTGCCGATTTAATCAATTAAACGTGATTGAATCGCCGATTTAATCGTTGAGGCCTTAATTCGCGTTTAAAACGCAATTTTTTCAAAAAAAGGCCGATTTTTGTGACTTTGACCGCGACTAGCATGCATTCCAAGCCCTCCACCCTCGGCAGCTCGAACTCAATACAATATCACTCTAATTTCCTCCCCATCAATTCGAAGCCCTGCCCACTCCAAAATAATTGACAGGATGAGTGCACAAATACGGGAGGGGGGTGAAGAAATACTCTCAAAGACTCTGAGGTTCCTCTCTTTCCATATCATCCATAATATTGCGCCTGGGAGAACCGCCCATAGGACCTCGCGCTCCCTTGCCATAATTACCTGAGACTAACTAGATAAGAAGTTGTGAAAGGAAGAGGAAAAAACTCAATCCACCC
The DNA here is from genome assembly GCA_015143295.1 of Tetracentron sinense. Lineage (NCBI taxonomy): Eukaryota > Viridiplantae > Streptophyta > Magnoliopsida > Trochodendrales > Trochodendraceae > Tetracentron > Tetracentron sinense. The sequence goes on along the minus strand of CM026558.1, from coordinate 45,792,710 downwards.
CTATGTGGGAGAGGAAAAAGCCTCAATAACCAAACACAATATGACAATGTAAGAGCAAATGATCCACAAACTTTTCCGCTTGAAGGCACAAAAAACACCAGTTAGCCAACCTCCACCCTCTATGTTGTAAGTGATCACACGTGAGGATCTTGGTCAATGATGCATTCCAAAGAAAGAAAGAAACCTAAAAAGGATCCTTGGATTCCATACAATCCGATGAGGAAACGGACCCGAGAGTACTGGACCAAGAGACTGTAAAAGTGATCTTACTGAGAATCGACCATAGTTGCCAGCTCAAACCCGTCTATCCCTAACATCTGGACACGATGAGAAGTGGCTTAGGTGCTTTAAAGTTAAAATGGGATTTGGGACAAATCCAAGATCTCGGGTCCCATTTGTAAGATTGACATGGAAAAGGCCTATGATCATGTCCATTGGGCGTTTTTGGATTACGTTTTAGGTAGAATGGGATTTGGTGAAAAATGGAGAAAATGGACGTGGGTTTGTGGGTTTGTGTGTCGTCGGTTTCCTTTTTTATTCTCCTAGCGTATTTCCCTAACTCCAGGGGTCTTAGAAAGGGAGACCCGCTTTCTCCCTTTCTATTTGTGATCATGTCAAAAGCCTTGAGTAGAATGTTGTCTAGAGCTGAAGGGCGAGTGTTTGAAGGCTTTGCGATTGGCTCGGATAGCCTTCGTATATCCCATCTCCAGTTCACCGACGATACTCTCATGTTTTGCCCATCTTCTAGTAGGGACCTTCTCTATCTTAGATGTCACCTCCGGTGTTTTGAAGCAGTGTCAGGCCTTCGAGTGAATTTAGGAAATCAGAGATAGTGGGTGTCGGTGAAGTCCATGACATAGTCCATTTCTTAGTCTGTATAGGCTGCTCTGTAGGGTCTCTTCCTTCCGTTTATATAGGTATGCCTCTAGGGATTCTTATGAGAGGCTAGGTGGGGCGGTGGTGTGGTGTCCAAGTATGCATCGAGCCCTGAATGATTGGGAAGTTGAGGATTTGACTCGAATTTTGGTGCGGGTCAACTCGACCCCCCTGTGTGCTAATATTAGGGATAGCAGGAGTTGGTCTAAAGGCAACCATGGTTGAATCTCTGCAAGATCTTTGCTACATTCATTGTGTCCTCCGTTAGGCCATTTCCTCATAGGATTGTGTGGAACCTGTAATTTTCTCTAAGGTATCTTTCTTCCTTTGGACTGCGACTTTGAATAAAAATTAACTTGTGATCACTTACGAAGTAGAGGGTGGAGAATGACCAACTGGTGTTTCTTGTGCTTCCAAGCGGAAGAATCTGTGGATCATCTATTATTGCACTGTCCTATTATGTTTGGCATATGGGGGTACTTCCTTGCCCATGTGGGGTAGGTTAGGTCTTTCCCTCCTCCTTTCACAACTTCTTATCCTGTTGGGCAATGGTTAATGTGGATGGTGCTAAGGAGGCGATCTGGGCAGTTCTCCCGGGGGTCATATCATGGATGATTTGGAAGGAAAGAAACCAACAGTGTGACGCCCCGAACCCGCGCCTAGGGAATCAAGTTCCGAGACGCGTGTTCGTTCGTCAAATCACGCAAGCGGAAGACTTTACCCGCGAAAATGCGGGAAATTTAAACATTTATCAGATGCTTCCAAAAAGCAAATAACATCTGTCATCATAATAGTCATCATACAAACCATATACCTGTATTATTTACATCAAGTTTGTTTTACAAAAGTAGGTGCCTCTATCACGCCGGGTACAGTTTGTACAAGCTTCCAAAATGTCCAGTTGGACTTTTCACTTACTAGTCAGCAGCTCCGAGATCTGCTGACATAAAAAGTCAGTGAGCTATGAAGCCCAATAAAACCACAATCCTTCTAAACTATTTTCCACATAATAACACGCATCAATAATGATATAATAAACAGTTCAATTTGCATGTTACAGTAAAATAGAACAGTATATAATAAACTGTGACCCAAGGTCACTTAGGGTTACGTCACCCTAACAGAGGTTCCCAACCTCACATTACTTTCCAATTATGGGGTTCAGCTATGAATGTATTCATATTACCAAGTTATCATTTCCATCATCAATCATGTTTCATTTCGAGTCCTGAGACTCTATTATTTGGCCACAGCCCACAAAATTTATCTTATAGTCTCTAAATCATAACCATACCTGGAGCTATTTAGACTCACACACATTGTTCCGGCTTTCACCCGAATACGACCAAATCTTGGGTGTACCAACCCAACTCCCCTGGAATCCGACGATTCCATACCAAACCTTGAGTACACCAACTCAGACAAATACACCAACCCTGAGTATACCGACTCAAACCACTTCGTATCCGAAGCTTACACACACAACATGGGCATTCGCCCAATACGTACATACTTTTCCATTCAATTAACTGGCCACATCTACCGTGTATTCGCTGCCATCGTCCTGGGTATCAGTCAAGAAGGAACCCCGACCAACCTGCCTACCGTCATCTTCTGGCTAGTCTATGGAGGAGCCCCGACATCTATACCAATGCCGCCATCTCCTGACGTTCCATCAAGAAGGGACTCCGATAGACACGGTGCCGACATCTTCTGACCCACCCAGAGAGGAACCCCGAACTATACACTATCTGATGTTCCGCCATATTAAACTCCCTAGGACTCCGACATCTCCCGACTATCAGTCACGGAGGAACCACGGGCCATACAGGACACAGTTACTCCTGACCTAGTCCAAGAGACACCACGGACGACCTAGACAAACAGACCGACATCTCCCGACTATCAGTCACGGAGGAACCCCGGGCCTTACTGGACACCGTCTCTCCTGACCTAGTCAAAAAGAAACCACAGACTATACTTAACCTTAGTTAGATTTTCTAACCACAGGTTAACTCCAGTTAACCCAAGCCTTGCTTGATTAGCTGAAATACTTGGGTCTCGCGCCCGTGAACCAACTCCGGTAACACATTGTCCCGTTAGGGAACGTTTCCAGGCTAATGGATGTCTCCATAGCCTTACACAACATGCAAAATAACTTTTCGTCACCCTAGAGTGGCGATACAATTTACCTGGGACCCGATCTGGGCTCCCCGATGGACCACATAAAGTCACAACATCACATAGGGGTCTCCGACCCTTTTTCATTCACGCCAAAAAAACATGCATATACTTCAGATAACTAAATATAGCAAAATAAGGGAAAAAAAAGAAGAAAAGAGAGGGGTTTTACTTAGTTCACGCTTTTCGAGGGGACTGGCGCAAAAAAGGACTCCGTCAATGCGTCCGGGACGTCGAAAAACCTCAAGAGTCCGCTTCTCTCTTCTTTCTCTCTCCTCTTTCTCTCTCTCCCTTTCTCTCTCCTCACTTTCTCTCTCTAAAAATTCTGGAATTCTCCACTGTTAGTGACCGAATGTAATGAGAAAGGTTTGGTCATTTAATATATATAGACTAAGGTTTAGATCATGTGCAAAAGCACATGACTCTTTTTGGTGTGGAAAGTAGTAGTTGACTAAGTCAACTACTTTGACTATTTGACCGGCTTTTTCCACTTTTCATGCATATGCCCTCCGAAACCCTGCTATATGACACCCGATCTTGACGAAACTTTAGGTGACCGAACTTGGGGCAATCCGACACCTACTGTAAAAATTTCGGGGAAACATACTGAGTTTTGACAACTGTACTTTAGTCCGGAAGAAAATTGCAAAACCCACTAATTTTCTGATTTCGGACACAAAACACGCTGTCGTTTCTTCATATGAGACAATTAACTGCTGAAACGACACAAGATCATCCTCACGACCGACCGGCACGTTGTGGTACCAGTCGCACGGATTTCTATTAGAATCCCCAGCAATTATGGAGTCCCACTAAATTCGGAAAAATCTGGAATTTCCTGATTTTCTCGATTTTCTTACATTTAAGACTCTCGCGGTCTCACGAATCGATACGCGACGGAACTGGAACGATAGGTGATCGTCCAGATAGTCGACCCGCACATTGTGCACGATTTTCGAGGAAAAACACTGAAGTTTTACCAGTACAATCTAATCCCGAACAAAATCCACTTTTTACCAATTTAACAAATAATTAACTAATTAACCTCCAGTAAGGACCCATAAACGTATAATTTTATTATATTAAAATTCTGAGTCGTTACAAACAGGTTTTTGAGGATTTTTGCTTCATCAGTGGCTCGTATATGTGCTTGAATTTGGTTGGTGGTATTAGAATGGGCGGGGTTACATTTCGATATGGAGGGTCTGAGGGAGGTGTTGTGTTGATGGCTTGTCTTAGATGAGTAGTTTCTTTGGGCTTCAGGGTATTTTGGGTGTTGTTGGGTTTATGTACTTGTAAACTCCTCAACTGTTTCGCGGTGTTTTTTTGTAATATTTCCCTTATTTTAATATATTTGAGGTGCTTATCGATAAAAAAAAAAGTTAAACATAAGGGTATTTTAATAAATCTAAGGGAGGCTGCAATTAAAAGCAGAGGGGCATATATTAAACCCCATTGCCTTATAAACTTCAAACCCTAAAAATGATATCATCTTTCATCTATCTCTGCCTTGCATAAATCACCTAAACTCTAAAATCTCTTTCAACTTTCCTCAATCTGCTTTGCATGAATCATTTTCTTTATTTTAATCTTTTCTTATTTTCTTGATTTTTTCTAGACTATCTGATTCTTTCTGTTCTTTTCAAAATTACCTAGTCAAATAGTTTTTGAATCCGACTTAGTTAATATAGGGTGATCAAATACAAAATCAGGAGGAATCCTTTAACAGCCAATCCATTACCCATCAGCTGAGTAGCATCTTAGCTAACTCTAAAAATTAGAGCTTATTTATAATATTAAAGCTTATTGCAGTTTTAGAGCATTTGTTAAAATCTAATATTTTTTAGAAGTAGCGGTTTTGCCTCTAATTCCTTTGGGAACTCTCCAGCTCTTTGTTTTAGTTGTAAAAATTAAAGATCCAGCATACAAAAAAAATTGCCGGGATTTTAAAGACATTTTTATCCTTGAAATATTTTCATAAAACCTATTTTACCCTTTATTATACAACCTCAAACTGTCGAAGAATACCTTCATTTCTCTTGGGTTTAACCCCAAAAATAGTGGTGGCCCATGCAATTGTGGAGAAGGGAGAGGGCTATTACTTGCATATTTTAAAAATGACATTTTTTTCTCTTGTAATAACTCTTAAAAATTGGAAATAAGAGGTTAAATACTATTATTAAGGTAGAAGATTTTTTTAGAGTTTTAACAAATGATCATACTCTAGAAAATTAGTAGAGCTTATTCTTTAGAATTTAGTTTTACTTTTTAGTGCCTATTATATTCGAGTAGAGTTTCCAAACTGATCCTAGTTTAGTTCTTCAATGAAACCCTCTAAAGAAAAGCATCATAAAATGACATATGTAATCAATAAACTGTAATTAAGTTGGTTGCCTAAAGTCCAAAATCATTGCCTTACACAATCAAACACCTCCAGTAAAAACTCTCTCAAAATGAGTTATAAGTTGCAGTGAACAAGGAGGTAGAAAGAAGATGACGCTAGTGCAAGTAAAAACATGATCAGACCCCATAGGAAAATCTCTAATGTCATAGAAAACCATGGTGAAGAAATCCACAAACTAATATTCCATCCAATGCCATAATCTTCCCATGAATTATGCTCATAATTACCTGATATATCAAAATCAGCTTCTCTTTCTTTCCCTAGTTTTCAACATGAATAGTTCGGAGTTTAAAAAACCTTCTTTCAAGTATAAGGCTTTTTTAAGCTTGTTCATTGGATTGGGGATATAAAACCTTAGCCTGCTAATAAAAACCGTTGCCATTAATCATCATATGATACAAATGCAATATGGATGACCCCAGTGAATGTTGGTTATACCACTTGCCATAATAAGTAATGGGGTCGAGCTAAAGATTCAATGATATGTTCCAAGACCATCCTAATATGGCTCTTGATTATCTGGAAGAACAAGATTCATGTCGCTGGCCCCAAATAGCTTGGATAAGGAACTAATAAAGAAATAACGAAAAAAGTTTTGAGATCTTTCCAAGCCAATCCAATTTACTGAAGTTTTCCAAATAGGTCAAAACTTAGAAGCTCAATGGCAATGCAAGGTAACTGTCACAGCTATCCTCAAACCAAACTTTCACACAAATGAGGCCATTCCTATTTCCTCATAACATATAGAGTTGTAAAAGTTCAGTTACCATGAATTCCTGATCTATTCAAATAATAGAATGCATAGAAAATTAGAAGTATGTGATAAAGCCTAGGAAAACACGAATAGAAAAGGTGGTAGGAAGAAAAAACATACCTGGCCTCTTTTGCAGTTGAAATATGTTTCTCTTAGACCCACGCATTCGCTTGATATGGCCGGGGTCTTCTCCCCTGCACATTCCCTATATGATCGCTTCTGGACCTGGATTAAGGCAACCAAAGCTGTAATTTTCCTAGATGAGTTTGAACAAAGAAATTGAGAAACCAAAAAATATAGTAATCTAGTGAATCTTTGCACTTTTAACCAGGGTCACCAAAAGAGCTACATATACATCCAGCAATACTATAAAAACAATCAAAGCATAAAAGCTTGAGGAACCATTTTTGCACCTTTATTTTGCTTTTTAACCTTATTAATAAAGCCATTGTAATTGTAGAGGAACACATAATTAGCTGAAACCAATTAGATTTTTCATCATAGAAAACACAATCAACTGAAACGTTCTTTATTAGAGAATCCGGCACTGGAGTCATATAATTTCCTCGATGAATATATAAGGTAGGAGTCGGATTCCAATCCATGATACATATGAATAGAATGGTTTTTGGTTATATTAACAATATATAGACCGAAATCATACAAAAAGAAACCCATGAGAGATCAAATCAAGATAAAGAGGAAATGAAGCAAATACAATTAGGAGAAGAAAGAAGAAAAACCCCAAAAGAAAAGAAGAAGAGTAATAGAGAGATAGAGATACCTTAACACAATCAGTTTCGCTGAGACACTTGACCAGCTCCATTGCCAGGCCCTTGCATGACTTTGACATGCCTTCCTCCTCTTCTTTTTCAATTCCTTTTACTTCCCAGCTTCCAGTATGTATCTGAGTATGGTATGAAAAACGATGATACACATTAGCCCTCCGATGAAACCCGAGGGCTTTTTTTATTCTTACCTCAAGGCCCAACACATTAGCCCGGCCCAGGCCAGGGAAACACTACAGCAATGGTGTATAAGAGCATCTCCAATGCTGTGTGCCAATTCCAAATTTGGGCTGCATAGGCTGCTCCCTTGGTCCGTGCCTATTCCATTTTTTTTCTACCACATATATGAAATTTGAATTTTTGTGAGGGCAAAATGGTAAAGAAAATAGTCGTTGGAGGTCGAAATGGTAAAAACCTAAATACAGCAGTTGGAGGGTAAAAAGGTAAAACATTATAGCCGTTGAAGGATAAAATGGTAAAAAAATCTAATATAGCCATTAGAGGGTAAAATGTTATAAAATTATAACCGTTTGAAGGCAAAATACTAAAAACCCAAATATAGTCGTTGAATGATAAAGGGTGATGTTATGTGCACACCAATATTTGATGACTACACCCCATTTTTTAATTTTCTTATATTTTGAAGTTCTCTATATTTTAATATGTGCACCACATTTCTAATTCTTTTATTTTTTCAATCTGACTGCTTCTTTATTCGTCATCACCTCTTTATGGTCTCAATTAGTTATCGTTTCTCTATTAACCAAAATTTTCTCATGTTCTCAGTTTTTAGTTTGACAATTTTTTTTACTTAATTTTTTTTATTTTATTAAAAATTAATTATATAATTTTTCATATGTCTTTGATTTTATTTGTTTAATCGATAGTTATTGAAAATCTAGTTATTTGTTTGACAATTTTTAATTATTTGAAGTTTCCGCTATTTAAGTCAGAGAAATTAATAAAAATAGGAGATAAAAATAGATCAATGATATAGAAAGTTTGGTACACCACCATAAAAATTTGGTGCACCACCATAGTGTACTTACATAGATTATTACTCTAAAGGAGAAATTCCAACTCCTTAATTAAACAATTGGTAATTGCATTAATTATTCTTGGGTAAAGTGACTCTCAAATTAAAGTGAAGCTAACATTTTTCTTTATTCTTATAATTAATAACTTTGAAGTTTGGTCTGCAACTATAAATTTTATAAGTATTTTTTTGATTTTGGTGTGCATTTAAAATTTTAATAAACTAATGGTGTGCAGTCATCAATTTTGAAAAATGGGGTGTAGTCATCAATTATTGGTGTGCACATAACACTAGCCATGATAAAATGTTAAAAAATTATAATCGTTGGAGGACAAAATAGTAATAATATCAAAATTCAATGAATCAAGTCAAAGGTGGTGCCAAATTAAAGCATATGCTATACTTTGATTCATTGAATTTTGATGGGTATTTACTGATTTGCCCTCCAACAGCTTTTTCTTTTTTTTTTTTACAATTTTACCCTCCAACGGTTATATTTGTTTTTTTAATTATTATTTTGCCCTCCAACGGCTCCAACTACTATATTAAAAAAAATTATTTTTAGGGGTGGGTAACTCTTAACCACAGTTAATCGGTGTCAAAAGGGACACGTGACGACCTCAGGGGTGATAACTGGATTTGCCCCTAGAGGATTTGGTCTCATGAAAAAAATGAAATTGGCACACACCATTGGAGCAACCTGTGCCAAATATGACATTTTGGTAATGTAGTTGTACCAAATTTGGAATTGGCAGAGCCAATTTGACACACAGCATTGGAGATGCTCTAAGAGTCCTTATAAATAACACTTTTATTTTCAATTTACTTCTCCAACAAAAAAAAAAAAGTTAATCTACTTACCTTATCATTACAAATTCATCTTTAACTATGACCATAAATTGGGCCGGATTGGGCTGGATTGAAGCAAGTTTGGTCCCATCCCATTGTATTTATTCCAGGCCAACTCGAAATTTGGTCTGAACCCATCCCAACCTAAACTCAACCCATGCAAAACGAGTAAGGGTGGAGACCGTGTTAACCCGAGTGGCCCTAACCCGTACTGAGTTGGGGTCCGGAGTCTCGTGAACATACTCTTTTCAAAAGAGTTAGAGAAGTGCTAGCCCTACTCCTGGCCTGAGTGACCATTTTAACTGTTAAAGCATTGCAATCAGTATATATCGAATGATTACCCGAAGCGACTAGCTATCAAGGAGATATCGACAGCCGTTATTATGTATATATGAAGCACTTCAAACAAACTCACTACTAGTTAAGGATTCCCTAATCTATTAAAACTCAGCATTGGACAAGTAACATTTCAACCAACCAACCAATTGAGAAATCAAAATAGAGTCAAAATGACAAAAAGAAACTAGACCTTTTGATTGGACTGACAAAATAATATTCATTTCTGGTACTATAAGGGTAAAATTGGTAATTAAGCACATTGACAGTGTAAGCACCCAATTTTTACACCCTGACAAACCCTGTCAAACCCCAGTGGAATCCCCTGTAGAACCCTAGCTAGCCCTAGGAAAATCCTAAACCCTAGGACAACCATCCAGGCTCAAAGCCCATCACCCTAAACCCTTAGGCAAGCCCTAAACCCTCAAATCCTAGAACAAAACCCTCAAACCTTAGGAAAAACCATTCGGGCTCAAAGCCCATTACCCCTAGAAGCACCTAAACCTTAGGCTAAACCCTAGTGTAACCCTAGCAAAGCCCTAGGTAAGCCCTAGACCTAGCCCTAGGCCTAGACCTAGCTAAATACTAGCCCAAAACCTAGGACAAGTCACACGGGCTCAAGGCCCTTGTGCCTAGTCCAAAACCCAAAGCCTAAGCCTTTTGGGGGCCCAAAACTTGGGCCCAACAACCCCTAGGATCCACATGAGTGGGGCCCACATCCCTTTAGTTCAAAAATGGGCGGGAAAGCTCCCAAAAATGCAATGGCCCAAGTGTGTGAGGGCTTGGCCCGTAATAGAAATAAGCCTAGGGTGTCGGTAATCGAATTACCGACACCCCAAAAAACTCATCCTTGGGAATGGCGGTAATTCGATTATCGCCATTCCTGGAAATCTGCATTTGGGTGTAGCAGGCTCCCCTGCAGCCACTTGGGTGCCTTGACTTAGCTTCGACTCTCCTAATGCCCGAAAGGCCCCTAGGCCCTCTCCCTTCTCCTTTATAAAAGCATGGCCACCCCCAATTCAAATTTACTCTATTTTTTCACCTTGAACCTCTGCCAAAATCGTTAACAGACTTCTCAGCTCACCTCAGTCGAGCTCCAAGCCTCCCCTTACCTTCCTAGATACCCTAGGACACCTACCAGTCCCTCTCCAGGCCATCACCACTGCTATGTAACCTCCACTACCTGTACACCGCCGCAACAACCCCTAGAGGGTAGACCGCCCTCCCCCCCTCTCTTTCTTTTTGTTGAACTCAGTGTAAGGACCTCTGGTCCTACTCCAGGGGGTCCATATTTTGTTTTTTCATTCATAGTAATGGTTTAGCCAAGGATAGAGGTCTCTCGTCTCAGCCATGGGAGTGGAGAACCCCCTCGAGGCTTTTAACTCGGGTGCAACACCCACCTAGTTGTATGGATACTCTCCATAGGGTCTAGGGGTCCCTCAGCTCATGAGGGAACCCTTAGACCCCTGCTGGTTCAGGTCCAGTGGGGGAAATTCATTTTTTTCAAAAAAACTGCTAGTGGTCGGTAGTAGTTTTATCGCCAACTCATAAAAACCAGCATACTAGACTGGTGGTAATCCATTTATCGCCAAAACGGTCTTGCAAATAGAAGAAAGTATAGAAATGGGCTCCGGATTATGAAAAAACCCGAAAATGGGCTCCATTTTCAAATTTTTATTTCTGTAGGCTCCTACAGTGGTTTTAGTGAGCACGTCCTTTCTTCTCTTTTTTTTCTCTCCAAAATACCCCCATCTCTATTAGAGATCCCTTCAACACTGTGCGACTGAGCTTAAACTAAAGTTTTCCCTTTCGTTGAAGCTTTCATCCGAAACCCAAGCTTTCCCTTTCGTTACAACTGAGCTAAATCCTTCTGCTTCATCTGAAACCCTTCAAGACAAACTAAGTTAAACCCTTCTGCTTCATCTGAAACCCTTTTGAAGAAGAAGAAGAAGAAGAAGAAAAGTGTTTTATACATTTTTGATTCATTTTGATGGTTACAGTAGTCATTTTCGATTTTTTCTAGGGTTTTGTGCTTAATTCAGGATTTCATGTTATTACAGTTTATTTTATGTTATTGCAGTGCATTTTCGATGGTTTTGTGCTTATTTTCGATGAGTTTGTGCTCATTTCTTTATGGTTTTTTGTTATTAAAGTGCTCATTTTCGGTGGTTTTCTGTTATTAGAGTGCATTTTCAATATTACAGTGCTTTTTCGATGGTTTTGAACTCATTTTTGGTGGTTTTCCATCTCATTTTCGGTGTTTTTTTGTTCCTCTGGATTCTGACAGATTTTACCCCACTTTAGTATTTTGACCATAACTTTTGACTCATTCATCGGATTTTGACGATTCAACTTGCGCTGCACTCATCTTTCGAAGGGAAACAACTTTTATGTCTTACAAAAATCCTAATTTTGAGTTTTAAATGGTCTAAATGGGTCTACAAGTGGATTGGTCTGCAATTTTATCAGATAAAACATTGGAAAACCCACTTTTGACTTAGCTTAGACTCAAGATATGGAAAAACATTAAATATGAACCTTGAAGATGGTTCCAATACGGTTTTAATGGTTCAAGAATTACTCGATTTCGATAAGCGATGAGAAAACTAGAACTTCCTAAAGTTTGAGGGATGTTAACAGAAAACCACTAAAAATTAGCACAAAACCATCGAAAAGGTACTGTAATATCGAAAATGCACTCTAATAACAGAAAACCACTGAAAATAGGAAAATCCATCGAAAAAACATTGTTATTATAGTGCATTTTTGATATTGTAGTGTTTTTTCGATGGTTTTGCGCTCATTTTCGGTGGTTTTCCGTCTCATTTTCGGCGGTTTTCTGTTTCTCTGGATTTTGACAGATTTACCCCACTTTAGTATTTTGACCATAATTTTTGACTCGTTGATCAGATTTTGATGATTCAACTTGTGTTGCACTCATATTTCGAAGGAGAACAACTTTTATGTTTTATAAAAAAGCCTAATTTTGAGTTTTCAATTGTCTAAATGGGCCTACAAGTAGACTGGTCTGCAATTTCAACATATAAAACATACCCACTTTTGACTTAGCTTAGACTCAAAACATGAAAAAACATTAAATATGAACCTTTAAGAGGGTTCTAATATGGTTCTAATGGTTTAAGAATCACTCAATTTCAATAAGGGATGAGAAAACTATAACTTTCTAAAGTTTAAGGGATGTTAACAGAAAACCACCGAAAATGAGCACAAAACCATCGAAAAAGCACTGTAATATCGAAATACACTCTAATAACAGAAAACCACCGAAAATAGGGAAATCCACCAAAAAAGCACTGTTATTAGAGTGCATTTTCGATATTACAGTGTTTTTCGATGGTTTTGTGCTAATTTTCGGTGGTTTTCCATCTCATTTTCGGTGGTTTTCTGTTCCTCTGGATTCAGATAGATTTTATCCTATTTTAGTATTTTGAATATAACTTTTGACTTGTTCATCAGATTTTGATGATTCAACTTGCGTTGCACTCGTCTTTCATAGGGGAACAACTTTTGTGTTTTACAAAAATCCTAATTTTGAGCTTTCAATGGTCTAAATGGGCCCACAAGTGGACTGGTCTGTAATTTCATCAGATAAAACATTGGAAAACCCACTTTTGACTTAGCTTAGGCTCAAGATATGGAAAAACATTCAACATGAACTTTAAAGAGGGTTTCCATACGGTTCTAATGGTTTAAGAATCACTCGATTCTGATAAGCGATGAGAAAACTAGAGTTTCTTAAAGTTTGAAGGAAGTTAACAGAAAACCATCGAAAATTCATTGTAATAATAGAAAACTATCAAAAATGAGCACAAAACCATTGAAAAAACACTGTAATATCAAAAATGCACTATAATAACAGAAAACCTCCAAAAATAGGCACTGTAATAATAGAAAATCACTGAAAATAAGCACAAATCCATTGAAAATAAATACAAAACCATCGAAAATGAACCGTAATAACATAGAACCACCGAAAATGAGCATAAAACCATCGAAAAAGCACTATCATATCGAAAATGCACTATACTAACAGTGCTTTTTCATTGGATTTCCCTATTTTCGGTGGTTTTTTGTTATTAGAGTGCATTTTAGATATTACAGTCTTTTTCGATGGTTTTGTGCTCATTTTCGGTGGTTTTCTGTCTCATTTTCGGTGGTTTTCTGTTCCTCTGGATTCTGACCGCCGTTTTAGTATTTTGATTATAACTTATGACTCGTTCATCCGATTTTGATGATTCAACTTGATTTACACTCGTCTTTCGAAGGGGAACAACTTTCATGTTTTACAAAAATCCTAATTTTGAGTTTTCAATTGTCTAAATGGGCCTACAAGTGGACTGGTCTGCAATTTCATCAGATAAAACATCGGAAAACCCACATTTGACTTAGCTTAGACTCAAGATATGGAAAAATATAAAACGTGAACCTTGCAGAGGGTTCCAATACGGTTTTAGATAAGCGATGAGAAAACTAGAGCTTCCTAAAGTTTGAGGAAAGTTAACAGAAAACCACCAAAAATTCACTATCATAACAGAAAACCACCGAAAATGAGCACAAAATCATTGAAAAAGCATTGTAATATCGAAAAATTTATTATAATAACAGAAAACCTCCAAAAATAAGCACTGTAATAACAGAAAACCACCGAAAATGAGCACAAATCTATCGAAAATAAGCACAAAATCATCGAAAATGCACCGTAATAATATAAAACCACCGAAAATAAGCACAAAACCATTGAAAAAGCATTGTAATATCGAAAATGTACTATAATGACAGTGCTTTTTCGGTGGATTTCCCTATTTTCGGTGGTTTTCTATTATTAGAGTGCATTTTCGATATTACAGTACTTTTTCGATGGTTACTCATTTTCGGTTGTTTTTTGTCTCATTTTCGGTGGTTTTCTGTTCCTCTGGATTCTGACAGATTTATCCCGCTTTAGTATTTTGATCATAACTTTTGATTCATTTATTGGATTTTAACGATTCAACTTGCGTTGCACTCGTCTTTCGAAGGGAAATAACTTTCATATTCTACAAAAATCCTAATTTTGAGTTTTAAATGATCTAAATGGGTCCACAATTGGACTGGTCTGTAATTTCATCAGATAAAACATCGAAAAACCCACTTTTGACTTAACTTAGACTCAAGACATGAAAAAATATTAAACATGAACCTTGAAGAGAGTTTCAATACAGTTCTAATGGTTTAAGAATCACTCGATTTCAGTAAGCGATGAGAAAATTAGAGCTTCCTAAAGTTTGAGGGATGTTAACAGAAAATTATCGAAAATGAGCACAAAACCATTGAAAAAATACTGTAATATAAAAAATGCACTCTAATAATAGAAAACCATCAAAAATAAGGAAATCCATCGAAAAAGCACTGTTATTATAGTGCATTTTCGATATTACAGTGCTTTTTCGATGGTTTCGTGCTCATTTTTGGTGGTTTTATGTTATTACGGTGTATTTTCGATGGTTTTGTGCTTATTTTCGATGGATTTCTGCTTATTTTCGGTGGTTTTTTGTTATTACAGTGCCTATTTTTAGGGGTTTTATATTATTATAGTGCATTTTCGATATTACAGTGCTTTTTCGATGGTTTTATGTTCATTTTCGGTAGTTTTCTGTTAACATCCCTCAAACTTTAGGAAGCTCTAGTTTTCTCATCGTTTATCAGAATTGAGTGATTTTTGAACCATTAGAACCGTATTAGAACCCTCTTCAAGGTTCATGATTAATGTTTTTCAATGTCTTGAGTCTAAGTTAAGTCAAAAGTGGGTTTTCTGATGTTTTATTTGATGAAATTGCAGACCAGTCCACTTGTTGGCCCATTTAGACCATTTAAAACTCAAAATTAGGATTTTTGTAAAACGTGAAAGTTATTTCGCTTTGAAAAATGAGTACAACGCAAGTTGAATCGTTAAAATCCGATGAACAAGTCAAAAGTTATGGTCAAAGTACTAAAATGGGATAAAATCTGTTTGAATCCAGAGGAACAGAAAACTATCGAAAATGAGCACAAAACCATCGAAAAAGTACTGTAATATCGAACATGCACTCTAATAACAAAAAACCATCGAAAATGAGCACTATAATAATAGAAAACCACCAAAAATGAGTACAAATTCATCGAAAATAAGCACAAAACCATCGAAAATGCATTGTAATAACAAAATAAATTGTAATAATAGGAAATCCCGAAAATGAGCACAAAACCTTAGAAAAATAGAAAATGAACACTGTAACCATCGAAAATGGATCAAAAACGTATAAAACACTTTTCTTCTTTTTCTTCTTCAAAAGGGTTTCGGATGAAACAAGGGTTTAACTTAGTTTGTGTTGAAGGGTTTCAGATGAAGCAGAAGAGTTTTAGCTCAGTTGCAACGAAGGAGAAAGCTTGGGTTTTGGATGAAAGCTTCAACGAAAGGGAAAACTTAAGTTTAAGCTAAGTCGCACAGTGTTGAAGGGATCTCTAACAGAGTTGGGGGTATTTTGGAGAGAAAAAAAGAAGAAGAAAGCACGTGCTCACTACAACCACTGTAGGAGCCTACAAAAATAAAAATTTCAAAATAGAGCCCATTTTCGGGTTTTTTCATAATCTGGAGCCCATTTCCGTACTTTCCTGTTGCAAATATAGTGCCTGTGGGCCCCACATACTTCATGTTTAGGGGCCCACTCTTGGCCCATTGGATAGCTTTGACTCCCCTCTACATCCCTGCAAAATTTCAGACTTTAACTCCAAGTCTAACCCTGGGTTATCATGACCCTAAGCTTGAGTTAACCAGGCTGTGTAGACTATCGGCAGCCTGATTGCCGACACACCAAAAAACCTCTATCAGGGTATTGGTGGTAACCATTTTACCGCTAATACAAAGACATTATTTTACTGACTTTTGGCCTCTGTGGGGCCCATACCTGAATTCTTCTGGGCCTGAGACCTAGCCCATTGGAAAGCCAACATTCCAGGCTATCTGTCCATGGTTTTACTTTTCCCAGGGGTGATCCCTAATCTCAGTTACAACCCCACAAAATAGGGTTAAAAACTTTGATGAAATGAAGGAAATCCGATTACCTCAATTTTGTAAAATTTTTAGCTTGGGCTTTGTGCAGGGCCCAAACCTGATAGAAGGCCATTTTAGGCCCTGCTATACCCATTGGGCCCACTTTGGACTTACCATGACCCTTAACCATAGTTAAAATGACCTCCGGTTAGGGTATTGGTGGTAACCATTTTACCGCTAATACAAAGACATTATTTTACTGACTTTTGGCCTCTGTGGGGCCCATACTTGAACTCTTCTGGGCCTGAGACCAAGCCCATTGGAAAGCCAGCATTCCAGGCTATCTGTCCATGGTTTTACTTTTCCCAGGGGTGATCCCTAATCTCAGTTACAACCCCACAAAATAGGGTTAAAAACTTTGATGAAATGAAGGAAATCCGATTACCTCAATTCTGTAAAATTTTTAGCTTGGGCTTTGTGCAGGGCCCAAACCTGATAGGAGGCCATTTTCGGCCCTGCTATACCCATTGGGCCCACTTTGGACTTACCATGACCCTTAACCATAGTTAAAATGACCTCCGGTTAACTTTTAACCACGGTTAAGCACCACTTAACTCCACAAAAATTTGAAAAAATCCCTAAAAATCCAGAAAAATATAAAAGACCAAAAAATTATAATTTTATCATTTTTAACCATGGTTAACACCCTTAACCATGGTTAACTCTCTTTTAACCCCGGTTAGCAACCCTAACCTTGGGTTAACACACCCCTTTGCCTCCGGGCTTCATCCTTGGCCTACCGGGCCTAAAACCTAGTTTATCGAACTACCCCTCGGCCTACCTGACCCACACTTTGCACATTGACCAACCTCGGTCAAGCAAAACCCTAATCTACCGGATTAGGCCCATTAGCCACCTTTTGGTGCACACACATACATTCCCTCGCCTTAGCACAGACTCAAGTGTTAGAACTACGCTCGGTCTAATCTCACCCCAATGTGAGTACGTAAGCAACCCAACCCGGGTTCGACCCTAGTTAGCTTTTACTTTCTTCCGGTTAGTATTAACTTAAACACTTAGGCATTCGATTAATTTTGACATTTAATTTGACTTAAACCTTTCAAGTATGGAACCACTATGTATGGAAGTGTTGGAGTGCCTAACCCCTTTCCCGAACTTAACCGAATCTCTTATCTCGAACTTTGATCGCGGACCAAGGCCTTAACCAACATTTTTCGGGGACTTATCTCTTCTGAATAAATAGGTGACGACTCTTAACAATCTCGTAAGATTAATTTTTAGGATTCCCCGAAACCCGTGCTCACAGACAGCTGACAATAACATCCAACACACGAATATGATAGGATTACTATGACCATATCTAAACTGGATGGTATGCTTTCAACCCAAGGTGAAGTTTGGAAAGAGAGCTCCAAATTCCTAACTTAATCTCCAACTCGGAGGGATTGAGGTGAAGCCTTTTAAATCTCGAGCCACCACACGAAAGACCCGGTCCAATCATATCTCGAAGATCTTGCTCAAAATTGTGATACTCTTCTATTGAACAGGAAATCCATCTCACGATCTCAACCGTGTAAACAAACGAAAATATGATGATTCTTGCATAGTTGGAAAGTTTAATGAGAAGGTTCCTATTCCATTAATGAATTTAAATGGAAAGACAATTAGCCAACCCTTTTGACCTCTATATAAATAGAACATGGGAGCACAGAGAGCAAGGGGCTCGATCTCTCCTTCCCTTAAACTCAACCACACTCAGAATTTCAGTCTCACTAAAAGGAAGAACTCAGTGTACTGTTTTCGAACCATTTTTTCACCTTAAAACCCATACTGACTTGACTGTTGAAGTGTCATTGAGGAATCGTTACAGCCAGACCCAAGATCAAACAAGTATTCTTAGGAGTGTTGGATTAGATATCTTCCCCCATCAGTTATCCTTGGAATCGTGTAACTAAGAGAAAGGATCATCAAACAACAAAAGAGAAAAAGACCTATTGGATTTCAAAGAAGGAAAGAATAAAGACCCTTGTACAGTGAATTGAAAGGGTCATCAAACAACAAAAGAGAAAAAGACCTAATGGATTTCAAAGAATGAAGAGAATAAAGACTCTTGTACAGTGAACTGGGGTTAATAATAAAAATAATAATAAGGGTATGATAGTAATTTCACACCAAACTCACCTCTAATTGAAGCCCCACTCTAGATTCTTCTCATTCTCTCTGAGAGGCAGGAAGCCACCTGTAGTCTTAATACCTTAAAGCAGGAGATGGGCAGCCACAGAAATTAGGAGGCATCTCCAATTGCTCAAGCAAGCAAGCAAGCAAAGCACCTCCACTACCAGTTAACCATCATCTCCACTAAATCTCTGAGTCCTCCAGATAAATAGTCCAAACCCTAGTTTGAAACTTTTGATTTTGCATTTTCTGTTACTGTCGATTTGATAGAACGATCAACCATCTGAAAGAAGTTGAGTCAAATCAACAATTGAATGAACAAGGCCAATTATACAATGATTTTTTTTTTAAAAATTTTTTATTCTCCATTCTCTTGTGATTCTTAATTTAGTTTGAGTGTTATCTTCGTTAGAATTTGTTGTCGTGGGGTTTAATTTGGAAGACCGTGTTAGGCGTATTGAATTTGGAAAAAAAAATTAATAGTCTGTTTTGGGGCTGGGAATCTTGGGATTAATCCAAATAACATTCTGAACATCGTCTTCTTGAATTAGTCATGGTATCTAAATCTACAGAAAAAAGGGTTGATTATCTATTAACATAATTCAAAGAGCTATAGTAATCTTTAGTTGGTTTCATGATTTAATACGAAACTTAGCTAGGAAAGTACAAACTGACCTATTCTCTCACTGGCTCTTCATAGCCAAGAAGGGAGCAACACACATTGGGTTATAAGCTTTGTTCGTCCAATTTTAATTTTTATTCCAGTTTGAGCTTTGTGCTTCTAGATGAAAATGGAAGGAGTAGAAATAATAATTTTTTTGAAGGCCTAGGTCGATTAATATTTACTAGTTTTGAAATACAAAATCATTTTTCTTTCTACCAGGTTTTCCATTCCATCACCCTATTAGTAAAAAAAAAGAAAAGAAAAGAATTCCAGTAGTTATCCAGGGTATTTACTGCGTCTCAGCCAAACTGCAGATAAAAAAAGGTGAATAAATTTCTATTGAGAAGTTCAAGTTCCCAATTTTTTTTATTCCATTGAAATATTTTGGATGGTTAGAAAAACTATTTGGGATCTAATAAAGTATATGTAAATTGGATGTTTAAAAAAGGCATTCAATAATTTCAATCTTATATTGTGAGATCACCTAGCTAAGAACCACCAGACAGCAAAGATACAGTTTTATCCTTCATAATTCGTATGTGGGAACCATTTGATGATGGTGTCTACCATAATAATATCCATGCAATGGGAATGTTAGGAAGAGACGTTTGGTCAATTACAAAATTAGATACATTCGATGGTTTAAAAGATGTAACCAGTCTGATTTTGATGTTTTTAGGTTTATGTTCTCTCCTAAATGGTCTTGAATGGGTCATCCATAAAATTAGTGATTGGACTTCTCTCAAAGTCATGCCAGTTCAACATTCTCAAAGGCATACTATGACATTATTACAGTCCTTAGATTTTAACATTATGCCGTAACCTTCATAAGTAGAGCAAAAGGTATCCTATGATGATTCTAAAGATATTGTTTATATTTGTTGTAAGTATTTTTTAAAAATCTATCACTTGCTCTTTTACTAGTATGTAAAAGTACATAGTTATTGCATAATTGATATGTATAATGTATCCATGTCATATTTTAGAGATGATATTCAATATAATTATCTGATCTGGATATGTATTAGCAATATATATGCAGTATATGTAGGGGCGGATCCCGGATTTTCATGTAGGAGGGACAAGCAAAGGTTGATTGATAATGTTAGTAATTAAGGGATGGAAGGCCGGATATCTCTCGAAAGAGGGGAGGTTAACCCTTTTGAAAAGTACTCTCGGTAGTCTTCCCACATATTACCTTGCTTTTTTCCATTCCTTTGTCGGTGGCTGATAAAGTAGAGCTGATTCAACGTGGTTTTTTGTGGAACGAGAAGGTAATCTGTCGTCCATTTAGTCAAGTGAAGTCAGATCTGTCGTCCAAAGGAGTTTGGAGGTCTTAATTTGTGGCCTCTCAAGGTAGTGAATAAAGCTTTGTTGGATAAATGGATGTGGCGTTATGGTGAAGAATGTAATAGTCTTTGGAGAAAGGTGATTGTGGCTCGGTATGGGGAGGGCACTAGATGGCTTCCAAAAGGGTTGACCAACCCTCTTGGGGTAGGTGTGTGGAGAGCAATTCTGCAGGCTAAGGATGATTTTAATCCTCACACTAGATTTGTAATCGGGAATGGGGAAGAGGTGCAGTTTTGGTACGATCTATGGTGTGGTCTTAATACTCTAAAGCAGGACAACCCATAGCCGTATTTGATAGCTCGAGACCAACAAGGGTAAGTGGCATCCATGTTTGAAAGGAGGGGAGAGTCGGTAGTTTCGGTCCCGCGATTTAGGAGGTCTCTCTAGGACTGGGAAGTGAGCTCATTTATTAACTTGATAGGGCTTCTAGAGTCAGTCATACCTAACCCAAATTATAGGAATACTTGAGTATGGTCTAGGGACAAGACAACAAAGATCGGTTTATTGTTAGATCTTTCTTACGGGTTTGGTGTGACTACCCGCACTTGGCATTCCCTAGTAGAGAGGTATGACATCCAAGGTATACTTGTTTCCGTTGGACAACTTTTTTGGATAAAATCTTGACGGTTGACCATCTTCAAAGCAGATATTTGAATCTTCCATATAGATGCACGATGTGCCTAACAGCAGTGGAATCAGTGGATCATTTACTTTTGCCCTGCTCATTTGTGTTTAGACTCTAGACTTCTTTATATATCAGTGTTGCATAGCTTATTCTCTATTCCTTCCAGAGTTTCTTATTTTTGTGGCAGTTGGGTGTGTTGGGCCCTCGTTGGGACCTAGTATGGTCTCTTCTTCCAAGGACTATTACTTGGTTCATCTGGAAAGAGCGAAACAAACGGATATTTGATGACTCAGCTTTATCAGTGGGGCGCGTGCTCAAGCGGGTTTGCAAGCTTACAGGGGATTGGGCTTCGACCCAGGGGCAACGATTGATTGGGAGGAGTTATAGTTTGCTGTTGTTTCCCTTCTATTTGGTTCACTCTTTGTGAATCTTTGTTTTTCTCTTTTATTCTAGTAATATGATGCTTATGATTACCTATCAAAAAAAAATGTTGATGGGTTTGTGAAAAATGTTTATGTAGGTACGAAATATTCTTGGTCTAGGGGGTGTGGGGGTTCTGGGCTTAGCCCCCGAATTTTTGTCCGAGGACCAAGTTTGTGGGCCATCTCATCCATTTGTAAAGTTTTTTTTTTTTTTTAAACTTAGGGGGCAGCTGCCCACCTTGCCCATGGCTATGGCCACTTAAATTAAATTCTTCAAAAGTTTAGTGGGGGCAGCTGCCCCATGCCTATGCCCTTTTAAATTAAATAAGATAAGTATAAACTTAGTTTTTTTTTTCTTCTTCTCAAAGTTCCGGGGGGGGGGGGGGGGGGGAGCACTAGCCCCCTCCTCACCCCTGGCTCTGCCCCTAGGTATATCCACTGAGGTTTGCCCTGGTTGCCTCTGGCACAATATTAATAAGAGATCCTGGTTGTGCAGTGTTTTTTGTTTGTTTGTTGGGGGGTACGGGTATGAGGGCCTATCTTATTGGTTTTTTTCCCTTTTGTTATTATAGCTTTGTATACTAGACCTCTTGCCCTTTTCTTTTCTTAATAAGATAATAAAATTCTTTTTACTTAAGAGAAAAAGAAAAATGCGTTTATATTTTCATATAGTATGTTTATCATGATATATCCAGTTTCGGAATATTTACTTACAATGTATTCTGTGATGTACTTGTCATATTTGCCATTTTGTCTAAACAATAATAGAAGTACTTCTTGGTTTTAGGAAAGCTTTTTTCAGGTGATCTGAATTTTGGTATCAGGAGTTCATTGCTATTTTACTTTCTGATCATGAACTTTTTCTTTTAATTTTATTTTTTATGGGTGGGTGGGGGAGTTGCAGTCAGGTTCTATTTTGAATACTTCTGCCTACTGCAACACTGACTTTAGCAGACATGTGCTCATTCATGAACATCAGGTGTAAAAGATATATTTCTGAAATTCCATTACATACCAGCCCCCCATATTTTAGATTACATGGTTAATATCTAAAATGATATATGTCTTCTGTGGAACTAATAGAACAGTATGTCTGTTTTGCATTATTGTTTCTAATCTTATAGGACATTTACTTTGCATTCATCTCAATCCATTACCATACAGGCTGCAACGGTTTCAAACTGAGCAAACCATGCATATCTCGTCTTGGGATGGAACCCTCTCATTGAGTGATTTCTCTCTTGCTGCAAGAGCTTTTTCCGAGAGATGGAAAATGACCAACCCTGCTCTCCCTCCATGGACATGGGTTCCTTCTCCAAAACCATCTTGGGTTGCTACCCATAAAGTATGTAATGCTCATCATTTTTGTCATTATCTTTGGCGTCATGTCTTCCTATTGGACTATAGACTGATTTCTTGCTCTCTCTCTCTCTCTCTCTCTTGTTCCTGTATGTTCTCTTTTTTCAGGTAGAGGGATATTTATCACTAGAGAGCATGAGTCACCTCAGGTCTAATGAGGTTCGCTCTTGATGTTCCATTGAAGCACATGCTCTCTAACAACTCACTGATATTTTCTGCTATTATAACTCTTTTACAGGAAGATCGTGATGAAGTAAGTTATACTGGGAAAGAAGAGCCCGGTTACTCTGTGAAAGAAGAGCCTATAGATAATGCCACATTGGTATACTTCATCTTTGTTGTATCCTTGGTTTGGCATGCTTTGTCTTACAGAATCCCAAAGTCTAATGAAAGACATTTATAACACTACTGATAAATACTGTACATTAGTTCATTAAGCTTGTGATATAGGAAAAAAAATAGTATATTGATGTATAATACTATGCTGACTCTCTCTCTCTCTCTCATTCTTTTCCTTCTTTTCTATTGTTGGAATGACCATATTTTTGTTCTATCTGCAAGGTTCAGAGCTATGATCAAGAAATACATTCCTATGACTTCCATATAGTGTACAACGCTTCGTATAGGGTCCCTGTGCTATATTTCCGTGCGTATTACTTTGGTATGTACATCTCTTTCAAAAATAAAATCCTATCATGCACAAAGTATTGCTTGAAGATTTTCTCATCTGATATGATCAGCGTAGTCAAAGCGTCCAGGTAACGCCTAGGCGATAGGGGGTTCCCAAAGGCGATGCCTAGGTGACCAAAATTTACCTTTTCCTTTTTAAATTATACAAGATTCAGAGTGCCCTCCTAGATCATGATCTAGGTGATAGGGGGGTTCTAGCTAGGCAAGATGGTAGCATAGGTGTTTCCTACGTGATATTTTGACTACACTTGATATGATACATTTCAGACGATACAGTTTTTGTATGTGTGATACAAAGATTTATGTGCCTTACCACATGAAATATTTACATTTTTTACATGCACCCATGCTAAAAGTTCTCTTAGTACTCTAGTATGATATTTCTTTTTTGGTAAGAAGTCCAGTGTGATATACAAAGTGCTATTAAATATTTATATATGTTACTTGTTTTCTTTTCCGCTGTTCTTTTTCTAGTCTTCTACCTTGTTAGAATTCCCAACCGTTCACACCCCAAACCATGGATGGTTCTAGATCCAGGAGTACGGGTGACCATGTTCAGGAAAAATACCCCAAGAATCCTTATAAACTCACACACACAAATACGCCCAAACACATGTTTATGTACCCCAAACCATGGATGGTTCTAGATCCAGGAGTACGGGTGACCATGTTCAGGAAAAATACCCCAAGAATCCTTATAAACTCACACACACAAATACGCCCAAACACATGTTTATGTATACATGTCTATCTATGCATGTATACTGATTTGTAGTTCATTGTTTGACTTTGTTTCTAAGGAAATATTGCTTACTGACTGTTGTTATGTTAGATGGACAACCTTTGGCACTGGATGACGTGGAAAAGGACCTTCCTCCGACCTCTTTGAAGATGTTAAGGGAATCAAAGTGTACATTTATAACTCAGGAGGTACAATTTCCTATTTTACTCTCTCTCTCTATCTTATCTTCTTTTCTTTTTTCCCTTTCTATTAATAATATGAAGTAAATAGAAAAAAGATAATCATGTAATACCCATGTTAATTTTCAGGAAACCAAGTCACTACAATTCTAAAAAACAAATAGTAGTTCCATAAACCAGTTTCCTCATAAAATATTGGAGTAATAATACCGAGAGCCTAAAGGTTCACTTTCTCACATCACCATGGGTTAGTATGAGCTAGATGGAGGAGATAGGGATAAATGAGAATCACTCGGGTAAAAACACAACTATATTAGGAATCTGGGATGGAGATCAACAAGAAGATCGTCGATGATATTTGAGGAGATAGAAATAGGAAGCTGGTGGTGCAGTCTGTTGCGGGCTCTGCAGTGGGTTGTGTCCTTATTTGGGATATTGATGATAACATAGTGAATTCTTGCTTATGTCAAAGGGATGGTGGGGGTCTTTCCTGTCTCTGTTAGATTTAGATCCATGTTAGATGGGTTCAAGTGGTCTTTGATGAATGTTTATGGGCTTAACTCCTCTAGATCTAGAAAGGAATTTTGGATTGAGTTGTGTAGTCTTTGTTTTTTTATGGAGTATGCCTTGGTGTGGGTGGAGATTTTAATGTCATTAGATTCTCTCATGAGAAGCCTGGGGGCAGTTGCATCACTCTTTACAATGCCAAATTCACTTGGTCCAATTTTTAGGAAATACGGCATGTAGTAAGATTGATAGATTCTTGGTGGCATCCGAAAGGAGAAGTTTGGGAATCTATTCAAGGAAGCATTGACGAGAATGGTGTTAGACCCTCACCATATCCTGTTATCCACAGATAAAATCAAAGGTGGCCCCAAATAAAAGATGTGGTTTATTCACCCCGGCTTCAAATACAAAATTAGTAAATGGTAGAAGGATAGCGAGACTATAGGGTGGGTGGAGAATAGATTCATGGAAATGTTGCAATCAATTGAGGCAAATTTGAAAGTTTGGAATATAAATACTTTTGCGTTAATCCGGGATTCGAAGTGCAAATTAATTGAAAACATAGGGAAGCTGGACGAGAAGGAAGAGAAAGGTTGCCTAATTGCTGAAGAGGTGAGGAATTGGCCCAATCTTGAGGCATGTTAAGGAGAGATTTAAAGAGGAAATAGATTCACTGGAGGAGAATATATGGATTAAAGGAGACAAGATTACTGGGTTTTTTGACGGAATTGCAAACGGTAGGAGGAAGAACTTCATCTCTATAATTATGGTGGTTAGTAATATTGTGGAGGAGCAAGGTGTGATTAAGAAAGAAATTATAGATCATTTTTCAACAACATAGTTTCCAAATCAGAGTTTGGGAATTATTCGTCTAGGGGAAATTTCGGAAAAAATCAGCAAAATTTGGAAATGAATCGGAAAAATGTCAGGCAAAATATGAAAAAATAATATAAGATTATTAATTATGAAAATTGTAAACAAATATTTTTCATATATTAGATATTTATTTGTGAATATTTCAAAAAGTCGTGAATAATTTGTGTTTAATTTGCAAAATCCGTTGCTTTTTGATAAAGTTGCGATTTTTTTCATAAGTCACTCAGGAATACTTCGTGAATTAATCGTTCGACAAAAAAGTTGTATGAGACTGAAAAAATCTGAGAACTTTTTTACTATGTTCTACGGAATGCATGCAAAAAATTCATGACCTGTGATCCTGATGGAAGGCTTGGATTGGGGCCAAATCCCCGAGGAGAAAGCAAGTTGGTTTGAGCTTACAACATATTGGATTTGGATTCCTTGAGTATTCCCTCGGCTCAAAAGGTTTTGGGGTTAGATGGAGAAGGTGGATTAGAGGGTTTATATTTGTCGGTTGTCTTTTTAGTTATCATTAATGGAGCAGCTAAATGTTTTTTCAAGTCGACTAGGGGTATCCGCTAAGGGATCCTTTGTCTCCATTCTTATTCATTATTGTGGCCAATTTGCTTAGCATGCTTGTGATACAATGTAAAGGATTGTGGGCCAGTAAAGGTTCAAAGTGGAGAGTCAATTGGTTAGTCTCTTACCTTCAGTTTGTTGACGATACCATATTATTATATGTTATGGATGCGAGCAGGATCTCAAACTTGAATATCTACTGAAATGTTTTGAGGTCATATTGGGGTGAATATTGAGGAGGAGATTGGTCCTTTGTCAATAATCTATGGTTTGTTGGGAATTGGTCTATTAAATACCTCGATCTTCCTTTATGGGCCAGTCCCAGTTAGTTGAATTTTGGTCCTCGTAATTGAAAAGGTCGGCCACTTGAAAACATGGTTCAAAGTATCAGTATCGGAGGGAGTATCGGTCGGGGATTTTAGGATTCGTTTTGTGGTTACGCTTGGATATACATGAATATACTAGAAACAAATTAAGATAGACTAAGAAACATTTTGATAGGCAAAGAAAAACTTGGATACATTGCTTAAAATTTCTTTTAACGCAAATATACGCTAAAAAGAAACTAAATGAAGTCTTCAATTACATTTATAACCATACATATGATATGAGATTGAACAATTCTATAAGTTTAAAAAGGCGAGCATGCTGATAATTATTTATGATAACACAAATCATACTTGCTTAGCCAAGTATAGGCAATATAATCTAAATATGAAAACCTTACATTCAATAAAATATATAATAAAATATTGACTTTTCAACCTTAAAGTAAATGACATACATGATACAACCTTAATACCAAATTGAATTATGTGCCGACTCGAACAGTAGGCTCAATAAATGAATAGTGGTACATGATTAGTGTGCTAGACATGATTATAATACTATGGCCAACTTATGTAAATGTGATATGTACTTTGGTACATCTGTATGTATGTCTGCTATTGACTGACATCTGGAGCATACACTATCCCGATTGGGTACAAACATGAGAACTGTGGAATTTGCCCATAACTTTCACTTGATGCCTGTGAGGCTGTGATTGAGCATCATGTCCATAAGCTCCATTCAGAGTAGCCAATTAAAACGTTTGCAAATTTTTCTAACAATATATGGAAAACTATTTTTTTTCAAATTTAAAAATAAGTTTTTGTAGAATATATACCATTTTAGAGTATAAATAAGTTGTATACACTACTTTTAAGCAGTCTTACAAATCTCGTTCTCCGGTTTTTATCGGCCGAAGTTTTTCTTAGGAGATTTTCAAATCTGAATTTTTTTCGGTTATTTCTCGCCTAAATCTCGACAATGACTAAAAATATATATTAAAAATAGTAATAAATATCACCAAGTTATAAATTCAATAAAACCAACATCATTGTGTATTTGTCACAATATTTTTAAAATCTCGGTTAAATCTCGGCTAAATTTCGCAATATTTACGTGATAAAAATAGAAAATTATATTTGTCACAAGATTTTTAAAATATCGCAGTAAAAACGAAGTTTTAAACTTTAGATGTTTTTCGCGGGAGAAATTGGGTATTTCTCTGGAGGTTTGTAACAATAATTTTAAGGCAATATACATATGTAAATATATAAATTAATATTTTTATTTCGATTAAAAATAAAAAATTTAAAAATTCGGACGGCATGGTTCGAAGGAGGAGAAAGAAGTGGTCGATTTCTCCGCGTGCCTGTGTTCTGTGCTTGCAAGATGGTGAAACTGCTGATTATCTTTGCATCCATTGCAGTCTCTTGACTTATTTGGTTCTACTTCGTGACCCTAGCGGGGATTGGTTGGGTGCTCCCCAAATCCATGACTGATTTATTGTGGCAATGCAACCAGGTTTCGTTACCAGCAGCCAGAGGTCGAGTGATGTGGAAATGCACTATGAACCAGGTTTTGTGGTCCATATGGGAGGAGCGTAATAACAGAAAATTTCAGGACAATTAAGCAATCATTTTTCCCTTATTGATAAGATCCAATCCCTTGTGGCTGTTTGGGCTTCACCATCTCCTATTTTAGTGGTTTTAGCAGCAAAACAATCTTTAGGAATTGGGTTGCCATTAGGGTTCTGAGTCATCCCAAGAGCTGCATTGACCCATCTAGAATCACTGAAGAGTGGTGTGGTGTGTTCAACTTGAACTTTGAGGGAAGTGCTTTGGGGAACCCGGGTAAGGCCGGCTTAGGCAGGATTATTAGAGACAAAGAATCCAGGGTTAAGGTCAGATATTCTGGCCAGGCATGATATCCTTGAACCGTGCAGAGTTACTAGCTTTGAGACATGGCTTTGCTCTAGTGAGGAGGTTCGGTATCAGTTTACTTTGAGTGGAGGGTGATTTGAAGGTGCTCATTAGATGGGCTAGGGGAGAGAGTTGCGGGCCTTGGCGTTATATTCACATTATCAGGGATGTTCATGAGATGATTGCTCAAGGAAATATCTCATTTTCTTGGGTTCATAGATTTGCGAACTAAGTTCGGATGAGCTTACCAAGGAAGGGGAGGTTAGGGAATTTCTATTTTGTGACCATCCTAGCTTCTTTTGCCTTCTCTTGTTTGCTCTCTGTTAACCTGTTCTGTTTTGGTCCCTCTCCGGGGACCTTTTTTGTATCTTTCTTTCTTCTTTGTAGCTCTTTGATTGGTTTGATGAATTGCTTTGTTATCCTCTCTAAGTGGAACACACCCAAGTCATGACGAGCTTCTGGACCATCATCTATGATGAACACTAAATGGCAGAAAATGTTATCTATGGAATATATTCAGTTACCTATGGATTAGGGGACGTTGTTTCCGTGAGAGAGATGTGCACCTGCATATGATCATGAAAAGAATTCGGTCTCCCAAGCTTTCTACCGTAGCTCAATGGAAACCAATATTTGGTTCTAGCTCGAATACTTGGAACTTAGTAGTCCAAGGGGGAGGAACAGACTGCCAATTTTTACATCTACCATCATTGTCAATACACCAAAATATCACTACCATCAACAGCTCTCCACAAGGTTCCATCAAATAGATGTATGCACTAGGAGCCAGGACCTCATAGTCTTAAAGAGGAGGTATGTTGCACCATGTGACCCTTAAATGGGGATCTACCTTGAGAAGTATAATATCAGTCATAGCCAACAGCATACAGCTGGCCTTGTAAAAGATGACATCCTCATAAGAAGCCTGAGCATTGTTATTTCAAAATCGGTCCACGTCTTATCCCCCGGTCTCAGATGCATAACCACTGCATGAATAATTGATTTTGGTTGAACAGTTGTGATTTCCCCCTGTAGAGGAGTCTGCCATACGTTATCTTTGAAGTAAAAGTAATAGCAGTAGTAGTAGGGGGATTGGGTTATTTCTTTTTTTTTTGGGGGGGGGGTATGATAACGCTGAGAATACTCTCAGAATGGATCACGCCACCACTTCTCAAGATCATGCTCTTGGGCTCCAATAGGAAGAATAGTTGGGTGTTGGATTTGGGCTCTTGGAAATGTATTCAAAAGGAAACTTCCTTTGATCTTAACAGCCATTATCCAGTCCCAGGGAGACCCACTGCCCACTGTGAACCTCTGGCAACTTTAGTTAGCCTGAAAACCTTTATGGAAGAAACAAAAAACATGAGCCTCCTCGGCCTCCATAGATCGTCAGAAGAGAGCATTAGCCATGGAGTTGAGGTCATACTTAGGGATACAATGGTCTTTTCTTCTTACCATGGTTGAAATGGATCTCCACGACTTGCAGATTGCAGTCAAGAAATGGTTATCCACTAATACTCTTCTTTTGGATTAGCTCCCCGATTTCCTTGGAAGTAGAACCAGCCTTTTACCATTATACTTCAACTTTCTTCCTTCCGCAGATGGGAGCATTCAACTTGTTTGGAGGAATTGCTGCATGGTATTTCAGAAGTAGACAAAGTATATTTTAAAATAATCGCCTATGGCTGATACAAGCCACTTGATTACTAATCTTCTTAAAATAGTGAAAACCCTAAAATAGATCTGGCAAGCACAAATTCCTTTTAATACACTCTCAGAAGATTAAACCTGGAATTTATTTTTCCTTGCTTGAATCAGTTATGGGATTGAGGTGTTTGTGATTGAGAGGAAAGAAGAATCTGAGCATATACATACAGGACGTTAACATATACATCTGTTTCAAGATCCAGGATCAACAGCCCAAGTTTAAGTGTTTCAGTAGTCCAAGACGGGCCGACAGGCTTTTAGACTTGGGAATTGCCAAATTTTGGTTTAGCCATGACTTGCCAGGCCCATCATGTTCAGGCCTATGACTTATATCAAAGAATATGAGGATCTGAAAGTAGAATTTATCACACCTAGCAATCTCGGTCAAGTAAGCGGAATTCATTGGCTCTGAAAAATTTATATAATTCTAAGTGTAAAAATCCTATTTGTTCCAACTTTCTCTTTGATTCCACAGGATTTTTTTACCTTGTTTTTAAAAACAAATGTTTGGATTTTTGGTAGAGCTTTGATAGACTGATAGTTTTCAAATTTCGTTTCGATTTCGGGCAATTCCTGACATGATGAAATTTCGGGAAAGCCTTATACAAATTTATGGGATTTTATAAAAATCCAGAATTCAATCTGAATTTCTGCGAGGACCAGTATTGGAGAAACGGGGATTTCAAACATTATAACAATGATAAGAGTTCAGATTTATTCATTTTGGATTTCTCTAGCTAGCAAATGGTCTTAAAAGGTGTAATTTTCTCTCTCCCTTTTCTATGGGTTGATTCATTTTGGATTTCTCTTTTCTCATGGTATGATTTGATTCATTTCACCAAGTATTGCTTCACACCGTTGATAGGAACGTAAAATCAGATTTGCGATTTACCAGAAGTTAGAAGATTCACCATCTCATCGAGTTTGAAGGATCTTAAAAAGGATTTAGATGATGAATCTATATATCACAGTATTATATGCCAGTTGGTCTCCATGTGGCATCTCCTCATGACCTCATTTACTTGTCTAAACTAGAAGAGGCAATGGTATGTTAGGAATTAAGGATGTATGTATATTTTAGCTTTTTTTTTTCTAATGTGGTAATGATTGAGTGTTATTTACAATATTCTTTAATTTTTTAAATTTTTTTCTTTTTTATTCAAAACCCTAATTATGGTATCCTTTGTCTCCTAATTCATAACTTTGAAGAGAAACGCGCTTTCATATCCTCTAACTCCGAACTGGCCGAGGAGAAGAATGGTTCTTGCGTTGCATGGGGTATTTGCTAGTTTATTATTATAGAATCCTTTTGGGTTTCTAGAATTTTAGAAATTTTAGTGTTGTATTTAATTTTATGGTTATGTTCCGACTTTTTAGCTCTTCTATTTTAGAGTTGTACTTTTTTGGTTATGTTCTGACTTTTTGGCTCTTCTATTGTTTAGTTTTGAGGCCACGATCTTAGGCTCGTGAGGCCTCAAGGTATCCATCATGGTTTTAAGCAACCAATTAGGGTTTCAGAATACCGGTTTGGATTCATGTCGGGAAGGTCTACCACTGAGGCTATCCTCTTAGACAATTGATGGGTAATTTTAGAGAGGAGGAAGAATCTCCATATGGTATATATTGATTATGAAAAAAACATACGAGAAGAGTTCTTAAAGAATTAATTTGGTAGGTATTGGGAAAGAATGGAATTTTGAGCAAATACATTGATATACCATTAGGGATATGTATGAGGGACTGGTAACTATAGAGAGAACAATTGGTTGTGAAACAAACGAGTTCTCATTGACAATAGGTTTACAGTCAATTTCACTATTAGTCTATAACTTTTTACATTGGTTGTGGATGAGTTGATGTCTCAAAATTTAGAGGACGTCCTTGGCGTTTGTTATTTGGAGTTGTCATTTAGTTGATCAGATTGAAGGAGAGCTAAATGCAAACTAGAAATGGAGATGGATACCTTGTAATCTAAGGGTTTGAAGTAAGTCTAATCTAGGCAGTATATAAAAAGAGAAGTTAGTTGAAAAACCCAAAAGTCTAGTCTAGAGGAGTTGAAGTATAGAATGCAACTTTAGTAAAAACAAGAATACTGGTAATTATTGTTAAGATTGATGGACTGGAGGCTTGATTATTTATAAGGATGAAGAGATTGAGGAGGATGTTGCCTATATAATTAGAGTTGGGTGACTAGAGTAGAGATATGCTTTCCAAACATTATGATCGACACATTTCGATCAAACTAAAAAAAAGCTATTTGTAAAACAACAATAGAGGATGGAGCGATTTAGGATGGCAAACGCCGCAAACTGTTGTTTTATGTTCTTAGGGTGGAGACGTCGGTAGACCACCATTTGATTCATTGCCCACTTTGCCTTTGTCATTTGAGGCAATGTTACCTGGTTCGTCGGTTCGCTCGGTTCGAATTCAGGTTCGCAATTCGCCACTCTAGAGTGAACCCGGTTCGCTAGGGGTAGGATGGGATAGTTTGTTTCTCGGTTCGCTTAGTTCTTTAGTTTGGTTCGCTAGCTTGGTTCGCTTATATAATATTAATATATTTTATATATATATAAAATGTAAATCGTGTAAATAAATATAGTATAAATATTTAATTAAAAAAAAATTATTAAAAAATAGGTTATTTTAGGAAAAAAAAGGTTTTATGGCCGGTTCGCGAACCCAGAAAACAAATTCACCGAACTCAAAGTATAAGTTCACCGAACTTAACCCAAACAAAAAGTTCGCCGAACCAAATCTATTGGGTTCGGGTAGCGGGTTCGTTCAATTTCACTAACCCAAACGAACCGAACCAAACCGAACCGAACCGTAAATTGGTTTGCTCCGAACCAGTTCGCGGTTCGCACAAGTAGGCAGCGAACTAGGTAACCCTGATTTGAGGTAGTTGCTTCTCCGATTGGGGATCATTTGGATCTTAGCAACTCTGATTGGGGATCATTTGGATCTTTCCTAGTTCCCTCCGAAATTCCTTATTAGGTTGGTTTTCGATACTTCTGGAGGCTCCGATCTCGGTGGTTTGGGCTATGCTTTCGAGAGCTATAGATTGGGCCCTCTGGAAAGAAGGTAACATGAGAGTGTTTGTTGGTATCTTATCTTCCGAGGAGCGAGTTTATCAGAGAACTCGTCAGCTACTCTAGATTGGTGGTCAATAAGGAAGGAATTTGAGGATGAGGGGTTGTTCTCTGTGATATAGTAGTGCTTCTTTTTCTATATTTTCTTTATTTCATCTCAATTAGTAGGTTTTGCTTTCCTTTTTTTTTTTGTTCATATTCTTTGTGAACCTTTGTAGCCATTTGGAGGTTGTACCTTGCTATCTTGATATATCATTGCACACTTGCCAATAAAAAAAGACCTGGTTTGCTTTGCGGAGCACATTGTTGGTGACTTCTCCAGTTCATTTTCCTGTTAGTGCATATCTCTTGGACTGTCATGGGTCCTGGGATTTATCTCTTGTTCAGAATTGTTTATACCAAGATACGATAAAGACTATTCAGGCCAACTTCTTCATCTCAGAGATCCCTGTTAATGTCATCTGAAAGCTATCTAATAATGACATTTTTTTCAGTTTTCGAGGGTTCAATTATGCTCGTCATCATCTCCCTCCTGTATCCTGAAACTTCATATGGAACAAAACAATTCCAACTAAAATAAGCATTTTCGGCTGAAGGACTTTAAATAATGCTATTGCAGTTTATGCAAATATGCAAAATCTGTGTATTCCTTTATCTAGTTGTTGCTCTTGCTGTGATAAAGGTAATATAGATTCCTACTCATCTGTTAATTTCAAGCCAACTGGCTCCAGCAATTTGGATTCATTATGGGAGGATTTGCAACATAAATATTTTTGAGAATGACAGCATCCAATGCAAACTAATGAGCTGGTTTTCTAATGCTCATAAATAATCTCCCAATCTATTATTTGGAAAATTTTGAGATGGGTGAATCTTTCTTGTAATGTTTTTCCATTAGAGATTAAGTATCTCACCAATAAGCATGTAGCTTCTATCATGTGGATTCAAACCATTGCCGACGATCTCAGAAAAGATGATTATTTACAAATGGTCTTTCCCTATGTTGGGAAGAGTGAAACTTAATATTGGTGGTGCTTCAAAAGGTAATCCTGGGTTTGTTGGAGGAGGTGGTGCCATTAGGTACCGTTATGGTTATTTTATTGTTGGTTTTTATAAATTTTATGGCAGAGCTTCAAATTCTTTGGCTGAGATCGGATCCCTGTTAGATGGGCTTGAGCTTTGTGAATGTGGAAATTGAATCGGATTCTATGCTGGTGGTCCAATCCTTTTTTTCTAGTCATGCTCTTCCTTGGTCAAGGTGGAACTGGAAAGAATTCAATTGATAAGATTGTCCTATTGAATTTCATGATTGGCCATGTTTTCAGAGAATCTAATATTGTTGCCGATCATTTGGCTAATTGGGGTTGTGCTTCTCAAGGCTCAGGTGATTTTAACTCTCTTTCTGAGGTGCCTTCTCAAGTTCGTGAAGCTATCAAATTGGATAAATTGGGGTTTGAAAATATTCAGATTAGATAATTCCTGTAGTCTCTTTGTTTTCATGTGGTTTTGTTTTTGTCTCCCCATTTTTTCTTGTAAGCTCCTTTTTCTCTATCTAATAAACAGGTAGAGGTCCGCCAAATGTCCTGCCCTCTCCAAGCGGCATTGTCAAAATAAAAAAACAAAAAAAGAAGAAAAGAAGAAAAAGCTCCAGTTCCATTACCAATTTGTTTATTTTAAACATTGGTATTGATCTGCATGTGTTAAGACCAAATTTTAACCTAACATTTCTAAAGCTTTTCTGTTACTATTAATTGCAGGAGCATCCATACTTGAAACGGCCATGGTACACATTGCATCCATGTGGGACGAGCGAGTGGATGAAGCTGCTCTTTCTTGGTGATGATTCACTAACTAAAGACGGGTTCAGAATCCAGCAATATTTGATTTCGTGGCTATCAGTGGTTGGGCAGGTGGTTGGCCTGAAGATCCCAATTGAAATGTTAAATAACTTTGGTGAAATGCATCCTACTTCTTCTGTTGATGATTAATATATGGATGAGACATTGAAGGGCGTTTTAAATAAATTAACTCTTCTTGGGTAAACAGAAATTGCAATAACATCACAATTTCTTAAAAAGGAATATTGAACTTGTTTTTACAGGACAGAATTGTTGCTTATGGGGATGGCTTTGTAGAATGTTATTTTGGTTATAGATATCAAACCAGGAAAAAAAAAAACAAATTTTATGATGTTCAAAGGTTTCACCCATTTAAATACCACGAGCTAAGAAATTTTCACTACTGGGTGATTTGGAGACTTGCAGATATCCATTCATGTCATGGACTCAGCAGGAGAGTTGAGATGTTGTACAGCCTCCCCTTTTATTGATCCTTGTACTTTCTTTTCTGGAGTGAATATTAGCCATTCAGTGCTCTAAGCTAGAAAGAGGGGAAGGCCAAAACAGGCAGATTGAAGTAGTCAGGGAATTTGGAGGCTTATCCACTATGAGAGAGAGAGAGAGAGGATTAGCATAGTTTACACCAAATAGTTGGACAAGGTTAAGCTGATAATGAGAGCAGAACTTTTTTTTAAAAAAAATTTAGAAGGGGGTAACTAGGTCACTATAGATCACACCTACTAGGCTATTATGCTTCTTCAGTCATATTCCTCTTTCTTTCTTGACAGGCAAGCTACTGTTAAATGGACTTGAAATTCAGAGTTTGGGCATATCCATAACTTGTTTCATCTCCACAGTGCATGTTTTAACTCTTCCACTTATTTGGTCATTTCGTGAAACCTGGAATTCAGAGTTTCATTGTTAATTACCTCATGTAAATTTTACTAACTGTAGTCAGAAGAAGATGTGGAAGTTTACACTGGTGAACCCCCAATGGAAATACTCTCAATTTCCTGAGAATTGGCATATCATTTGGTCCCCTTTAACAACTGCTCAAAATATGATTCACTATCACATTGAAGTCCTAAAATTTTTTGAGTACAAGGCTAGATGTCATGGTTTTGAACCCTGACCCAATGCCCATTTGATCACAATAAGTGGCCCTACCTTCCACTCTCATACAATTTATACATAAATGCAGGTAATATTCATAAAAAGAATCAGGTTTTCTTCTCTTTAGAGGCAAGTGCCCTGCATATTTGATCTTCCACAGGTCCAAATCCAGGCATTTTGCACCGTCTTCTCATTTCAATATGAAGTTAATGTGCTGTTTTCTCAGCTGTTCGGTGAAAGCAAACCAGAAATTCCGTATTACCTTCAGCACCCTTTAGAGGAGACTCGATCCACCCTTTGCTACAAAATCCAAAATTTTCCACACCCTTAATGATCCTCTCAAGTACCTATACAATGGAACTCAATCAGTAGAATATTCTAAATAATATTACTTGAATTTATCTTTATCGTCAACTGCAGTTAAGGTTTAACAGCAAGAAGAAAACCAAAATAAATTAATAAAACCCTAAATGCCTTCCCATCAAGCCTGCATCAGACTACTAAGCTAATCAACATAAAAGGCCACTGAAACAATTCATCTTAGTGGAAATGTGACAAATTTGAATTAGTAGGACAGCGTTCCATTTGATGCTAAAAGAAATAAAACAAAAAAACTTTCATAGTGAAATTAAAAAACTACAAATACAGCAGCATGAAGATTCATCCTAGCATGTCGTAGTCTCATCTAGTGCTTGAAAACTAGCTTATCAACTCGAAGCTCAGCTGAAACAAATTGGTTAGGCTGGCAATAAGTATTAAGTACCATCTCCAACCTTTGATGTCTAAAGTCAACATTTTTCCATTAATCGGGTGAACAGAACTTGGGTCTAAGTTTCCCTAGTTCATGTTTTTATTTTATTATTTTTTTACATTAGGCTTGTCCTTAATTGTAACCAGATAACAATCAAAAAAGAGAATGAATACATACTTCTTGATGGACTAA
This sequence comes from Tetracentron sinense, assembly GCA_015143295.1. Taxonomy (NCBI): domain Eukaryota; kingdom Viridiplantae; phylum Streptophyta; class Magnoliopsida; order Trochodendrales; family Trochodendraceae; genus Tetracentron; species Tetracentron sinense. Next base: position 45,755,349 of record CM026558.1, on the reverse strand, counting down.
GGGATCTCTCACAATACCACCTCCTCCCACCTGCAGAGTAAATGAAATTCTGATTAAGGAATAAAATGGGTGTGTGATCATTTGGTTGTAACCAAAATGTGATTGTGGATGAGTGAAATTTACTTACCATAACATTGAATATTCAAACTCTTGTGCACCATAAGGGGTACCACAAATTGGTGCGCGGATTACAAAAAGGAGTGTGCACATTCACCTATGTAACTATGGTGTTTGACATTAAGGTCCTAGAAATTCCCACATAGGTCCTTATTCATATAATTATATGGTAATATTGAAAGGTATGTCCCACTTTATGTATAAGGTGTGTCCCACTATATATATAGTTCTTCAATTATAACATTTCTAAAAATCTGTAGCTAAAGAAATAGAAATATGACAAACCTACAAAAGTATACATGTGTATCCGTATCATATCCCATTATGAACATGTGATGATGAATTGTGGTTAGGTACATCACGTGTGTCCACGTGCTCAACGCACTTTTTAATTCAATTGTTACATTGACATACATTTGTGTAATTGTGTGACACTATGTAAAGTTAAAAATCTGACGAATGTTCATGTTACTGAAAAGATTTAAAAAAAAAAGCTGATGGGTGTTCATGTTATCTACAAAGGTGGTAAAACTTGGACAAGTAATAAAGGTGGAATGCAATCATATGACTTGGATAACTAGTGTAGTGACCTGATTTTCTATTCATCGGCATTCGTGCCATTTAAATGAATCTCTTAGGAAAATGTATCAAAGTTTAATGCACTTTTCTTAAAAGAATTAATATGGAATGTCGAGAAATAGAAACCCAATTATCTTGCTCATTTTAGCCCCTTTTTATGACCTGATTACATGAATTTGAAGATATTTAAAAAGTAGCAAAAAATAATAATAAAAAAAGAAATCAGACCTGTCAGAGTTCCGATTGATCGGGCCATAAGTTGCGATCGATCAAAACCAGAAAATTTTATGGGATATCTGTCAGAATCCGATCGATCACGGATATCAGTACCGATTGATTGCTACCTCCGATCGATCGCCCATAAGTTCTGATCGATCGCCCATAAGTTCCGATCGATCGGAAAATCTCACATAGAAATTTGTGAAAACACTAATTTCGACTTTTTAACTCCCCTTGGGTCCCCCACCCTATAAATACCCATTTAACTCGTGAGTTAGGGTTTCCAAAGTCACCTAAACCTAAAAGAGAGAGAAGGGAATTTTAAAGTTTTTTTTTGCAAGAGGATCCAGTTGGAGAAGGGTCGCTTGAGAATCGAGATCCAAGCATTTGCAAATAGTTGATCGTAGGGAGACAATCTCGAGAGGTAAGATGCTTTGTATAATTAATAGGATTATTGATTTTTAGATAAGAATGAGTGTAGATAAACCCTCAATTTTTAGATCAAGAATAGTTGTAGATAAACCCTCAATTTTTAGATTAAGAATGAGTGTAGATAAACCCTTAAATTTTAGATCAAGAATGAGTGCAGATAAACCCTTAATTTTTAGATCAAGAATGAGTGTAGATAAACCCTAAATTTCAAGATTTTGATTTGGGTATAGATCAGCCCCAATTGAATAGAAAAATTTTATGTACCTTTTTTAAGGTTTAGATCTAAAGTTCAGGCTTGAAATAATTGAAAAGATATTGACAAAAATCATGAATATTTTTAATTTTTTTTGCTAAGATATAACATATAATAGATATTGATTGAATAAGAAGGAAGGAGATGAATGGAGATCATGTAATGTTCTATTGAGGATGAGATATGTTATGGTTGAAAGAATGATTAAGGATTTATGACTTCACATTTTTAGACAATATTAATAATCTCCATAACATGAATTTATATTAATACTCTATTAATAGATAAGAATAATGGCATGATATTACTTGTTAATTTAGGCTAATTTATGCATCTAATGTCATGGTCAAGCATCAGGTACACGTCATGATATGATGATTAGTTGGTATGAGTTTATACATTTTGAGTCTGCATATGTACCTATGATTGATAGGAATCTTAGTATGAATGGTATGGACCTGGTGGTACGGATATGAGCATGAATTTACATGCAGATGGTACAAATATGAGCATGAAATTTACATGCAGATGGTACGACCCTAGAATTTATGTGGACTTAGGACCTTGGTACGAAATTGGAAATACTGAAATGTCATGGATATGGATGCACGTTCTCGATACAGATGCATATTAATTTTGTATCACGTTCTAGATACAATGCTTGTTCTAATGTGAAAATGGAAATATGGTATGAACCTAGTATGAATGGACATGAGTCTGCATAAATGTCACAAGTTTGCATGAGTTTTTGAGTATGAAAATATCATGAAATGGTATATGAACTGCATTATATTTCTGCACTTTGATATTATTAATTATATATGACTGAAAATGCACATTAGTTATATTGTTAATTATGTCTTGCATCCGCTGAGTAATTCCAATACTCAGCCAAATTTTTAGTGTTTGGTAGGTTTAGGATTTGACATTTGTACTCCAGGATCGTGGATTGAGGAAAAATACGAAGAGGAGCCCGAATGTAATTATCCTGAAGGGGAATGAAATCTAGATAGATGGCCCTACTGATGATTCAATAGTTATTTTAATTTGAAAAGTGTAGTACTCGGACAATTTTAATGATGTTGCTAAGACTGAATTCAGTTTTAAATTTTATGATCACATGGGATGATCGGATTTATTTATGGTTATGATTGATCATTTATTTTGGATGATGAAATTTTAGGGATTATCAATTGAATTTTGTTTAATGCTGAAGAAATTTTGAGACTTGTAAGTTTATATGCCTTATATGTTGTTAGGATGAGTTGGATATGTAGGTAATGGTCCAAATTCTTATTTTACCAATATAGGATTTTGGGACGTTACAACTAGGCTGAAATCACGAATTATCAATTGATTTGAGCCCAAGTGCAGTTTGTATCAGCTCAGTCAGCCAGTCTAATGGTTTCTTGGTTTAGAAAGAGATAACCCAAAGGACAACGCCAAGTCTCTTGGGCATGTGCTGAGTAGCCTCCTTTCTGGGATTTAGATCTTGTTCCAAATAATTACATGAGATTTTTATTGACATATCTCTGCTCTGCTTTGTGGTATCCTTTCTTCAAAATAAACTAATTTAGCTTGAGATTACCATTGTGAACACAAAACCCATCTAACATTAGCAAACATTAGCAACCAAGAAAAATGATTGGGGAAATACCATGAAATTACGTACCTGGGATCTGCGAGCTTCGAATTGAGGTTTGACCAGTGTAACTAATGTAGCCTCGTCCTTCATGACATTGACAACAGCAGGCATGACCTGCATTTATAACATGAGTCTTAAAGTGCCAAAAATGAAGTCTACATATTAATTTAAAAAACAATCATGGCCATAAATGAAGGGTAAGGGTGTGACTATTGCTCTATAATACAATTAAAGCACAACAGGATCTCTATCCTACAGATAGTGCACATGGAAGGGCTTTCCAGACTGTTCACTTGTTAAGCTCAAACTAGGAGGGTTTTTAAGGTCCAATACCCAACTCAATTGGATGATCCTAAAAACCCAACAAATGGACTGTTTTTACTGGATATTGCTTATATTGGTTGAACCATCCAAGAGAATAGGGTCAATCTAATGGGCAATAGTCAGCAGGCAATGATATGATATGTAAAGCCATCAGAAGAGGCTCATTTGTAGAGAGGTAAACAGAGCAAATTCGAATTCGTATCCAATTACTTATCCGACTATCCGAATTTGGTTAAATATTCGACGGATAGTGAAATAGAATATTTGTAATTAACTCCGATTAAAATATTCGAATTTGGATTATATTCGAATTATCCAATTACTTTAAAAATAAATTAAAAGAGAGAAAAAAAATGTCAAAATGCAAAAAAATAAAAATAAACTGTATTTAAGAAAATTAATATCAATCCTCATCTATATTTAAATAACAACTTAATGTCATAAAAAATCGCATAGTTTCTCCTCCAAAAATGACCTCTCCGGTTGGGGAACGCATTAGATATTTACCTAAACCAGCTGGTCGTGATCAAGAAATCACCGGTTTCGCTTGGTGGGCCGGCATTACTTAAAAATACAAATTAATAAGGGTATTTTAGTTTTTATAAAGCTGTAATATATTATGTATATATAAATAATATATAATTGGCCGGATATTTATTGAATCCGATTATAAACGGATAGTAAATTATTATTTGAATTCGCTCCACCGGATACCTATTCGGATAATTATCCGAGTAAACGAATTTGGATACAAATCGGATATGGATAATATCCGTATCCGTTGACACCCCTACTCATTTGCAGTATAGATGATCTTCTCACATGGAGCCATCAAGTGGAGGGTCCATATGGAAGAACAAATTTTTGGCAGAGAGCCAGTATCCATCTGTATTATAAGTAGAATATCACCATAGTATCATATCATCCCCTAAAAGAAATATGTGTAACCACCAAATGTATGGAAATAAACTAGAAGTCCCATCCCTCAAAGTTGACATTTTCTACTTTCTGTCTTTCAAATATATAATGCAGAAAGGTCAGATGCACATCTTCTTATGGTAAAAAGTAAAAAGAATTGTTGAAAGTACATAATGGGAGAAATATGAAAATGCCGAAATCTCATTTTCTATTTTCTGTCTTTCAAATATATAACGCAGAAAGGTCAGATGCACATTTTCTTATGGTAAAAAGTAAAAAAGTGGGGTTGAAAATACATAATGGGAAAAATATGAAAACACGGAAATCTAACATTCTATCACTGTATGAAAGCTTACTAGGAGTATAGAGATGAAGGAAAGGTCCAGAGTCACCAAATCAACTTTTTGTGGGAGTCCAGAAAGATATCTTAAATTTGTCCGTTCTACAACACAGACACGCTCATCTCGACGAATTTTGTCCGCCACCTGATGAAGAAGTCTGCAACTCATTACTAGGAAACGCAGAAATGGACAGCAGACAAAGATCAGAAAAAAGGAAAAAAAAGTTACAAGACTATGGGGAATTGAAAAAATCAATTAGGGAAACTATATACACAAAAAAAATTAATAATATCTAGAGAAACACTAGTTTTTAGTTATCTCTGTACAACTTATTAAGGTTTTTTTCAATTCCATATGAATATCTCTTCAAGTAACTATTGGAAAGATCATTTCCATTTAATTTTTTCCTTCATAACCAATTTAAGTAAGTTTTCAGAGTGAAATTTCATGAGCACAAGAGTTACTCTACCTGTTCACAACTTACTAAGCCGTTTGAATTTCATAGGCAAACCATTTTATTATTAGTGAAAAGTTGGAGATGCTTTCCTTTTATTTCTTTTCTTTTTCTATAACTAACCCAGTTAATTAGGTCTTCAATATGAAATTTCATGAGCATGAGAAGTCATAATACCTGTCCATATCCTACATCAACTCCATAAACAAATGATGCACCATATTGAAGCAAGCAATCAGTAAATCCTCCAGTGGACAACCCTGAATCAAGAGCTACTTTTCCAGCAACATCAACACCTAGTTGCTCAATGGCAGCCTCTAACTTATATCCTCCTCTGGATCAAATGACAAATAAGAGAATATAATAATCTTCTTAACGACTCGCGAAGATTCTCTTGGAAATGAAATCTGATGTGTTAAAGTGCAAGATGGGTTGTTTCTGGAGAGTAATCACCTACATACGTATTTAGGAATTTCAGCAATTATCTCTACAATAGCTTTTTCAGGGACAGGTGTTCCAGCTTTATTCACCACTCTACCATCCACAAAGACTTTGCCTGAAACAGGGATGTGGGTTGGATAAAATGGCAAGAGACCCATAAAGAATCAGAAGAAAGCAACTTCCAATGTTGAATATGTTACTTCTAATGGTGAATCAAACTGTAAAAGATGTGTACTCTGCAAGTCTTTTAGCAAACATAGGCAAAAAAATGGATTAGAGGACATTTTTTACAATATAACACATGCACATAAGCGTACATCAAACATTCAAAACTAAGTAAAATGTCAAATAACAGAAGAATTTATAATACCAGTCCTACATCAACTCCATAAAGAGGTTTAGTGTTGCCCTCTATCTTCGGTCCTCTGTACTCAAGGACTTCAAGGATTATCAATTTTTGTTCTGATTAGGCTCCCCCCTCCTCATCCCCACAATTGATGCATTTATACAGTTTTGGGGTTTGCTGCTTTTGTGCTAGATGTAGTGTTGTCCTCTATCTTTGGTCCTCTGTACTCAAGGACTTCAAGGATTACCAATTTTTGTTCTGATTAGGTTTTTTTCCCCATGATTGATGTATTTGTACAGTTTTGGGCTTTGCTGCTTTTGTGCTAGCCTTTTTTTGTGTACATGGGTTCAACCCTTTTTTCCTTTATTCAAACTACAGTTGCTTATCGGAAAAAAAGGGGGAAAAGATTTAAATAAGCAGCACACTTCACAAATATATCCATATGGAATTCATGACCTGCACAAAAGTCCTATCAAGAAAATTTTAGTTTATGAAAGGAAATTAGAACTAGTTTATACCAGTGCACTGAAATGAGGTCGAAAACGAACATTACTAATAATATTTTTGAACTGATTCACAATGTCTCCTTCAAAATTGTATTGTAAATTTCTGAAACGAGGTATCGTTCCAACTAGAGCTGTCCTTTCTAACGCTATTACTTTTGTGGTGACTATAATACTATTTACAATGCCCCGGGATAACTAAAGTACAGTTGCAAGGAAGGTATGTACAGGGTGGGCTGCTCACTTCCCGGGAAACTCGTTACCCAAACTTGTTTCTTAAGAAGCTCGCTTCCATCACGTCCCATTTAGTGGTCAAATGGGGTTATGTATGGAAAGTGATAAGATATACCCAAGCCTACAATTTAGGGTATATACCTAACCAAGTATCGTTGGACTGAAACCTAAGGCACATATTTCTCTACAAATATCTCATGTAAGAAAAATCTAAGGTATGACTTCTCATACTAATATAATGTGAATGAGGCTCTTGCAAGGATTAAAAATACGTTTCAGGGGATGTATCGGTCCCAACTGAAACCTATACGTATCGGTTTCGGACAATACATATTATTTATTCTTTTTTTGAAACAAACCAAATTAAATTTAAAAAAAACCAAATGAGATATGGGAACCAAATTTACCACATAAAAAGTCATGAGAACTGATTCAAAGGCAAAGTAGGAAACATAATTACAATTACACAATGAATGAAAAGATAAATAACTAATAAATGATACGTATCGCCTGTTTCATATTAGTATAAATATCATATAGGGGGTTACCAAAACCTATACGTATCGCCCGTTTCATATCGGTTTTGGTGATTTTTATTTCCATGGGCTCTTGTATCTCATTTCTTGCTTCTCCTTTCCTAAGGATTTTTCGAGCCATGCTTCCCGCTTCTCGCTTTCACTTTGTTTCTTGTTTTCGCTTCTCGCTCTGCTAACTAAGAACTAAAGAATGTGTGACGACTAAATATTGTCAAATTTGAAAGGTAGCAATATTCCCTTCACCAATCACTCTCTGATACATCTGAGTGTAAAAAAATCTTCTCAATGAGCTTGTACAAGTACCAGATGTAATAGATGGTTAATCACACAATGAAGCAGAGAAAGGTTTCTAACAATCAGATGTAACAGTCATTTTCTGAACAAAAGTGCAGCCCTCCTCTTAACTTTACAAGATTTAGTTACAAGAGTGTAGCCCTTCCCAAAACAACTTGCCTACATTAGTACCCAAACTCCACCTACCCAGTTTAATTCAAAATAATGATATCTGTACCACTGCCAGAAATGTTAAGAAAAATATGTTATAGAAAAGACATAAAATTTTGATTTCATAAATTTTTCAAGTGAGGTGAAAGCCATTAATTCTGGCCGAGGAAGCATTGCACTTCTAATTGCTTAGCATGATCCTTAAAATTGAATAGAAAAAGTTACTTTGCAACTCAAAAAAGCCACTGACCTTGTAGGATCCATGACTGTATGAAGGTTCGACTGTATTGTTGGAACCTTTCAAGACAAATTTCATCCAGTCTCCTTTTTCTGAAAATATCAATAGTAGATTAGAACAAAAAATTGATAAGATAGGATCAAAATGACAAGAGGCTATTTCTTGACGCATGCACGCACACACAGATATCGGCCGAATTACTTGACTTGATTAAATTTCGAGTCAAATTGTCTAAAAACTAGAATGAGACTATTCGACGGGTTACTCGGGTAACTCGGTTGAGTCAAGTTTTTCGACTTGCTAGATTCAGTCGAGTCACGAAAGGGTATTTTTGTTTTAATTTTTTTTAAAAACCTAAACGTAATCATTACACTATTGTTGCATCAGATTTGTTTTGGGGGCAGCAAGACCAGTCTACTATGGGTTCTGTTAAAACCTGATTTTTAGGTTGTTTGAGCCTGCAAAACCAGTCTACTTTGGGTTCTTTTAACCCAGGTTTTTCAAGTTATTGAAGTTCGATCTTGAATAATTTGTCAAGGAATTGATAATAGCCTGATATATATATATGTGGGTGTTGCTAATGTTCACTCAGTGGGTGAATTTGTTTTTTTTTTATCGATAATCAAGCCATATATTAGAAATAAAAGCGGAGCAAATACAAGAAGAAAGGGAGGCTAGAGTTTACAAGTATATAAACTCAAAAGCCAGCAACCAGAGAACCTAGCTCGACTACTTTGGACTAACTAGTGACAAGCCATTACCGCCCTCAACTCGTCCTCGTTGTATCGAATCCCTACCCATTCCAGAGCAACCAAATGGATACAAGCACATATGTGGGATGAGGGCGAAGCAGTATCCTCAAAGATTCTGAGATTTCTCTCTTTCCATAATATCCATGATATGACTCCAAGGAGGACAAACCAAAGTGTCTCACGAGCACCCGCCCCAGGGACCGAAGGCCAATACGATAAGAAGTTATGAAAGGAGGAGGGAAAGACCTAGTCCACCCCCATGCGGTAAAGGAAATGTCCTCAAATACCAAACACAATTAGACAATGCAAGAGCAGATGGTCCATAGACTCTTCCGCTTGGAGGCACAAGTAGCACCTGTTAACCTTCACCAATATTTACCCTTGTATTAATTATGAAATGTACTAAAGTTAAGGATAATTTAGTCTTTTCATAAGAGACTAGTCATTAAATGAAGAAGAGAATAATTGTACTTTGACATTTCTTGTATTTTTTTTTAACTCCCTTCTTTAATGAATTGTCCTTATGAAAACACCAAAATACCCATATATTTTAATTTAATAGAATGATATTCAATACATTGGGGTAAAAAGAATAGTGAAGGTTAACAAGTTCACTAGTCTTAATGAAGGATAGCATTTCCCTATCTATCTATATATATATATACTGAGTGGGATTGACTTGAGTATTTCCTGAGTTACTCTGTCGGGCTAACTTTTGAGTTGAGTTTTCAGGTTTTTGAACCATGGCTTGGACATCCTAAATGTTAAAAATTAGATCCTTCCTTTTGACAGAAACCTTAAACACATACATGAATATCGGCCAAGTTACTTGACTCGACTGAATTTCGAGTCAAGTTGCCTAAAAACTAGAAATTTTGTCATTTTTAAATTTTTTAAAACCTAAACTTAAACGTCACACTGTTTTTGCACCAGATTTTGTGGGGCTGCAAAATCAACCTACTATGGGTTTTATTAAACTTGGTTTTTAGGTTGTCCTACTTTAGATTCTTTTAACCTATATTTTCAAGTTATTTGTGGTTCGATCTTGGAAAAAATGTCAAGAAATTGATAATTGCCTAATTAGTATGTATATATATATTTCGAGTTTGACCGATTCGAGTTTTCCGATTTACTCGACCTAACAAACTTTTGAGTAAGTCAATTTTTTGGGTTTCTGTACCATGGTTTGGACATCTTAAATGTTAAAATTAGATCAATCTTTTTGATAGGAACCTTACATCCAATCTAGTAGTTGAAATTAATTTATTTTAACAGACAAGAATTTCAAAAGAGTATGGAGCATGGTTTCTGGCCAAATCCAAGGGCAGGCTCAACTTTTGGAGGGTCCAGACTGACAAACGCGGCTGACTTGAATGGTAGGAAAGAATCTGTTCAAAATCTTTTCAAGTTCCTTTCCTAGTATGAAAAGAACAAGATACAGCCCTTTGTAGGGAAAAAAAGGAGCATCAATTTGAAACCCCCCACCCAAAAAAAAAGAAAAAGAAAAATGTAAACGTGATTCTAACAAGTAACAACCATGCACATTGGTTAGACCCTCCATTTTGATTGACATAATTCTTTGTAAGTGCAGAGAATAAAGCCAGGACAGTTGCTCTAGAATTCATTTTTCCTACTTATTTCATTAAGAAAATCTAAGCAGTTTATGTGATGTATTTTATTCAGATTTCCTTCAAGTGATGAATGGTCCAAATCCAGAAAACTTGACTTCTATTTCCTAACAAGGGTGACTTTGCACTAATTTTACTCAAGTTCATGAATGATAAAGCAAATCTTGCCTAGTAATAAAGTATATGTAGGAGTTCATTATTATATCTACAAAGAGCTTAGATTGTTCTAGAGAAATTTCCACTGGGATGGGAGCGGCAATAAAAAGATATATCACCTAATAGACTGGAAGCAAATTTGTACTCCTCTCAGTGATGGAGGTCTCAACCTCGCTCCAGCTAGTTAAGTCAACAAGGCTCTCTTGGGCAAATGGGTTTGGAGGTTTGGTGTCGAGCGTGAGTTTTTGGAGGAAGGTGATTGTCGCCATAAATGTAGAACCAATGTTACCTGGTTCACCGGTTCGCTCGGTTTGAATTCGGGTTCGTAATTCGCAATTCGCCACTCTAGAGTGAACCCGGTTCGCTAGGGGTAGGATGAGTCGGTTCGCTTAGGTTTTTAGTTTGGTTCGCTAGCTTGGTTCGCTTATATAATATTAATATATTATATAAATAATTGTGTAAATAAATATATTATAAATAGTTATTTTAAAAAAGGCATTAAAAATACATTTAAATTTTTTTTAAAAAAATGGTTTTATGGCTGGTTCGTGAACCCATAAAACAAATTCGCCAAATTCAAAGTATAAGTTCGCTGAACTTAAAGAACAAATTCATTAAATCCAAACAAAAAGTTTGCTGAATCCAAACAAAAAGTTCGCGGAATCCGAAAAACAAATTCATTGAACCATAGCTATTGGGTTCACTGATTTTCACGAACCGGAACGAACCGAACCACGAACTGGTTCGCTCCGAACCAGTTCGCAGTTCGAACTAGTGGGTAGCGAACTAGGTAACCCTGTGTGGAACTGTAGAGACCCAAAACTTCTATATATTGAAACTTGTGCGAATTGAATGATCATGATTGGAAATCGTGTAAGAATAAATGATAATGTTGGAATTCGCATCATAATAAATGCTTTGGTGTTTTATATGTTAATTAATGTCTTATGAGGTGTTTATGAAGTGTAGATGAAGAAAAATGGAAGAAAAGCAAAATTGTAGAAAATGGTAGAGGGAGTTTGAACGGCCCCTTAGGTTGTCCAAACGACCTCAAGTCATTTGAACGGTCCCCCAGGTCGTTCGAACTACCTACGCGGAAAAAGTCCAAAAACCCTTCTAAAATCTGACTTTTCAAGAAATAAAAAGGGTTTAGGACTCCGAACCTATAAATAGTTCATTACTCATGGGTTTTAGGGTTTCAAACATTCTAAGAGTTCTAGAAATCCTAGAGAGAGTTCAAGGTAGGGTTGCAAAGAGTTTTGACTAGAGAAGAAGGAAAGCTTGGAAATCGAAGTTCAAGGCCATTCGCAAGCGAGCAATCATAGGGAAACGATTGTGAAATGTACTATATATTGTTCTAACATAATGATCGTTATGCAATAAGTATTTTTAAGATTTGGATATGTGTTTATGTAGAGACCCAAATTTAAATGCATGCCATTATCGTATTTAACAAGGGTAAATTAGTCAAAGTCATTATGCGTTGCATGTTTAATGCTAATTAAAGTTAAGTGTGTTAAAAATATTTAACACACTAAACCAAGGTTGGGCAAAAGAGAAAAATCCAAAAAAATGGACAAATGACCAAACTGGTCGACCAACTTTAATGATTTGGGGAATTTTCCCTTTTTTGAGATTTTTAAGTGCATTTTAGGGTTTTTAAAACCCTAGGACTATAAATAGGGCTTCTATTATGAGGGTTTGAGATCCCTAAGTGTCTCAAACCCTAATTTGGCAAAGTAGAGAAGAAAACCCTGGGTTTCTAAGAGAGGTTGCTTGGAGAGGGAAGATCTTGCTTGGAGGAGTGAGATTTGGGCTTGGAGATCGCCTCGAAGTCTCTCGCGAGTGATTTGGGTCATAGGGAGACGATCCCTAAGGTCGATATCCCTTCTAACTTAACTCTATTTTGTCTTATTGCATGATTGAACATGATTAGGGCAAGATTATTGAATTTCTAATATGATTATGAGAAGATTATTGTGTATAAAGCTGGAAATGGATTATTGTATGTGTTTATGGGTTTTGCCAAACATGATAAAGGGAATAAATGTTGTATTATGATGTTTGATATTATTTATGTTTACATTGGAGGATGAAAATTGATGGTGAATATATTTGGGTGATCTTTAAGGTTTGTGGATGGATGGGAACGGATGATGATGGAATATTAAAATGGAGGAAAGGAAAATTGTACATAAATAATGGATTTGATGTGTTAATAAGGATGCTTAGAAATGTTAAATGCTTAAAATGGTGTTATCGAACTTATGAGATTATGTTAAATCGATATTGATTGTTGCCATTAGAAATTATGCCCTACTTATATTGTATGGTGATCGACATTCGAGTAGAACAAAGCTTAGAGGAAGTCTTACAGGTCGGGAATTCTCTAATCAAGAAATAATGAACCTAGTGGAGTTTTCCTGGTGGAGGATCTGAATCTAAGAGATGACCGATTCAAATATCAATTACGACATTCAAGCACAAGTTCACATGTGTGGTAGGTTACAAGTCTCACGAGTACACAAGCATAACATAGACCCCACATGGATACTGTGCATCATTTAGAAGGACTATGTGCATTATTTTACAAAGACTCTGTGCATCATTATACAAGGACTCTATGCATCACTTTACAAGGATACTGAATCATGGACACTGAATTACAAGTTCTGAATCATTGACACTGGATTACAAGGAGCACCGGGAAACTGTTGATGCTCTCCATGGATACGATTGCAAGTCCTGGATAATGCATCATAGATTTTGATCACAAGGAGCTCTGGGGCATAGGCTCATCGTCGATGCTCTCCATGGATCATGGATGAAAATATCGATACGTATCGGCCGATACATATCGGCTTTTTAGGTACCCGAGACGTAGATACGCTGAAAAAAAAAAAAACAAACGTATCGCAGCCGTATCGGTAGTATCGGTACCGATACGGACCGATACTCTCGATACGGACTGATACAAATAATTTGAACAATGTAAATTTTTTCTGGGGTGCCGACCGATACGGCTCATGTATCGGCCTGATACAGATCTATACGGATCGATACGGGCCTTAAAACAGTACTTTTTCATTTTGAGGTGTTTCAAAACACCTCCAAATCCTATTCTCTCTCCCAAATTTCTTTCATAATTAAATTCTAAGCTAAAAACAACAACTCCATTGTTGAAAAGCAAAGATCTCGGCATTTGATTTTGGATTTTAAAAACCTTACCCAAAACTTTGAAGGTATGTAAAAATTAATTCTTCATTTTACTTCTTTAAATTCATGAAAATAGGTTGTAATCAACCCAAAATGAATAGATGAGTTGGGCACAGTGGTGTCATTATGTCTAGGGCACCTATAATGTATCACTCAACTCAATTCCTGATTCCAGAGTGATAGAGTATGATCCGGCACGAAGCTTGATATGGTATTGAGCTTCTATCATCTTATGTAATTTATTAAATGTAAGATTTTAATATCAAGATTGTATTTCTTATACTTAGTTAAGGAACCATGACTTGTATTTTCATACATATTTATTAGCGTGCATGCCTTTTTTATCTTATAAAATTTTCAACTCTCATTTGTATGGTTATAAATGTAGTTGTAGGCCTTTATTTAGTTTTTTTTTAGCTTATATTTACATTAAAAGAAGTTTTATTGAAGGTATCCAAGTTTTTCCTTGCGTATCCAAGCTTTTTTTAGCGTATCCTATTTTTTTCCGCCGTATCCAATCGATACGGTGCCGATAAGTATCCTATTTTGGATTTACCGATATGGCGATCGATACCGATATTTTGAACCATGCTATGGATATGACATAAGACCTAAACACTATCTCATGAGAAATAAACATATATGAAATTCATAGTACAAGTCCAAGTGTCACATAAGTACACGAGTCAAGGTGATGTTATGGTAATGGTATGCTCACATGTTTTCTGCATTCTGATTATGTGAATGTCATATAAAACTAGTATTGATTATGTAACTATTACATGAATTTGATATTGAGTATGTGCATGTGTTATTGCTATTGTTAGTTAGACTGGATATCCGTTGAGTTATTCAATACTCAGTCGACCTGTTATTGTCGTCAGGTTTAGTGCAGGAGTTTACTGCCACACCTTGGGTCGAGGAGGAGTATTAGGAGGAAGGAGAAGAAGGCGAGTTTCCCGAAGAGGGAGCCCGGAATCTCGACTGGTGGTCATACTATTAGGCTTTTATTATGTGTCATTTCGAGATAAAATTGCAATAGACTAGTGATACTCTAGATGATGATGCTTTATACTTAATCTTTATGTGGGGGATCATGATGGTGGATCCAAACTTGGTTATGCTTACATTGGTCTTCGGTTATATTTTGATGGTTCAGTTGATTATATATCGTTATTGTTAAAAGAAATTTTAGGCTCTCAACCGAAGTGTTATTGTCGGCAAGTTCAGAATATGACATCTGTGCGGCAGAACCTTGGGTTGACGAAGATTACATTGAGGAGCCCGAAGGTATTTATAGGGATGGAGAGATCAATCTGGATCGCTACCCATATTATTGAGTTTTATTTATTTCAGTTTGAAAGGGATGTAATAAGAGATTTTAAAGATGTGCTTAGGTTTAAATTCCAATTGTGATCATAATGGATGATTCGGTTTATTTATATTTAAGATTGGCCTTATGTTGATGATTGATAGATTATATTGATTATCCATTGAATCTATTATTAAATGTTGAAGATAAATTTTGAGACTCATATTTTGGTATGCCTTGTATGCTGTTAAGTCAAGTTGGATATGCAGTGTCACGGGTCCAAAGTCTCATTTGACCAATGTAAGATTTTGGTGCGCGATAAGAACTCTCTTGTTGGAAACCAAAGGGGGTGTGAGGATCACATGAAGTCGTTCTTTGGAAAGGAATCATGGATGCGGCTAAGTTACTCGACCCCCACATTAGGTTTAAGGTAGGAAATGGATCTAAAATCCTCTTTTGAAAAGTCATTTGGTGTGGTCAATCGAGACTTATGGATGATTTCGGGAACATTTTCCTCCTTGCCCTTAACAAGGATGCATCAGTAGCCGACTACGTTGAGAGGGTGGGGAATGAGTCAGTTTGGTGCCCTCGATTGCGGCGTGACCTGAACGATTGGGAGGTTGAAGACCTTTAACGCTTTTTGCGTAGATTGAGTTCCTCCCCTTATTCCACGACTTAGAGATTGTAGGTTGTAGTCAAGGAGCAACAATGGTCGATTTTCAATGAGATCTTTTTTACAGTCCTTTGCCCGATTACCAACGCATTCATTTCCTCATAAGTCATAAAGTTGTTTGGTCCTCAGGCATCCCATCAAAGGTATCTTTCTTCCTCTGGTTTGCATCTCTGAATAAGATTCTTACTGCCGATCACCTAAAGAGCAGAGGGTGGAGTTCAGCAAACCGTTGTTATTTGTGCTTGACGGAGGAAGAGACAGTTGACCACTTGACCTAGCACTGTCCGATTGTCTTTGGGATTTGGGCTTTCTTCATGTCTAAGTTAGGTGTGGAGTGGGTCTTACCTTCCTCCCTCCTGAGCTTCTTATCGGGTTGGAAAATGTCGACACTGGTGGGGGCCAAGGAAGCAAGAGCTATCCCATAGGGTGTGTGAAAGGAACGGAATTGTCGCGTGTTTGACAATTCACCCTCGTCCAACCCTCGTATCTTAGTTCGTATTCGACGCATACTTGTGGATTGGTCTTCCATTACTCTTTTGGGAGGGGAAGTGGGGGATATCTTGTTGTGAGGCAATCCACCCCTAGTAGCTCTTCATTTCCTATGTTTACTTTCTATATTTTCCCTACTGTTCTTTTCACTTCAGTTTATCTCCCTATAAACTGTTGCTTTTAGTTTCGCAATATGAATATACTCGATATTTACGGTAAAAAAAAAGAAAAAGAGAGCTTATGCTATAGCTACTTGATATTGTGAATCTCTAGATCCATACATACTTTTTTGTGCGTAAATAAGTGGGCAACATGCTCATCTCCATTGTGCAGAATCTTGCTGATAATGAAGATTTATTAATTTGTTGCAAGTTTTTCTATAACTTTGATCTTATTCAACAAAACTTATAGGCCTATTTCCTAGATACATTATGCATTATACTATTGTAGATGAAAAAAATATATTTAGGCATATGTTATCAAATTTTTTTTTTGTTCTCTTTTAGGGGAATCGTCTCTTTCCCCAAAAGTAAAACTTGTACCTCGGGGACGAGAATCATTCGGCTTAATAATCCAGAATCAAATTTAAGGGTGTATTTGAATCTGAATGAATGGAAACTTCTTCAGGTTCAAGTACACCCTGAAGTAGTGATGTACCCAAATGATGCCATGTTTAGAGTGATTTGCCCATCTCCTGGACAATTGGACTTAATAACCTAGTATGACGTGGCTGAGTCATTCTGACATTACATTAGAACAAGTTGCGGATGGTTACGTGGAATGCCTTGATTAGAAGAAGTCAGACCGAAGAAAAAAATAACTAACTTCTGACAAGCATAACTTTGCGCACGGTTATTAGAATCGCTATTATAATATATCGCTGGAAAGCTAACAACGAGACCTACGTGGGTTCAATTGACAAAAGTCCATTGGACCCCGGTATAATCGCAAAAAAAAAGAAGTCAATTCAAGGATCAAATTTCAGTTTGACGTCAAAATTTGTTGTTTTTGGTAATTTTCTATTTTGTTACTTTTAGTTCCGTTTCTGGTTTCGAGAGTCTAATTGGGTTGGGAAACTCTTTATTAAGTGTTATGTAAGTGTTTTAGTTAGTTTCTATTTTTTGCTATTTTAGAAACTGTAATTTCCGGTAATGTTGCTTTTAGAAGGAAGTCGAGTAGAATTAGGAGTCTGGGTCTTTGATTAAGCTATGATTGTAAGGAACCACTTCAGTTGATCATCAATTGGGTTTTGTTTCTATTTTTTGAGAGAAGTTCTTCACTAAATTTTCTTGTAGATTCAGGGTTTTGTTTTAAGAAGAGGACGATGATCTTCTCATTCTTTCTGCATGCTTCATTTTACACCGTTATACATCTGGTAAATGAGAAGGTCACTGATATAATTATCTTTATTCGTACACATTGAAACCAAATGGACAGAGACAAGTAAACATGGCTCAGTATCACCAGCTTGGGTCTTCACTCTTCTCAACCCATTAGATGAGTTTTGTTTGTAATTTGCATAAAGCATTTCTGATATCTTACAAATTACGAAATTATAGGCCCGTTATACAAAAATGGCATAGAGACCTTTTTCCAATTTCTCTAGACAATATGAAGATGAAGCGCAACACAATCGCCACTAACCAATTTTCTTAAGGTAAGCAACAGAATCTGAAGAGAGATAAGTTTCAACAAATAACAGAAACAAACAAGCAATAACAATACCAACAATAAGATAATAACGATAACAATAAAACTAAGACAAGAAAATAGTTATAGATAACCAACGCGACGAGAAAGATGACATAAATTAGGACAGAAGAGAGCAGTAGGGAAATGGAAAGCTTACTTTTTATGTGGTTGAATCTTTCCAGACTTCACAGTGGCATAGGTTCTAAAGGAACAATGCATATGGGTATTGACCAAACTCACTGAAAAACCGTAAAACTAATCAGAATGTCATTAGAAAATGATATACAATGAAACAAGTTTAGGTTTTTGAATCAGAACAGAAGGTATTATTAGTATACTCCAGATGATATTTCGCAGCGGATACATCCTAATAACGGATTCAGTGAACCAGAAACATAAACAGAGAAAATGGGGGCATTGCAATTAAACAGAGACATCTAAAACCACGGTTTAATTCAGAGAATAAGATGGGTAGAATCGCAAAGTCAGAATCAATTCAAATGGGGTAAGGGAGCAGAAACTGTGAGGAAAATATAAATTTTTTTCGAAAGAGCAGAAAGAGAATCGACAATTAAAAGATAGAAAACCATGTATTGATTCTATGAGAAAAAAAATCTAAAGAGGAACAAAGAATGTAAGAAAGTAAAAAAGAAAAAAGTACCTGGAAATATTGGTCTATTAAATTTGGAGAACAGAGAGAATGCCAAAGAAGAGCCTGAGATGGGAAGCTTCAGAAGCTCCAAAGCCATTTCTCTCTGTTTCTTTCTGGCAATGAAGCTCCAGAGCTCAACTCCATCCAACTGGATTGTTTTTGGGTCGTGGTACTCTATCTAACCTGCGGGGCCATAATGGGCCAGGTTGGCTCAAAGCCCAGCACGAACTTGGTTGGCTTGGGAATGATACTATTGCAAGAGGCTAAATCAGGCCCGGCCCAGCCCAGCCCAGCCCAGCCCAGCCCAGCCCATTAAAATATCTCATCTTATATAGTTATAGTGGTAGTGGTAGGCTCTGAACGAGTAGAATAAGGGTCGGGTAAGTCCTTTCCTTCATTATTTACAATTTCTTACCTTTGAAATTTTTTCTTCACCCATATCCTTTTCTTATAGGGTAAAAATTTCTAATTAATTATCGGGTAATTAGGTAAGTAGGTAAAACAGCGACCACAAAATTTTCCTTGTTTTAAAGCAATTTGCCTATCGGGTATTTGGATAATCGGATAAGTAGTAGCTAATCGGGATAAACCTAATAAATTTATGTTAAATCAAATAAATTACATATTTCATACCACTAATCATTCTTATCTATATGTAACAACAAAATTATCAAATTACAAAATAAAAATAATAAAAATCCAGCAAAATGCGTCATTTCATAAAACTTATCAACCATTAAACAACAATATAATCCCATAAAACAAATCCATTCGGTCTATAACCAAAGTGTATAGCTAAATTATAATTTAAAGATATAACTTTACCCAGACTTTACCTATTTATAAATGAGTAAAGACTATATTATTCATCCCTTATTTATCAATCAGATAATCATTATTATTACCCAACTACGTTGAGTAGGGTATGTTAGCTAATAGAATAAATGGTTAACCTTAGTCACTTTTGTTGTCTATATACAAGTGGCGTAGGCGAAACTGTGGTGACTTGTGGAGTAGGCAGTGAGCTCCGCTTGAATATCAAGCTGCAAGCTACGGTGTTCTGAACTCGAAACTCTCTTTTTTGTTTGTCCTTCATGCAAGAGCCTCAATGCCCCCAACTAACTACTGACCTTACTGACTCTACTGATGTATGTTGATACCGAAAAAAAAAAACTAGCCCATCCGATCGATCTTGTAAGATCTGCAAATTCATAGGGGTTAATCCCATGACAACCCTACATATTGGTGTCAATTGATTGAACTGGCCCAAGCCCAGCCCCAACCAGACCGCATTGGGCTCAGAATTGATGCAATGGCCAAATTGATAATCGAAGAAAATCAAGCTTGTCGGGCCATTGTCACCCAAGTAAATTTTGGCAACAACAGTCTTTTAACACAAGGCTACAAAGGACCAATAACATGTTGAAACATCATGATGTTTTTGCATCCACTTTTTATTATTCAATAACCTTGTAGCTAACAATTTTTTTTTGAGATGGGATCACAGTCAATTGTGATTGAACTCTCCCAGAATTCAGTCGCACCCACAGGTCAACACGTGTCTCTTTTAACTCATATTAATTATGATTAAGTTTCACTACCTTGGGATTTAACAATATAACCTTGTTTTTTTTTATAGAAAAAATATCTAATTCTGGTTAAGAATTAATAACCCTTAAGGTTAATATTTTTTTTTAAAAATACTAAGGTTATATTGTTGAACCCAAGGGTTAGTGAATCTTAACACAGTTAATAAAGGTCAAAAGGGAGACGTGTTGACGCTTCACTCTCATTCTCTTCCCATCTCTAATTACTACCAACACACATGCAAACGATGCAGTACTTGAAGTTCTCCATTTTTAAGCTGTAACAAAAATAACCTTCCACCCAGCACATCACTTACTACTCAGCGTCATCATCCACATCACTGCTTGACAAAGCACCACCTACAAAAAATGTTGGAGACTTCTTAATTAAGAATCTTGATATTGCTTATCAAATCCTTATATAGAGAGTGATTTTCATTGAAAGCATTCGTATCGATATATGGATTTCTATTAGAAAAGTGATTCTTTCTACTCTCTGCCGCGGATTAGATTCTGCTTGGAAGAATCACTTTTTTTTTCTTTTAAGGTGGTAACATTTTAATTCAAGGTATCCAATCCGTAAGGGAAAAATACTAAAAACTGGTAAATCCCGATTAGACTAGATTGTCCCGTCCAGCCCCTCCATCCGAGCAGTCAGAACAAACTCGTTTCAACACAGTAAAAACACCACTCCTATCCCGTATAGGCCAATATGTCGAGCAATGCAGGTAGACTATCTCAACTCTAGCTATAGTTGTCGTAGACAGATACACTCGCAGTGTTTAGCGTCACATCAGTGTACCAACCAAGAAAAGCCTCTCAAAGGCGACTTTGCGGGTAAACGGCGTGACAGGCACTACAAGAAATGTACCAAGCAGCGACGAAATATTAGCGATGGAAATATGTCTCTAATACACCGCTTTTAGAGACGGAACAGTAACCATCTCTAATATTCTGTCTCTAATTAGTATTTGGAGATTTATTCAATTTTTTGTTTATAAAAATAACATATAAAGACGAAAATATTCCGTCACTAAAAGCCATTTCTATAAGGGACGAAAAATTTTCCGTCAGTAAAGATTTTAGAGACGGTATTCGAAGTTTTCTGACGGAAAGTTTCTGTCTCTACTATTAAATAGCATTAGAGACGGAAATCCTCCGTATCTAATAATCAAAGAGCATTAGAGACGGTGATATTTCCATCTCGAATACTAAAAAAGAACTAGTGATGGAAACATTTCCGTCTCTAAAAATTTGTATATATAAACCATTCTAGCCCAGGGAGAAACAGTCTTTCCCTCCCGAAATCGAACCTAGCTCCTTGTTATCCCTTTTCTCTGTTCGCTGAGGACCTCCCATCAGCGACCGCCATTGCTCACTTTGGTAAGTTAATCTCTCTCTCTCTGTAACGATCCCAAATCTCACCTTGACCAAAATGGGACCTTGGGCCGTCACATTTCTTAAATCTGCTTAAATCTCATATCATACAAGGCATACAAAACACGAGTCACCAAAAATGACAGTAATAAAATTCTTTATATAGACAAACCATCCTGCACAAGTTTATGGTCAACATATACATAACTCACCATAAATATATATAGTAGTTTGATGCCAAACTATAAAGTGACCAACTAAGCAACATCATCTAAAGTAAAATAAGTCTTATACATATCACTCCTCACAACTCAAAAGTAAAGACCTAGTAATAAGGCCACCTATCCAAATCTCGCTCTCCCTCAGCAAATGGATCACCTTCTTCTTTTACACCGTAGGCCTCCTCTACCTAAGATTCAACAACTAACTCAGGCTCCATACCTGCCAAGACAAGAGTTTGGCTGAGTCGGTGTATATAAAATCCAACTAACATCATATTAACCCTGCACTTAGTCAGTATCATAACTAATAACATAATAACATAATCAGAGTGCGGAAGAACATGTGAGCATATATATCATATCATCACCTTGCGAGAAGCTTAGACTTAGGAAACAACGTGCTTATGAGATGCTTATGCTTATGATTCTTTGAGGAGCGTAACAATATCCATACAATCCATCATCGGGCTTATTCAGATCCCTCCTCGGGCTTATTCAATCCTACCAGGCATATGCAATGCTTATGCTTATGTCAATGAGTGACCCTTACATGTCCATGTATATAACTTGTGAGATTCTTAACTTAACACACATGTGAGCTTATGTTTAAGTGTCGTAATTAACATTCGAATCAGTCATCCCTTAGATTCCAATCATTCGCCCAGAAACTCCGCCATAGTACATTTATTTGGTTAGAGAATTCTCAACATGGAAGACTTTCCTCTAAGTTTTGACCTTCCCGAATATCGATCACCATACAACATAAAAGGGCATAATTTAACATAACCATCATATTTATCTCTTATCATAATTTGTAGCATTTTTCATAGTAAATTTACAAGTATCAATCTCTAAAATACTCCTTCATCATGTAAGCCCATCCTCCATTTGTACACAATTCACAAACCATATAAACCAATAAAGATCCATCCACATATATTTTCATCCTTCATTTTCTCCATTAATAAGATTAGACATTTTGGATGATCTTTTGATAAATTAGATTTTGATGTTCCTATTGCGAGATATTAAAGCGTTGTTATTTTTGTAATGAGAATACGTTGCCGCCGAGACGAGCACATGGAAATACTCTGATCGGAGCATTTGAGGTCATCACTGCTCTAACAGAATTGATTCAACGACAACAGAGTGGTAACCGTGTCCCTATTAATCCAGAACAAGAACAAGCGAACGATAGTAAACTTGAGAAGTTCAAGAGGCTTAGACCGAACTCATTATCCAGTGCCATTGATCCGTTAGTGGCCGAAAATTGGATTTGAGAACTTGAGGTCTTTCAGGCTATGGCATGCCCAGAAGAGGTTAAGCCAAAGTTAACAATATTCATGTTGTCAGGAGAGGCTGAGCATTGGTGGACGACCGTTGAGAGAGGATAGTTTCAGAAGATCAAAAGCCTATCTCATTGGAAAAAAATATGGAATTATTTTATGAGAAGTATTTTTGGGTCTCCATGAGGAAGACGAAGGAGATAAAATTTCTTTTGTTGACTCAAGGCAACATGTCGGTCAGTGAATATGAACAGAAATTTGACCAGCTCTCCCGATTTGCAACAAGACTAGTTGAAGACGAACAATAGAGAGTCAACAAGTTCAAGGATGGATTGAAGCCAACAATCAAAGAAAAACTGGCAGTTCCAAGGCTTACCTCATTCTCAGAAATTCTAGACAGAGCTTTGAGAATTGAAAAGTACATAAAGAAATACAAGAATCATTGACCGTTAGAGAAAAGAGCCCAGTCGAAAGATCCATGGACAAAGAAATATTGGAGGACTACAACAAGAAGAGAAAATTTGATAACTTTAGCAAAGGAAATGCTTCAGCAAGAGTGAAGGCATCAACTTTTGAGCGTGGTGATCGAGACTCGCAGACTAAAGCCTACAAAGCTAGGATTTGCTATCAGTGCGGTAAGCCGGGCCACATCAAAAGGGATTACCTAGATTTGAAGATAAAGTCAGGCGAGGACAAAAAGGGTCGTGTCTTCGCAATTTCATAAGAATTATGGCACAATGAGGACATCATCAGAGATAGACTCTAGACACTTTTGTTTTGCCATAGTAGGCATTGTCGTGATGTATGTTTTGAATTTTCTTCCTTTGTTAATATGCATGTAAAAACTAAAAGCTTTTTAAACAGAATCAATATATTTTGTAATGTGTTCGAGGGCATATAAGGTATATCAATAAAACAAATGAGAATCCATCACTAGATAAGAAAAATTTTCAAGAATAATTGAATCATTGAGGATGGAATACTACTAGACTATGTAGAACTCTCGTACCCTTAAGATGAAATTAGCGGTATGAGGAAATTAGAGTATTAGATGGAGTACTCACCATTGTTGAAAGATACAAGTTGATCAAATTTCGAGAACGAAAATTTTACGAGGAGGGGAGAATATAACGACCCAGATTTTTAGAATAAATCTTGAGGCCAGGATGACTGATAATTAAGTATAATTAATTAAAGAATAATATTTATAAATATTAGGGTGTCACTTTCCCTAATCGGAATCCGTAAAACCTCTGGAAAGTGTTTGGGTATAACCGTGGGTTCTGGTTATCAGATTCAGTGTAAGATAATTACCGGTAAAACCTAGTGTTTTTCCCTGAAAATCTCACACTGTGTATCAGTTTGCATTTATGTACGAGTTCATGTCGTGTCGGCTCCATTACGCATCGATTCGCGAAACCGGGGCCTCGTAAGTAAGAAAACCACGAAATCTATGGGTTTCGAAATTTAATCGGTACTCAATATTTACCGATTACCCCAATAGAAATATTCGACACTCACAGACCACGTGTCGGTCGGCTGTCTGGACAACTGCCTGTTGTCTCGTCTTTATTGCAACTCAAACCGCGAAACCGCGGCATGTTTAGTGTCCAAAATCAGGAAATTTGTGGGTTTTACAATTTTTTTCTGGATTTCGGTTTTATTGTCAAAACTCAACATTTTTCCCTAAGATTCATACAACGAGTGTCGGACAGTCCCTTCTACGATCACTTGTCGTTTCATCATCATCGCACGTCTTTTTATAGAGTTACGTAGGGCATATGTGTAAAAAAATGGGAAACTGGTCAAACCGGTCAAAGAGTCAAACAATGGTGACATCATCACAATGACATCACCTATGGCATCATCAAGGGACACCTCACCCATTTCCTCCTCTATATAAAGGTTCTTCCTCCCCCTCATTTTCTCCATTTCGTGAGGGAGCATCCACCTCTATCCGAAACTTTCTAGAGAGAGAAAGTGAGGAGAGAGAGACAGAGGAGAGAGAAAGTAGTGAGAGAAAGTGGGGATAGAGAGAGAAGGTGGTCTTCCTTGGGGTTCTTCGACGTTCTAAACGCATTGGCGACGTCCATTTCACCATCTGGAGCCTCGATTTACGTGTGGACAGAGTAGAAAGAGAAAGTAGAGGGAAGAGAGAAAATGTCTACCCTAAGGTTCTTCAACGTCCCGGACGCATTGTCGACGTCCATTTTGCCCTTCAGAGCTCCATTTTACGTGTAGGAGGTAAAACCCCCTTCCATCTCTTTTATTTTTCCTTATTTTAAGCTATTTTCTTCATGGAATGGTTTGATGATATATGGTGTGGATGAAAAAGGGTCTAAGACCCATAATATGATGTATGGAAGGGATGGGAAAGCGTAGAAATTGAGTAGAGGGGCGTAGCCCTTGGTTTCGGGTTGTAACAACCCGGGAATTCGGCTCAGATGGACAAAGCGATCGATCTCCTTGTCTGGGTGATCGATCGTCAACATGCAGATGTCTGGGCGATCGATCGCCAGTGCCCAGGCTTGGGTGTTTTGACCTTGTTTGTGTTCGAAATCTTTAAAAGCTCGATTGGGCTCTCGGGAAGTGATGTGATATTAATTTAATGCTTGTAAGACGATGGTAGGGTCAATTGGCCTAGTTAAGTTCCCTATCGGAACGACTCTTGTATGGTGTGATGTTATTGGACACTTGTAAGGCGATGGTAAGATCCATTGGCCTGGTTAAGTTTCCCATCAGAATGACTCTTGTATGGTGTGATGTTATTGGACACTTGTAAGGCGATGATAGGGCCCATTGGCCTGGTAAAGTTCTACCTTGGGACAATCCTTGTGTTATGTGATGTTGTTTGGTCATGGTAAGGCGATGGAATGGTCCATCGGTCGGATAATGTTCTACACCGAATGGTATACCCTCGGACTTGGTCCACGGGCGTGAGGCCCAACTAGTTCAATTATTCGAGCAGGGCTTGAATAATTGGGGATTTCCTATGGCTAGAAAACCTAACATGTCTTAAATGCTATCCGTAGTCCCTCTTTGACTAGGTCTGGAGAGGCAGGTCTACTAAGAGTCAGGGTTCCTCCGTGGCTGATAGTCGGGAGAGTTAGGATGACATTGGGTCTATGGACCCAAGGTTGGATTGGGGTCTCCGGACCCAGGGATGTATTGAGTTTACAAACTCAATGATGTTACCTTGAGGGGGCATTGACCTGTGTCGGCATGTATGCACCCAACAAAGGCTGTGATGATATAGGATAATTGCCTTGAGGGATGATGTGTTGCAGGGGCAGGTATATCCCAACAGAGGTTAGATTGCATGTACTGTCAGAGGTGTTGTGCCTGACATGATTTGATGTCAGAGGTGTTTTGCCTGACATGGGTACTGTCAGCAGTGTTTTGCTTGACAAGGTTATACTATCAGAGGTGTTTTGCCTGACAGAGTTATATTGTCAGAGGTGTTCCTGGTAGTCAGGTGTTTTCTGTTAGTTAGAGGTGCATCCCTGACATATCAGATGAGTCTCTTTTCCTGGCAGGTCGAATGAGTTTCCTAGCTATCAAATGTGTATCCTGGCGATCAGATGTGTTGTCTGACAAAAGTGTTATGTCAGAGGTGTTATACCTGGCAGAGTGATATGTCAGATGTGTTTCTGATAGACAAATGTTTTCTGGTGGTTAGATGTTTCTTGTTATTCAGAGGTGCGTCCTTGGCATGTCAGATGAGTCTCTTTTCCTGGCAGGTCTGATGGGTTTCCTGGCTATCAGTTGTGTATAGATGTGTATCATGACGATTAGATGTGTTTCCATAGTGAAAAAATATAATGTGATATGTCAGAGATGTTGTTCCTGGCAAAGTGTGATATGTTAGAGGTATTGCTCCTAGTAAAGTGTGATACGTCAGAGGTGTTGTTCCTAGCAGTCATCAGGTGAAGGTCCGGGGTATGTGGGGAATATACAGATTTAAGGTTAAATTGGGTAGGCATACCCAAGGATTTGTCGTAATCGGGAGAAGTCCCGATTGGTTGATAATTGACTCTGTGGACTCAGGGATAGAGGTTGTACACAAGCGAAGGCCCAATCTATTGAGTTTGTGGACTCAAGGATAGAACGTGAGCGGTTATCTGAAACGGTAACATGGTATTGTGGATAACGATTGGATGAACTTGACAATGGAAAACACTTGGAGGTTGGGAACCTTGGATATGGTGAAATAGCCCTGAGTGACCTCGGGTCACGAATTACGATATTATTATTCTGCATATTATTATATTATGAGAATCGTATTGTACTACTATATCATTATTGATGAATGTTACTATGTGAAAAATATTCTAGATGGATTATGGATTTTACTAGGCTCTATAGGTCACCCCCATCATTTTATGTCTTCAGATCCTGAAGCAATTGCCGATTGGCAAAGAGCTATGCTTGATAGATTCTGGAAAATTTACTAGTGCATTAGTGGTGCTAATTAAAGTAAAGACTACTGTAACAAGTGAGGTAACGCATTTGTTTATGATGGGTTATTGTGATGACCAATTGTTATTGCTTATGTAAGCTCTTAAATAAAAGTTCAAAATTTCCCGCAATTTTGGTGGACAAAGTCTTCCGTTATAGTGGTAGAGGGTTTAAAACCCTAAAATCTGGCAATCTAGGGTTTTTACCCGACTTTTCTGCGCATGACCGTTCAAATGGTTTGTTAATCGTTTGAACGATTGAGGCATCATTCAAACGGTTACCAATCATTCAAACAGTTTTGCCTACTATTTTATGTTTTCAGATATTTTCTTTACAATCGAACTGTTGAGGCTACTGTTAAAATTTCTTGAACTGATTTTCTGGAACCATTCAAATGGTTAGGGGGTCATTCAAACTGTTACCCTTGTTTTCTTCTATTTTTCGCATTTCTTATTCAATTATTCATATTGCTTAGTTTTTTTTACATTTTTTAAACATCACATAAACATAATTAAACATCAAGCACACGTCATATACTTTATTTAACCTTTTTACCCTTATTAATTGTATTAATGACATGAAAGAAAGTTTGGGTCTCTACTCTCTCTCTCTCTCTCTCTCTCTCTCTATTCGCTTTCTATCCCTCACTCTTTGTTCTCTCTCTCTGCTTTGTGTCAATTTTTGTAGAAATCCTCACTAATTGATCTTTAAATTGATTTTGCGGAAATCTTCACCGACGAACTTGTCCAAACTGCTGTGAGTTCTCATTTGTAATAACCCTATTTTTCCTAGTTTTTTTAATAAAATTTTCTTCTCAACTATTAATCTTAATTTCCATTAACTGTTTGTGCCTGTTGGCTGCCCTTGCTTTTTCTTAACTATTTATGCCCTTTAATCTTAATTTCCATTAACTGTTTCTCATCTTTAAATTATTATTTTTCTCAACTATGTTTATGTGATTCATGAGACAATGACCATCGATAGGACGTCAAGTACTGCGAACAAGAAATATATCGAAGGAAGGAAAGCGCACAAGGTAAGTATCATTCTGGGTTACAAACTCTAATGGTGGGATAGCAACTAACTTGAGCATCGGAGTGTCCTCTGCAGGTGGAGGACAACCCCTCAGATGCTCGAGGATGCCAGAAGACGGAGAAGAAGGTATGCGTGATGCCTATTTGTACAACTTGGGAGCGTGTGCCGACCAACTAAGGTATGATCGGAACCCCACCACAAATTGGCGTTGTCTTTGGGAAATTAATGGGAATTTCCTGTCCAAATAGGGAGGTGAATGAGAAGCACGCGACATGGGGGGCAACCAAGCCCGATTCAGCAGAGCATTATTCACGAACAATATGGAAGGGGCAGTATATTTCGATACGATCTAACTTGAGGAAGCAAGCAGAAATAGCAGAGAGATTGTGGAAAGAATGTTCTATTATTCCCTCCAGGGTTACAATCTTTGCACGGCATTAACATTACAACAAACGAGAGCGGTAAAGCTCAGGTGGTTTACATATGAAGTGATGTGCTAAGGAAAATATGACAGATCATCTCGAGGGGAATACATCAGAAGGAGAAGTGCACCTCTAGGCATGCAAAACGAAAGGATACGCTGGCGCACCAAGCCCAGCCTGGCGCTGCACGTGGTGGAGGAGCTTCCTAAGAGCTGTCCAAACGGAGTTGGGAATCACAGATGGAAACTCCTTAGAAAGATGGAGGAGGGCGAAAGAAGGCCGTGGGGTGGCATAGCAGGTACTTCTGGGTCGTGCATGGAACCCTAGTAAAGAGCCGGCCAGACACTTTACGGCCCACGCTTGATGAAAAGAAAAATAGTATGCACGGGCCCTTGACTCTACCTCCCGTCTATTAGAAAAATGATTATTTCTACTCTCTGCTGTGGATAAGATTCTACTTCGAAGAATCACTTTTTTTTTCTTTTCTTTTTTCTTTTACCCTATGTTTGGTTGCCAAGAAAATAAGTAAAAAACTAGGAAAAGAAAAGAAAATGAAACAAAACTAAACTAAAAATTATATTATAAATTCAAAATTTTCTTTTCTTTTCCATATTTTCATCTATTTTCTCGACAATTTAAGGTGGTAACGTTTTAATTCAAGGTATCCAATCCATGACAGAATATCCTCAACAGCAACGGATTTCTTCTGGGAGATGCCTGAGTATTACACTAGGTCATAGCTTCTTTGTCCCACATAAAACTCGAAATTGGGAAAAAAAAAAGAAAAAGAAAGTAGGAATGAAACTGCCTTTTTCCCAACAAAAAAACAAAAACGGCCTTTTTGATATTTTGATTTCTCCTCCAATTTCTCGCCACATGTGGGTTGAAGATGCTACACCGGATTGTAATACTCGGGCATGATCTGCTAGAGGAAATTCGTTGCCATCGCCAACACATGAGCATATTGGTTAACTTAATTAAGAAGGAAGAAGGTGCGGAAACGGACATATTAGCTGCACTGCCTTAATCCCTGAGTGGATTGATAGTATCACTTCACATCAAACCTAGTTGTTGCATGCTTCATATCTACTCATGTGCTAACCTCATTTTCAAACACCCATTATAACATTATATTTGTTTTGGCATTGATCAGTAATGATTTTATATATGTTAGCACGCGCCTCAATTCAATGAATATAAATGGATGGCTGCACAGATATTCGTCTTACGTACCAAACTCATTTAATAGGGCAATAATAAGGAAGAAGAAGAAGGTGACAGCATTTGTGGTTCATCCAGCTACATCATATACATTCATGGAAGATCCAACTCATGAATCCTTTAGCCCCTGGGTCATCTCTTAGGTGGGCCATATTCCACTAAACGAGCAATTTTAGAGTGTGGAACTATATAGCTAGATGGATGATTTTGGTGGCCAATGTATACATTGTAAGCATGGGTATCCGTATATTCATATCTGGATTGGTTTATGAATCTTAATTAGTTTATTGATTGTCTCCAATTCATATCAATTATTTATTATATAAAATTTGAATAACCTGATATATAATCGAATACGAATTCAGATATATATACCACTACTATACATTCCGAATTCGCTTTAATTGTAAGATGGTAGGACTCAGGATACAGCAGGATGCAACATATATTTCCCTTTGTCTTAAATACAATAGATTCCATAAATTTAGTACAAGGATTCCTTCGACCAAACCAAAGACAGATTTCACGTGAAAGAGAGATCACAACAAACCAAGAAAAGAGGGTTATTTTATGCCCCGCAAGAGCATGGAGGAAAATGCACAAGGTTAGAGCTTTGACGGAAGGTCAACCACTCTTAAATTCTAACGGTGGGGATTGATTGAGGAGTAGGTGGGTCACATTTATGGTATGTGTTGTAGGTCTAGTGAGATAGTTATAAATAACTCTCCATTCTCCTCCATTTCTAAGCTTCTTTTTCTTTCTTCTGCAATGGAAGAACACAAAGCTTTCTCCCTATCAGAGGTTTCCCTCCATTCCTCCAAGAAAGACTGTTGGTTGATCATACATAGCCAGGTAAAATTATATTAATATTAAATATATTTTCTTTTCTTATATTATCGTGCTACCCTCCCTTTAAGATCTAGAGGATCTAAGGGCTGTTGATATATGTAATTCAGGTTTACGATGTCACCAAGTTCTTAGAAGAACATCCAGGAGGAGAAGAGGTTCTTATAGAGGCATCAGGTAGAGATAATTTCATTTCTAAGAAGATTATATAATTTCTCATGCATGTGGATGAAATTGATTCTCTTCTTTTTGTCATAATAGTTATTACTATAGTATTTTAAATTGGATGATCAGCCAGGCATGACTACTTGGAATCTTTATATATATGATACAGATATATATACAAGATTCAGTTTAATTTCCTTTTCATTAAATTTACTCTTGATTGGCTGTTTTGATGGATAATTCAAGGGAAAAATGCTGGAAAAAAAAAAACTTCCTTATTTTCTATATTCTAATTCTCATAAATAAACCAAGCTTTTTCAATAGATAATTCAGCAAAAAGGGTTCCTTATGTTCTAATTTCTCATTTCTAAACCAAACACGCTCTAACAATCCGTATATTTCCCAATCATATTTAAGCCAAGATGTTCATTACATTGGTGTTAAATGAACATCTTTATTAATAATTAAAAAAAATTTGCTTGATAATATAGTGAATATAGAAATTCTCTTAAGTTCATTTAGGCATTAAGTAAGAAATTAAACACAAAAAAGGAAAGAAAAAATTTACAAAAAATAGTAAAGGATAACTTTGAATATTTTCCTTTATTATTATTTTTTTTGTTTCCGTTTCATTTCTTGGTAACAAAACGATGCCTTAGTATATGAAGTTTAAATTTTCTTTAACTTGGTTATTAAAGAACTAAGTTTTTTGGGGTGCTGCTATGAACGCACCAATAATTACGACTGGATATCAAATATATCACTTACTAACTATACACCATTAAAATGTAACAAATTCTACAAGCACACCAAGAGTAAAAAAAAATACATATAGATTTTTTAATTATATACCAATCTAAACTTAAAACCATAAAACATGATAATTCATTACCTTTTTGTGTTAGAAAGGCTCTTTAATCTTCTAATTCCTAATTAGAATTTGAATATAAATGAAATTGTTTAATGAATTGCAAACACAATAATTAATAAATTAACACGAGAAAGAATTCATTCAGGAGAAATTGGAGCATCTGTATATACTAAATACAAAATGAAATGAAGTACAATATAGATCATGCAAACAAATTGCAATGCTTATTCCAAGCGTTGAGAAACACCAAACCCGCTTACGGAGAAGTTATGATATTCCAGTCAAATGTAGTGGTTGGTGGCAAAAAGAGAACAGCGAAGAAACAACAGGATCATAATTCTTTTATTTATTTTACGGTTATTATAACTCATCGGCGCTGTGAATGTAAGGTAAGAGGATCTTGCAATTTTTTTTTACATTATACTACTTCGTGGATTCGTTCTCAGAAGGAGAAGACATTTTTAGAAGAGGTTTTATGGATTTGGGTGGTATGGGTGCACATAGACAAGATGTGCTTTAAAACAAATAGGTTTGTTTTTAAAATAAAAAAAATGGTGTCCAATAAGTAAGTATTGGTGTGCTTGTCACAAGGACCTTTTTGTCCCTTTTTTTTTGACCTTTTATTTTATTTAAAAACTCAATGGAATGTCTAGATACAAATCTAGCTAGAATGGAATGTGATATTAGGAAAGAGGCATGCATCCAGTTTGATAATATTGCGAAAGGTGTTTGGTTTATGACACATTATTATTGAAAATGAAGGCAAAGGGGATGCTACAAAGGGTTTCGAGGAGGTGGGTCATAGTTCCACGGCGACCAGCATGATGAGTGGCTATCTCATCGGTGTTCTAGACCAGGGTTCCACTTCTGGCAGTGCTGCCGGAGCCGAACAAAGTTCAAAGGTCGTTGCCAGAGAAGAAAAAGAAACAACACTTATAGAGAGGAAACCCTCCTCTGCTGCTTTCATGAACTTGTTTCCTTATCTCATACCTCTCCTCATCGTTGCTCTTGCTTTTGGAGGTTGGTATTTTCTCAATAAAGCCAAGCCCTGACCTATTATTAATTTGTTGGTTTTATGAATTTCTTTCATGTTAATGCAGAGATGTTTTGTTACTATTTGCAAGAATATATGACATGAAGGACCCTTTTTTTTTTTTTTAAAGGACTTGTCCCTAAGGGTGTCCGTACTGACCCACTCGAAAATTTCCCTACGGACCCGGGGTAAGTCAAGGAGTGATAGTTGAACACCATAGGGAGCAAGCCAGGGATGTTACATGAGTAACAACGCAAAACCTACGGGATCAAAGTCATATATAGCAGCACAAACTCTGTGTTTATTTTGGACCCATTTCCTCATGGAGTTCTACAATATTTCTTCTATTTTGTAGGTTATCTTGCATTCAAATCCACATTGCCAATATTCTGTCGGCAAAAAATTAGCTTCGGTGGACGCCCGAACTGGGCGCTCGGGCATCCACAAACGATGAGGCACCTGACGATAATTTGGGAGAAGTCATTTCATTTTCTCCTATAGAGCCCAACCCATTGTAGGGTTGAAGACGTCCAAGTCATGACTCTGGCAGAGGTTTTGTGGCACGTGCGATGCAAACTAGCGGGTGGCACGTGCGATGCACGTGAGAGTGAGGGAAAGAAGTTAACCACAATTAATAGGAGTTAAAAGGGACACGTGTTAACCCGTGGGTGCGAGAGTTCAATCGGATTCTACTCTCCCCGAGTTCAATCGGATTCTATTCTTTAAATAGATAGATGAGCAAGGGGTAGTTTGGGAATCAAAATAAAACATTAAATCAACATTTTGTTTTATCTAAGGATAGTTTGGGAATTTTGGAAAATTCAGGCTAGGCCTCCTCTTGCATTATAATAGTAAAGATTAGAAAATCCTAATAAGGATTAACATCATTATAATTTTTCCTTACTAAAAGCCACAGAATACTTAAAATATTTTATATTATAATTTGAGCTTTCTATAGCCCCATGACAGGGGTATTGCCGTCATTTTCAGGGATATTTTAGTAAATTTTCAAAAAGATTAGGGGTATTTTTTATAAAAATATAAGAATCCTCTAATAGGTCACAAGAAGTCCTATAGGCACTACAAGGGTACAAATTGGGTTCTTACTTTTTTCTTTCAAAAATGTGATTTGCCTATTTTTGGTACATCTTTGTTGGAGGTGGTAAATTAAGGTTGTTTTAAAGGGCTTGTTTGATTGTTCATCTATGCTTTCTTTGTTGGAGGTGGTAGCAATTTTTGAGTTTGAGAGTGGCTCTTGAGGGAATTAAGTTTGCGCTTAGCTTGTTGATTATTTAATTTAGTATATCTCTGTAGGAGAGGGTGTACTCTTGTGGGAGTGTGGCACTTAGTGAGTGTTCTGATATTTATTTGTGTATGTTAACTGATCTTCTATTTTGTAATTTTCATTTATAGTGAAAGCTCTCAAATCGTCTAAGACGATCGATCTGAACAAAGTTACCAGCCACATAAAACTTATTTTGTGGTTATGCTTTCATTTTTCTCCATTTTATTCAAGTTTCAGTGGGTTCTGTATATGGTCGAATTTATGCTCAGCAGTCTTTCGTATATTCCTAAACATAAATTTGAAGTGCAGTCAAATTTTGAGCTCAGGACAATTTTGAAGGAGGGATATTTTCAAAACATCCTTATTACTATGATCACTATATAATAGAAATTGAATAGATTTGGATGATATACAATGACCCTAAATAGGGTTTATATAGAAATAACAAGAGATGCAATTTATGGAAAGTAAATCATGCTAATCAAATATTGTGATTCTAATATTGTGAAGAGATACACTTGAATGATATAGTGTATCTGATTCTCCTTATTACAATCCCTCTTACTATATTCGCCAATACATACATATGACAATACTTCTCTCATCATGTGTATAAAAGAGATTTAAGACTAGCAGTGTTGAGTCATTGAGAAACTATTCGTTATAGACACCACAACAGCAGAAGGCTTTGTGGTAGTGGAAGCGGAAGGCGAAGAGCTGGCCGTAAGGGTTCGATCCATCCAACTTGCACTCCGCTACGCCCACCACTCGTTTCTCTGTCTTCCCTCCAAAAACTGTTAGGCATTTCCCAGAACTACCAGATTGCCAGAATCGGAACTGTTGGTGGTTAAACTGCTTGGGTGGGTTTATCGACTTCCAATCAGCTTCAGCTAAGCTTTTTAGCGACTTCAAAGAGCGAAGCCCCACCTTTCCATTCTTGTCAACGCTTAGATAGCTTTGTCCTCCTGAGCATTTATCC
The DNA here is from genome assembly GCA_015143295.1 of Tetracentron sinense. Lineage (NCBI taxonomy): Eukaryota > Viridiplantae > Streptophyta > Magnoliopsida > Trochodendrales > Trochodendraceae > Tetracentron > Tetracentron sinense. The sequence goes on along the minus strand of CM026558.1, from coordinate 45,719,970 downwards.
ATGTAGTTGCTAAACCTGTGGTCATGGTGGACATTTTGGTCAACATCGATCAAATAGGATAAAGCTTCTGAGACCACCCCGCATTTGGCCGGGATTCTAGGGCGTCCAATTTTGGGGACGCCCTAGTGTCCATGCTACTTGTTGATCCCGTATAACTTGTTTCACATTATTTTAACTGAATCATGTTATTTTTAAGTGAATTACCTCTAATTTAATTATTTGAGTGAATCATACAAATTAACTGATTCAGTTCGTGTTATTGTACTCGATATAAGTGAAATAACTTGAATTGGGGTATTTAACCTGAATCGTGTTATTTGGACCTCCTAAAATCCTGCTCGATTAAAGCGAACGGTTTCGAGTTGCCCTAAGACCGCATGGTCTTTTGCAGGCGCATTCTACCAGATAACAACACCTACACATTAGAAAGTCAATATCAAATGCAAGTAGTTGCCGATGATGGCAGCGACATTACCTATGATAGCCTGAGGCTGACCCAGAAGTGGATTTCCATCCATAGTAGGCATTGTAGTTCTTGGATTCACCACCTTTGATATTAGGAACTGAATAAACACCTCTATCTTTTGAATCCACATAGTCGGATTGTAATGCTCCGGCGATGAGCGAGTCATCAAAGGCCGTCATGTGTGGGTAGGCATCACTCACAGGACATTGACTCGATTCACATTTGGAACACTGGCTGCATAGCAGTTCGCTCTTCAAGTCTTGAGCGTGAGCGATACAGGCATAAGGGATCACCAGAATCAATAGGTACTGGAAAGAGATGTAGGCTCTATCCATAGTTATTACTGTTCCTCTGTCCCTTAATTACTTCTCTTGTGAGGAGGCCTCAGACTAAGGCCTACATTATTATATACTGTAATCATGTTCTTGTTCCTATCATTCCCCCTTGTTTTGTTCTCATTCAAGGAATTTAAATTGATCACTCTTGTGGGGTTGACAACTGCATTTAATAATAATAATAAAAAGAAGAAATGTCACTCTTTTGTTCTTCATTAATTTTTTAGTTTGCCTTCTTAGATTTTAACTACCTTGAAGTTGTATTGTTTGTTCTGAAGATACTTCTATCTACATAAATATGATACTATATTTTTCCATTAATTAACTTCATTATATTAGTTTTTAGGAGCTGGAGGATGGGGCAGCATCTATGGATTAACACCCATTAATTACTTTTAATCAGGAAGTTAGGTTCTGAGATACATCAAAGATCTGTAGACATGCACCGTGTTAGGCTGTCAAATGAGAGGATCTTTAATGTAAGGTTCTTATTCATAATTGGTTAGATTCATCTGAGACTTCAAGGTGTTTGTCCTTTGCTTTCCCCATTTAGTGTATATTGAAGTATTCTACTAGAGCTTTTAGATTCTCATTAGCTAGTTTTCTTTATATTCGACTAGAGCTTTTAAATCCTCATTAGATTGAATGAGTAAAGTACCGTTTGAGCTGCAGAATGAAAGATCTCTCCCCATTAGAATTAGCTAGGTAATCATTTTCATGATGGTCTTACCATCCACCATCTTAAATTCTAAGTAGTTTGCAACATGAAATTTCTTTGTTTCTTTGTTTCAGACTCCTCTGTTAGGTAGACTAGTCTCAATACCTCCCACCAATCCCTAGCCTGCTTGGTTTTCTTTGAGTGTTGTTCATATAGTTGATTCGACAGTGAGTCGAGGATGTGATTCCGGACTGTATCATCATCATTATCAATCCACCTTTGTACTAGACATTTTGCATAATCTACATCTAATTCAGATACATCGAGACCTTCTGGAATTTTCGGGCACTCCTCCTTGAGGACATAATCAACCTTTGATTGCTTCAAGAAAAACTTCATCCTCTACTCTCAGTGGTAGAAGTTATTTCCATCAAATCGGGGCATCAGCTCCGTCTAGTTCATTCCACGTAGTTGCAAAGCAGCCATGGAGATAGACTTTATCTTAAAATTATTGGTGTAATTGGGCTAAATCCCTGCACACATAGTCACTTAGCAAATACCGATATATAATAATGATTGATAATTAAGAAATTAATTATTTATTTAATTAAGATAGAGAATCGTTTCACTGAGAGACGCTACAATTGAGTCTTTCTTGAAGATAGTCGAAGCTTCCCACGTGCAAGGGATGTGGCAGCTCTATCTCCAGGATATAACTCAGCTCAGATTCTCTCTAGTCTTCTCAACGAGTTTGCACTACTCGGTAGAAGATAGGGTACTGATCTTCCTTTAGGATACCCTTTAAAATTATATATATATATAGGAGTTTGCTAGAAGTCATGCAACGCGTGAACTTTAAGAAAGTTCACGTAGGCTGAATTGAATGTCATTTATGGTAATTGATAGCAATAATAAAGGGTAATCTTGAAAAAATGATCATTAATTGATTTTATTAAAATGTCATAGAGTTGTCATTAATTACGAGAATGACATTTTATCCTTTGCAATTTTTGTCTGCGTGAAGGAAATGGATGTCACGCATTGCGTGACTTCTAGCACATCCCATATATATATATATATCCCATCGGATATATAAGAAGAGAATATCTAATCAATTAGATAATTTATGAAATTATCATTTTACCCCTTAGGGTTTAAGAGTCTGTTTGGTTGCAGGATTAGGTCCACTCTAGTGGTCTAATCCTCTTTTAGCTTATTCCAGTTTAGGTCTGCACCTATTCTGTTTGGTTACAGATTCTGGTTTTGTCCAGAATCAATTCTACACAAAATCTGATTCTGGTTTGGCCAGAATCAATTCTATCTTAAGTTTCATTTGGTTACAGTTTTTAAGTTAATCCATTTTAACTTAATCTGAGTCTGTTTGGTCACAAGACTATGGTTAATCTGATTTTATCATGTTCCAAATTCGTTTGGTTACAAGATTAGGCTTGTCCAGATTAACCCATTCCACAAGATACCCCCTGTTTGGATATGATTATCCTTATAGGATCCATCATGTGATACGGTAAGTGTCTACCCGAAATCGGATGATCACCAAGATGGTTCTATCCATGTAGGACATATCCATTGATCTACTTGATCTGGAATCCCAAATCGGACAACCGAACAGTCCACATGTGGACTAATTTATGATGGACGGTTGAGAAGCTCGGAGGCATTTTGCAACCTCATCAGGAGCTGGATAGAAGTCAATTTCCTAGTATCTCATATCAATCACCTAGATCTGACGGCCCAGATCAAATCCAAACCTGATCCTTGATCAAACGGCTCTGATCAACTACGATGATCATCCGATTAGGGTCAACTTAGATCTATGGTTCTAATTAGATCAATGATCCTGATTTAGTTAAAATAAATAGCGACCAAGCGACTCACGAAGTACAAAGTGCGCCTCATAGTGCCCAAAACCCCTATGCCGGCACCGCACTCGATCCCGTGCGTGTGCGCTTACACTCGCAGCTCGCACACCCAAGTTATTGTCTAAAGGATTTGGTGGGTACTATTCTATACCATATGCTTAGTTGTTAACAACTAAGCAAACAATGAGATAATTAAACCCTTTAGATTTTCTCTACTTTTTTGATGTGGGACTAAAGAACTAACCCTACGTTTGGTTGTCAAGAAAATAAGTAAAAATGTGAAAAAGAAAAGAAAATCGGACAAAACACAACTAAAAAAAGTATTATAAATCAAAAAAATTTCCTTTTCTTTTCCAAGTTTTCACATAGTTTCTCGACAACCAAACATTGCATAAGGGAAAACCATTAAAAGTGTGTATTTTCTCTCTTTTAGGAGATCAAACATTCACCCTAAACAAAGATTAAATCATGGGGGGTTTTAGTTCATGATTAAAATCAAAACCCCGGATCCTAATGATCCGTTTTTTATTAATTTAAAATCGAATTTTAAATCAAAATCAACACTCCTCAGCTCGACTCGGCTCGGCTCAATATCACCCCTAGTTTGAACCTTTCCAAAACAAAGTAGCGTTGGTTTCTACACTCTAGTGCTCTTCTAGATGGCAGTTTATGCAGCTCCAGCTCACGTCTGGCAACATTATCGCTAAGCTTATCTTAGGTAGATGCAACGTAAGCTTCATCCTAATTAAACCCTAATAAGGGACAACACTCAACAACCTTAGCACGTAACCAGAACCCCACCCGAGGGTTTAATTACCTTGTTTATTGACCAAATCAAAGACAATACTCGGAGCTTGGTAATTACAAAATATTAGTTGGCAAGAATACCCTTCTTTTATCTTCTTCTATATTTGTAATTACCAAACTATTCCAAACATAAGGCATGTTTAGGATCGTTGCTCCGGTTATCTCTAGAACCGGATCAGCACTTTGGTCATAGTTAATTAATTTTAATAAATATAAGAGATTAATTATGAACAGGAGATTCGGTTGAACAATCAATCGGAGCAACCAAAAATTTGCTTTGGGAAGCGGTAGTTTGATAATTATGAATATAAAGAAGGGTATTGTTTAACAGACTTTGCTATTGAGACCCCTTTAGGGTTGAGACCACCGAGACCATGCTCTTAGAGCACGGGATTCAGGTGGGGCCCATTTCACATGGTAGTCCCCACTTGAAATCCTGTGCTCTCAGAGCACGGTCTTGGTGGTCTCGGCCCTAAAGGGGTCTCCATAGCTTTTCCTTTGTTTAGCTGTACATTTTTTCATAAATACCCCCTTCCCAAGGTAAATTTTGGGCAGCTCGGGTTGACATTTCAACCCAAGCTCCTTATGATAGTTATTCTCCAATTCTAAATATATTTTTCTTGTTGAAGAAGGGATATCTATGGGCTGTTGTCCTTACCTTAGAGAAGCCTTCAAAGAGGATTAGGTAAAGAATGAAGGGTAAGGAACACGACTTTGCATAAATATTCCACCCACCCCAAGAGCCGGCTATAGGCTATATAATATAATAAGAAGAATACCAGCTCTCTCTCTTTCTTTCTTGAAAGTGATAGAAACCAGAACCTACCCAATCAACACTTACTACAAAACAAGGACTCATTCGCCTTCTGATACTCCATATATGCCTCAACATTCTGGGGAAGAGGGAGTAAACTAGAAACAATTCTTATAAATGAGATAACTCAAAGTTAACAATTGAAGATTTGCTTCTTATTCCAATCAACTTTTGTTTTTGTAATTTCTTCTAATATCGCCCATAAGATCCAGTAAAATAACGGTTGATTTTTTTTTGGTAAACTCAATAACACCATAAGGTGATTACGGAAGGCAATTGAAGGAAACACTCACACCACCCATGCAAACACACACACACACAATGCAAACACACACCACACATGCAACCCTAATAAGCTTCAACCGTTTGCTGCTTAATGTACAATGAATTTTCAATATCAATAAATTTTGGGAAATAACCCGTCCAAAAGAGATAATTAATAATGACACTATTAAATTGGTCTAATTAATATTCGCCATCCATTTATTAAAAGAGGCTGACAATTACATGGTATTTGAGTCATTTGAGGAGATTATTTTCAATATATAGTACATGGTTTTTGTAAGATTAATTTCTCACCGGTATGGTGTGTTGATTAGCTACCTGTGTTCCCTGATATAGCACTCTGATATTACTTGTCTTCTGATATCTAAAAGGCTATATTTTGTAATTATGGATTCAAAGTCAGCTGAACTGACACATCCCATAAGGCAATGAGAGGAAGTCTCTTGTGTTATTATTATACCTCCTTTAGTTTGTCTAAGTCATTCCTACTCACTCTCTGGAACCCATAAAATCAAGAGTTTTAAATGTAATTCAAGAGATAAGCATAGCTCCCTAAACATGTATTGTGATAGGGTATTTTGGAAATTACAGATATGTTATCTGATTGGAGTATTTAAAATTAGAGATACTAAAAGATAGATGTCATGTCTATTAAATTTTGTGTCTGTAATTCCTAACATGGCATAGACATGTTTGGAGAACTGGGGTTCATACTTCTAAAATCTAGGTGTTAGGTGTTACTTTATGTGTGTTTAGGTGTTACTTTATTTCCTTAACCAAAAAAAGTAATATCCGCTTAGCGCCCCCCCCCCCCCCTTTTGTTGGGTACTAGGCTTCGCATGGGTGTATAAGGTCCAACATTCCTCCATTAGTCGGCCCTTTTGGAGTGATTGAGTAGGTTAACCCTTATGACACCTTAGCGGTACATACTTCATAAAAGAAAAACAGCTCTCTTTTTTTAACTCCTTTGTTTTTTCCCATGTATAACAGGACTTCGTTACTGAGACTGTTCAGGTCAGAGACCGCCCGTGCACTTTGTTTTCATTTTTCCATTTCCTGGGGCAGTCTCCACCTGGACGGTCTTAGAAGCTTTATCTTGTAGAGTATAGATCTGAAAATGGGTTATATAAAGGCATTGAAATCATTTACACATTCAACTCAAAGTGGCGTGTTAGAGACTCCCATTTAGGAGAATAAAGTCTTGGAAAAGATTTGTCACCACAACATAACCATAACCATAACCATAACCAGCTCCTCCCTTCAACCTTGTAAACATTCACTTTAGATGGAGGGTCTCATCCCTATTGTTTACAAGGCAATCAAGAGAAACAAGACTCGCCGGAAATACAAGTGTCTCTCCTCAGGCGCCACCCAAACTTATAACATCCCCGACTTTTACATTACTGGTCACACTCCTATGACGCTGACGCCACCGCCACCGCCACCGGAAAAGGTTTCCAGATTCCATGGAGAAGGTAATAATCATCGAAGACACAAGTCTGTTGAAGAATTCTCCGGCGGCGGGTTCTTCTCACCGGAAAAAGCCCCTCGTTTGTCAAAGGAAGCCGTGGGTTTTAGGAGCCATCGAATGTTCTCATTCTCATGTATTAATGGTGCGTAGTGCGCCCTCTCTTTTGTGTTTGCATATTAATTGTTGTACAGATGTTATGCCTTTCTTAAGGTACCTACAAAGATAATCAACAAAAATGGTGGCCTTTGTTTCTCCATGTCGTTTAAATCATGTTTAAGTCTTCAAGCTTAGCACAGAGAGAGAGAGAGAGCTGACTTTATGGCGAGCCAGCTCGGGAAAGGTAATCTAAACACCCACACATCATAGTTCATTCACTTGAGATCCGTAGGAATCCTGCTCGGATCGCCGTTCCTTGACTCAGTTTTGGACTATAAACAGGGCTAATTCAGTCAAGTTGACTCACCCGGAAACTTGAATGTTGATCTGGAACAGAAGGCGTGGTAATTGAATGTTTTCTTCAAAATATCTAACAAATTCCCTATGTAATTTAATGCATTAGTGCCATGGAAGGAGCTTCAAAGTATAGAATATTGTTCATTAACGTGATACCAGGTTCTTGGCAATTATAAGAGGGCCTACTCTGTTTTGTTTTTTCTTGAGCAACCCTGAAAATGGCATCTCAATGATGCATTCTTGGTAATTTTCATTTCCACAATTTATTTTTCTTCATTCAGGAGTATCAGTAATATTTTTCTTCCCTGTGGGGTCAGGCAAGCCTTATAGATGCAGTTCACAAGAGAATAAAGAACACAATTCTTAATTGGAAGAAATTGAAGTACACTGAGTTTGATTATCAAAACACAGTAAGTACAGACTTCGCGAGTGGTCCTCAAATGGTGATTCTCAATCATTCATCTGAAAACCCAACCTTTGAATTTGGATTAGCCAGAATTACAATAAAAGAAACTGAGAAAGAAAAAAGAATAGTAATTTATACTTGAAACAACTGGTTTTTGTAGCAGACTGTCCAATCTGAATCCCCCGAAGCAATCAGCCCACCTCCCTCTGTGCTTATGGACTCTGCACAGGAACTGGGTCCCTGAGGAGGAAAGATTACTTTGCTTTTCGCATCAATTGTCGGTTCCTCGAACCCAAACTCAGGACAGCCAAGAACATCAGTTAATGTCTGATCATTTCCTTTGTTATCATCAGTCTCACGACCAAAATTGGATACAGATCGGTCCTTGCTACAACCATGGGCATTTTCGTCTTCGTCTGACAAGCATCTACAACAATCCAAATCATCCATTTCAAAAATCCGACTGACAAGTCCTTCCCTCCATGATATCCTCATATTTGACCGTGACACATTCTCAAAAGCAGAACTGTAACTCTCCAAACCCCAATTTTTGAAACTCGTCTCAATTTGGATGAGGTCAATGGAATTGGAAGGTTTAATTGGATGTGCAAACTCGAAACTCAAACCGGGCAATGGCTGAATGTCAACTGGATCCCACATTGATATTTGGCTCTGGGGAGACAAACATGTTGTTCTAAGAACTTCTGCCATCAAATCAATTTCATCCCGATCTTCCTGATGATCGTTTGCATTCAAAAAAGATAGTCCAACATGTCTGTCAGGGCTTGATTCTGATTGGGGAGTAGAAATAACATTCCAACTGCCCAAGGAGTCGCAAGAAAATGGAGAATTTTCTTCGAGTAAATCGTAGCGATACTTTCTCTCTTCTGGTGACATAAAAGCCTTACAACTAGATTTTTCAGTACCATATAGTGATGAGCAACCAGCCCCATGATCAGATGCAGCTCTAATTTGAAACATTGATGAAGTGGATGCCACAAAACCTTGAAATTCAGGTACCCCATTTGCAGAAACTAAAGGATCCCTCCTACTAGGAGGAGTAGATGACCTAGATGTAGTACTTTTACTGTTACTACTAATGTTCCAAACATCTGAAGACATCCCATGACTGGATGAAGGTGAAGAAGGAGAATGGAGTATGGTAGGGCCCTCCAACCTCCTAAATTCAGGTGACCCATTTCCAGCATTACTCTTCTTCTGATTCTCGTCTTCTTCACAGGGAGACAAGAGCCAATGCATTGAAGCTTCAGTAGGTGAAGGGACCAGAGAAACCCTAGAATTGTTGAGAAATCCTAGCACATTGTCATCATCATTATCAAAAACCCTAGCTTTACCTAAATCATTCTCTCCTACAGTGAGTATCCCTCTTGGTCTGCATTTCCTCTTGTCAGTGACCCCAGAAATAACATGACCAGCACCAAAACAAGCAGGTGTTGAGACCACAGATGACCCACATTGGATCTCTGGAGATATTGAGGCCTGAACAGGGGGTGTTGTAGTGGTGGTTGATGAGTTCTCTTCCACAGCCTTACCGGGTGTGGAATCCAAACCAGAACCAGATACCCTATGGTTTAAAGGAGTAACATTTTCATCAAAATCTGCTTTAAAACTTGTTGATCTTGGCTCAGGAGGCTCACCTGTGTCATCAATCATCCCTGTAGACCATTGTTGCTGCTTGGAATGCTTCTGATTCTGAATAATTTCTTCCGACCCAGATGCTAATTTCTTACCAGGATTACTGTTGTTCTCCAAGATTTGTGAAGGTTTAGGTTGGTGGGGTGCTCTGGAAGTAAATCTTTTACCAGTTGGCCACTGGTAAAGACATGGAAGATTTTTCTTAGCTTTTTGCGACATTTGTGATGAGGTATTTTCTGGGTTTTCTAAGATGGTTTTTGTGTGGTTTTTTTTCGGGGCATTTGATCTGGGTTTTGAAGTTCTAGGATTTGGAGCTGATTTGGGGGTTTTGGGTATGTGTACAGGGGTTCTGGAAGAAGAGTTAGAGAGAAAGAAGCTTAGACAACCTCTTGGCGAATCAACTGAGAGAGAAGAACTGCTGCTACTGTTGATGCTATTGAGGTCCTTTAATGGATTCCGAGGACCTGATTTCTTCTTCGCTTTGGCCATTTCTGATGCCGGAGAGCTTTTCTTACCGAATTTCGATGATCTGATCATTTCTCTGCAACTTGCTCCCTCTTTCCCTCTCCTTTCTCTTCTTTGCAACTCTCTCTCTCTCTCAGTCTCTCTGCAACAAGCTCCGAGATCTACTAGGGAAAATGAATTTGAACATGAACGGAGGGGGAGTCCTCTATTGTTAATCTACCCCATGCTTTACTAATATTTACTGCAAATGCCATCCTTGCGGACATAGTGTCGGCTGACCGCTGATATAATAATTGTACCGTTATTCTGTTTTGAGAACCAGTACTCTTCTAAGTTGATCAGAGTTCCCCTTGTCCCTTTTAACACTTCTTTAACATGATTAAGTTTAATTAAATTAAAATTAATAATTTTACTTTTCTAAAAATCATGATTAAATTGCTTAACCCTTAGGGTGAGTGAATCCTAACCTCCATTGATGAGTGGTAAAAAAGGGACGTGGACATTTCCCTTTTGTTTTTAATACACACCAAAAGTAAAAATTCTTATTACACACCAATTTCTTAAACACCATCTTCTCTTTCTCTATGACTTTCAATTGCATTCAGTAACACCTTGTGGTGTGGCTTTGTTCAACCCAAAAAAAAAAAAGAGGCTACGGGGTAGTACAAAGTGTACTCCCAAATGTACTCCCAAATATACTCTCAATTGCAAACCTTTTATCTCAATTATTAAATAGTTAAAATTAGATCTAAGTGGCATTAGAAAAGACAAAGTAAGCCAACTCCAATCCTAGCCCCTAGTAATTATAAAAAATAGGATTGGGAGTATATTTGGGAGTACCCATTGACCGACTCTTTCTCTAATGTCTTTGGCAACCATCTGCTTTCTCTTGTTTTCAGCCAAAGACTACAATAACATTATGCACAACCACTACTTAAGACTTTAATTAAAACATGGACAACCATCATTTAAACATTAAACAGATTCACAAATACAGAACACTAAATCATTTCTAGAAAATCTCCCCTCTGTAATAAGAAAATGATGAGGCATTAAGGCAGGGCGGAGCCAAGTGGGGGCACGTGCCACCACTCAACTTGTAAAAAGTTAGATTTTTATTTTTATTTTTCTAGGATGCATTCGTATGGCGAGAAAGTGAGGGAAATTAAAAGAAAAATGAGTTTTTTTACACTTTTCTTATGTTTGGTTTGCAAAAAACATACTTTAATTTTCTTGCAATTTCTCAAAAGTGGCAAACTTTCTCCCAAGAACTTCTTCCATCTTTTGATGCTTGTTTTGAAATAAAATATTAGTTTCTTTTCTTTTCTTTCAACCACTTTCTCACTAAACGAACGCACCGTTGGGGTATATCATGGGAATTGGGTAGGTGCCTCCTAAACTTGTAAAAAAGTATGTTGAAATACAAATATTTTGTTCATTTTTATGATCTAATTGCATGAAATTGAAGCTAAAAAAAAGTAGCAAAAAAGTTTTTTAAAGAAAAAATAATTATCGTCAAAGCGCCCAAGATCGCCTCCCAAGCAATGGCGTCTAAGGACTGCAACCCGATTCAGATTTTTTACTGCCCAAGCGGCCATAAGCTCTGCCTGAGCGTTGGTTGCGCATAGAATTTCGCAAAAATGCTATTTTCCAACTTTTTAAAAAATGTTTTAGTGTTCCAAATGCTATAAATATCCATTATTTCGTGAGTCTAGGATTAAAGAAACATTCTAAAAGTTTTGGAGAAATAAAAAGGAGAAACTAGGCTTTGCTAGAGGTTTTCAATTAGAGGAAGATAAAAAGGCTTTGAGATCAAGATCAAAGGCTATTCGTAAGCGTAGGATCGTAAGGAAACGATCAAGAAAGGTAATGTAATGACCCTCAGTAAATTAATTACACTTAAAGAGTAAATTTGTAATTTACACCTTAAGGGTAGTCTTGTAATTAGCCTTGGGTGTTTGGTCATAGTGGCTGACCTTAATAAGTTAGGGAGATCGTAAGGAGATCGAGGAATGCTCTTTGAGGAACTGGGAATTGAAGTTTTGGATCACCGGGATAGCATTAAACCTATCTAGCGATTACCTTCTTAATTCTTTTTGAGATTTGGAATTAATGGCAAGTGGATATATCTATGGTTTAGATGTATTGAGTGTGATGTGATCTTTAATGATGTTATTCTGTTTTGTTATTATTGATGAATGTGGTTATGATAATATGTTAATAAAAGATATTTAATACATGTAATAATCTAGTTTATTAGAGATGTTATGTGTGATTTTAATAAATGATAGAATAACTCTATATTATATTTATAAAGGAAGAAAACCTTGTTTAAATAGTAGAAATCTAAGGTCTGCAGGGAGAAGATCCTTGAGAAACCAAGGGGCTGGGATAAGACCGGTGCCTCGGGGCGGTCGACTTGTTGTTGGGAGGTCGATCAGTGCCCATGTTGGTTGATTGATGGTGTTGAAATTATTGTGTAAGTTTCCATTAGGTTTCATGCTAATTAATTGTAATTGAAATTCCTAAATTATTCTTGAACATGATACTTTATTTCTGAAATGCTTGAATGCTGATTACGTTATGAAATCTATTATGCATGAGATAAATTCATGTTTTTAATATAATGGTGTTGTAATAATTAATGTGGTAAACCTTGCGTAAGGATCATTCAAGAAGTAAGTTGTGTAAGACCTCCATGAATGGATCCTAGGGTGAAGTTCTGTACCACCCATTAATAGTTTCAGGGTGGTGTGGAGTACTAACTCAGTAACAGAGAATTGAGTGGAGTTGTATAAGATACTCATTCTCATATGGGTGAATTGTGTGAGACCTGAGGAATGTGGTAAGTTATGTGAGACCCCAAGGATTCCCGTAGTCAATAGGACAAGTTGTATAAGACCCATATTGACAAGACATAAACATAAGTAAAGACTTACTCGAATAATATGCATAATTTGTTAGTCATTTTATCATATAAATTGTTAATGCATCTAAGTTATAATTGTATTCTCTTGTTGAGTTTTGAGTTCACCTTTGTTGATTATTCTTTTCAGTTCGTGATTAAGAAGGATATGGATCATTTTTTGCTGAGACAATGGGACAAGTTTTAGAGTTTTCCTTTCTGTTAGAGAGAGAGAACTGTGGTGAGCTAAACATTGTGGAACCTTTTAGTAGTTTATTTTGGGAGAACTCATGTTATTGAGTTTTTACTTGTGTTGGATATTTTATATTTGTTTAATAGATTATTAAATATTTTTAATTTCTATTATATCTTGGAATTTTTTTCCGGTTCATCCCTTGATATCTATACAAATATGAGTGATTGTGTATAGGTTTTGGGGCGTGACAGTTAAATATATTCTCCTATGTTGAATTTAGTGTGGTCATTAATACTAAGGAGAAAAAAGGTTAAGTTTTGAAGTAAGAACAAGATTAAATGTAAATATGGAATCCTTCCTATCAATAACATGATGATTAATGTAAAACAAGAGTAAGAACAAGATTAAAGTAGATTTTTATCGTATGAATATCCTTTATGTAAGTTTACTATGATTTTTTTTTTGCACCGTCTAGGGTTAGGGGTTAGTATCTATTCAACTCAAAGTGTGGGGAAATCACAACACCCACCTTGTGGGACTCGATCCTAGATTCACCCTCAAAAGGAGGGGATACCCTACCACTGGGCTATTCCCATGGTGTGTAAGATAACCATGATTATTAGAGAGATTTTCATTGTGATTACATTTTACAATGATCTAATAAGGGGAAATGGAATATTTTGTGATGTATGTATGATTGAGAATAGAGGAAGGGATGTATGCCAAGATTAATGAAATGATTTATGATTGGAATGCAAGATTTCGATGTTTTGCACAATTAAGGTTTTTAGTCTAATTGATTTTATGGAATTGTATGTGTGAAATTGAAGTATAATTGTAAAGACCTGAATTTGATTCTTCGGTATTTATGCTATTTTATGAATTTTCAAGAAAAGTGTGACTGATTTTAATGCATGTATTCCTATGGAAATTAATATGGGATGTCTAGAAGTAGAAACTCAAATATTTTGCTCGTTTTAGCCTGTTTTGAAGATCTGATTACATGAAATCAAAACTAACAAAAAAGTAGCAAAAAACCTTTAAAAAAAGGGGCAACGATCGATCAACACCACCAGTGCCGATCGAGCACTCTATGGTCGATCAATCGCTGAAAATGGTGATTTTTTTGAAAAATACAGATTTCTAACTTTTTAACTCCTATAGGATATCAAATCCTATATATAGTCTCTATTTTGTGAGTATAGGGTTCCTAGAGCCTCCTAAACCTAAAAAAAAAAAAGAGAATAGTGCTTTTAAGAGATTCAAAGATAGAAACTTAGAAATTTCAAGGATTCAATCAGAGAAGAAGGAAAGGGGCTTGGGGACCTAGATCAAGGCCTATTCATAAGCATAAGATCATAGGAAAGCAATCAAGAGAGATAAATAACTTCTCATACTTCTTAATTTCATAACTATTAATCTAAAGTATGGATTAAATGACAAGATCTATGTAAAGAACATGATTAAAAAGAAGATCTAACGATTTTTATCACCCCTTAAGCAATATTTTTCTGAATGATTAAAGTAGGATGTGAATAACCATGTGGATATTATGTTTATGCCTGAACAAGGAGATTGAGATTCATGATGGAGGTATGTGAATGTATATGGGGGAATGAATGAATTTTTGGAATTTGAATTGAATGTATGGAGTATCTGAATGATGGATGTGGACTCTTTGTGAAATTAGAGCTTCATGTTAGTGTGGTTTTTGGGTATACTCTATGAAAACAATGATTGATAAATTATAAAATGTGTTTGTGATTTTGATCTTGATTAAAAAGGTGTTGTTGATATTGGATAAATTGTGAATAATACATATTGAACAATAAATTGTGAATAAAACATGTTTAAAATGGTTATGGTTGGAACCATGAATGTCATATTGTGTTTATTTTATATTATTATACGTGATTTATTCTTGAGTAAAGGAGCCTTTGATGAGGATCTTGCATACCTAGGTCTGTTATCATATTGGAATAGGACGATATGATGAAATTTCCTATGACCCTTGACTATTAGTCCTAAGTATAATTTAGCCGATGGTGTATCAACGCGCACTCAGTACTGTAAAACACACACATGCATAAAGAGAAAATTAAGGACACTACTAAGAACACAAGCAAGACAAAATTACAGTAAGAAAGTAAGAGTACACAAAAGTTATAATGTATGATTAAGTTTTGCACGGACTGACTACCATCAAAATTGCCTAAGGGCACAAAGTAAATCGTCGCACCGGAAAGTAAAGTATAGTAATCCTTTTTCCATTTAAGGTAAAATAGTATTTTAATTTATTGAGTAATGCATGTTGATGCGTTTTCACAAAACAATAAAGTAGGAAAGTAAGAAAAGAAAGAAAGTAATGATATAATGTACCCACATGTTTTTCCGTACTCTGATTTATGTATGTAAACTGAAATTGAACTGTTAAATGTATGCATGTTAAAGTTATAATATTGTTTACTATGATTTGTTATATATGCAGAGTGACTTTGTTACTCAGCCGATAATTTTATTGTTGGTAGGTTTTAGTTTTTACATTTGTGCACTTGGACCGTGGAAAGAAGAATAGTACGTATAGGAAGATCCAGCAGATGATCATCCCGAGGAGGAGCGAGATCTTGATCGTTTGCCATATTACTGAATTTGGTTTATTAGTACTTATTTGAGTTTCAGGGAAATTGTAATCGACTTTATTATGATTTTATGTTTATTAGTTTAATGGTTTAGAATCATGGTGAATGGTTCATTTTATTTAGATTCAACTGATTATGGATCTTTAATTGAAGTTTAATTGAGATATCAAAAGTTATTTATTGAAGAAATTTTTAATTTCAAATTTTAGCATGTTTTTATTGCTCATTAAATGGATTAAGTCAAGTAAGTCACGTGTCAAAGTTCTATATTCTTCTGGGTGAGATTTTAGGGTGTGACAAAGGTGGTATCAGAGTAAAGGCATTAGGTTAGATAGGGCATGAGTTTAGCAATACCATATGCTAGGATAAGAAATTGTATGCTAGGATGAGTCATTATATGCTAGGATATGTCATTGTGTGTTAGTATGAACTTTTATGTCATAAACTTTGTTTCCAAGTGTGGGTAGAGAAATTGCGACACCGGATTGGATTAAGGTGCACCAACTTCAGTGCACTTGCTTCACACCAAGTCAGAGGAGGTTGAGTATGTTCACCATACCACCAACCCAAACCTATCTCTCATGAGTCTACGGACGGTTCTCGAGGACAAACCTGGTTAAAGCCCTCGGGACTGGTCTCATGAGTCAATCCGCGGACATACTCCATAAGTCAGTCCCACGGGCAGACCCCCTGAGATATCATTGCCGGCAGGTCAAAGGCCAACCCTTAAGAGACCTGGTCCGTGGCCCTATATGTCCATGGATATGACTAGTCCCTGGGTGGAACCCATGGACCACCCTTGGGTCACTTACCCTGCCCACAAATTGACTATATCAGTTCGTATTTGATTACTCTCTTATTTTGAATGGGGTGTTATATAGCACCCCTTCATTAGGAAATAAGAGGAGATCCTTATCTTGGGATCCTCAAAGCTAGCAAAGGATCCCCCTTTTTCAGGGATTCCTTGCCATGTGGTAATCAGGTACTAATTGCCCAGTAGAGGAAAGCAGTCCATAGCTTGTTTGGTGTTGCAGACTGAGAAGGGTGGTTGTGCTGTTGAACACGAAAAAGGATAATGGCGGTAGAATAACTACCGTCATTATCACAACAGGCAAGAAATTGAATGGCGGTAGAAAATCTACTGCCATTCCCAATTTTTACCCAGCAGGGATCTGGCCCATGCAGGCACGCGGTACAGGGCTTGGGATTCAAATTTTTTAGGCCTCTTGGGCCCAAACCGAGGTTTTAGGCCCTAGGGGCCTTGGACTTAAGGGTTAAGCCCTAAGGGCTTGGCTTAGGCTAGGGCTCCACTAGGGGTTCACCTAGGCTTAGGGTTCGACTAGGGATTGGACCTAGGTTTGACTAGAGTTAATTATGGGTTTACCTAGGGTTAGGGTTTAATTAGGGTTAAGGGGACTTGATTGGGGGGTAACCATGGTTAAGGAAGAGGTGTAAAAATTGGGTGCTTACACTCACACAAGAAATACAAGCTCAAAAATAGATTAAATGTTAATCTATAAATTAAATGATTAAATGTTAATCATTAATAAAATGGATTAAATGTTAATTTATGGTTTAGATTAAAAGTTAATCTAAATTAAAGGATATTAATAATGATTATTTAATTAACATAAAATAAAGGGTAATGGGTTTGACCCATATCTATTAAACCCATAAAGTATGGACCTTACTAGTGGGCCCAAACCCATGGAATAAATCCCTAGGGTGGGGCGCCTATTTGGACTTTCTTAATTGGATTAGGATTTGGTTATTTAAATAATTATTAATTAAATAATCCTAATTTCATGGGATTAGATTCCAATACTTTTTTTTTTGGTCAAGGTAACAATACCACAAGGCAAAGCTACAGGTAATAGAAGGGAAAACACATACCACTCACATGCGCACACACACACAGCCACATGCAACCACTAAGCCCATGAAGAATCAACCCACAGGAACCTCAAAACGGGTACCACCGTTTGAGGGTCATGGAACTTTATGAGCTACAGTGGGTGGTAGTAAACTACCGAGGTAGGACTAAAACACTTTGGTTTTTTTGGTCAAGGTAAAAATACCACAAGGCAAAGCTACGGGTAATAGAAGGGAAAACACACACCACTCATACACACACACGATTCCAATACTTGAAATGCAAGAAAGAAGGAGATTTGATTAGAAGTTTACAAAATCTTGGAGTGCAAGACTCCTTGGCTCACGCCCACCCCTTTGGAGGTTTCCTAATTTGATTAGGATTTCTAAATGTTAGGAGTTTGTTGGGATTTCTAGAATCTAGGAATTAGTTACACTCCTTTAATTATGGACTCCTTTTAGGAAAAGGAAACCTAAATTAGAAAGTTTCTAATAACTAATGATAAGAGTTATCATTAATTAATAACTCTTCTAAAATGGATAACTTCTAATTGTATTAGGATTAAGATTCTTTCTTAATCTATTTATATCCCAACACCCCAAACCATAGGGGTTCTAATTCAATTGAAGATCTCCCCTCCAAAACCGTGAGCTTAGAGAGAGATTTCTCTCCCTCCAATTTTCGTGAGCCCCCTATGGAGAATCCAAGTTGTTTGAAGCCTTGGGTTTTAAACCCTAAGGGTTTTGTGAGATAGAAAGTCTACTCCATCATCTCTTTCTTCTTCATTACCAAGTAGAGATTCAAAAGCTTCGTGGGGATAGCGAAGAACAAGGATTGAGCCTTGAGTATTTCTTTGAGAAATCTCTTCAAAGAATTCTGACAGTTCGAGTTGATTTTTGCTTCACCGTTGAACATCATTCACTGAGGTAATTCTCTAAACATGTAGATAGTATTATTTGCTTTCTATGGTGTAAAGATCACCGGGATCCAGTTTTTCGTATAATTTTTTTATCTGGATTCCCTTGAGTCTCCATGCTAAGGAAGTATATTTTGGACCCATCTAACATTATCGACCTTGAACAACTAGAAATTCGAGAAGATTTGACATTAATGGAGCAACTGGCAATTCTAGATCGAAAGGAACAGGTCCTATGCACGAAGACAATCTGTTTTGTTCTCCTATGTTGGCAAAACCACTTAGTTGAAGAAGCCACTTGGGAAAGTGAGAATGAAGTTCGAGAAAATTATCCCCACATTTTTTTACTAAAATATGTAATTTCGAGGATGAAATTCTTTTAAGGGGGGAGGATATAAAGACCTAAATTTAATTCCTTGATATTCGTGCTATTTTTATGAATTTTCAAGAAAAGTGTGACTGATTTTAATGCATGTATTCCTATAGAAATTATTATAAGATGTCTAGAAGTAGAAACTCAATTATTTTGCTCATTGTAACCCGTTTTGAAGATCTTGTTGCATGAAATCAAAGCTAACAAAAAGTAGCAAAATATATTTTTAAAAAGGCACCAATCGATTGGCACTCTATGGCCGATCGATTGCTCAAAAAGATGATTTTTCAAAAAATGCAATGACTTTTTAACTCCATTAGGGTTCCAAACCCTATATATAGTCTCTATTTCATGAGTCTAGGGTTCCCAAAGCCTCCTAAACCTAAAAGAGAGAGATTAGTGCTTTCTAAGAGATTCAAAGAGAGAAACTTAGAGATTTCAATGATTCAATTAGAGAAGAAGGAAAGGGGCTTGCAGACCTAGATCAAGGCTTATTCGCAAGCGTAAGATAGTAAGGAAGCGATCAAGAGAGGTAAATAACTTCTCCTAGTTCTCAATTTCATTACTATTAATTTAAAGTATAGATTAAATGACAAGATCTACTTAAAGAACATGATTAAAAAGAAGATCTAAGGATTTTTATCACCCCTTATGCAATATTTTCCTAAATGATTAAAGATGTGAATAACTATGTAGATATTATGTTTATGCCTGAACAAAGGGATTGGGATTTATGATGGATGTAGAGACCCAGAATTTATTTCATGTTATTACCTAGTTTAATAGGGGTATAATGGTCAACAATACATCATTATGTGTGTTCAATCATAACTAAGTGACGTAAGGTGCTTAAAATACTTAATCGGATGAAAAAGTTAGAAAAATGGAGTTAGCGATCGATCGCACTACTTGGGCAATCGATCTCCCAGAACCTTGGAAGTTGTGAGTCCACTGTTTGGTGGGCAATCGATCACACTGTTTGGGTGATCAATCGCAAGTTGCGCACTGGATTTTTAAAAAGTTACGGAAATTGGGGTTTTAAACACCTAGACTATAAAGAGCCATACTAATTCGAGTTTGAAGGGGAAAGAGGTTCTAAACCTAATTTGGAAGAGATTTTGGGAAAAACCTAGGGGTTTTGCTTGGAGAAGAATGATCTTCCTTGGAGAATGAGGATTTGGCTTAGAGATCGCCCCCAAAGCCTCGAGAAACATTCTCAAGCGATTTGGATCGAATGGAACGATCCCTAAGGTCGATATTCCTTCTAACTTAATTCTATTATGTATATTGCATGATTGAACATGATTAAAACAAGGTTATTAAATGTTTAACATTGATTTGAAAGATAATCAAGTGTATTGCATATTTTTGGCATATTTAGATTAAGATTGAATGACATGGAGGTCTTGCATATGTTATAAATTCTATTGAACATGAATAAGGGATTTTATCCATGACATGGAGGTTTTGCATGTGTTATAAATTCTATTGAGTATTAATGAGAGATTTTATCAATGACATGAGGGTCTTGCATATGTTATAAATTTTATTGAGCATGAATGAGTGATTTTATCCATGACATGGGGGTCTTGCATATGTTATAAATTCTACTGAGCATGAATGAGGAATTTTATCCATGACATTGGGGTTTTGCATATATTATAAATTCTATTGAGCATAAATGAAGGATTTTATCCATGACATGAGGATCTTGCATATGTTATAAATTCTATTGAATATGAATGAGAGATCTTAATCATGACATGGGGTTTTTGTATGTAATATAAATTCTATTAAACATGATTCTACTATTATGATGTTTTAATGATGTTGATTTATGAAATTGATAATGAAAAATGATGGAGGAAGGGTTGGATGAATTTATATAGTTTTTAATATGGATATGAATGGGGGAAGGGTGGTTTGAGAATGAACGTATTTACAAAAGTGAGTTGTGATATTACCGTTTTTGTTCATGTCATGGAAATGTAAAATTATGATAATATGATAACTGTAATTATCATGATAAATTATGTCTTACTTATACTATATGGTAATTGACATTGTAGCACCCCGAAACTTTTCGTACCTAATGAACAATGTCTTCATAGCCAATTGGCCTTTTATGTAGTCCAATTAATAATTCATGAGAAATTGGATGTCAGTGACACATGGGCAGCGTGAACAAGGGGGTTTAAGACCCTAAAAATGTTGAGGAAAATGTTGGAAATGCCCCAAGGGGTCTGCAGGTGAAAAATGATGAAAATCTGGGTTTGACGATCGATCGCCGCATGACGACGATCGATCGTCATGAGCCCAGAAATCAGGGCAACCTTCGGGTTCTCATACGATCGATCGTTCCAAGCATGATGATCGATCGCCGGAGACCAGGAAAATTGGATAGTTTATTGGAGGTGTGGACAATCGATCGTCCCGAGATCGACGATCGATCGTCATCACGGAACTCTGTTTTTTTAAAGACCCGAAATCAAGGGTTTCAACCATTTGGCTTATAAATAGAAAGCCATTTGGAGTTTTTGGCTCACCCTAAACCTAGAGGGGAGAAAAAGGAGAGGAAAGAAGAAAGAAAAAGGAGAGGAGAGATTGGGAAATCCAAAGAGGGGTTTTTGGATTTGAAGATCAAGTGAGCTCAAGGAAGATCTTCCTCCTCAAGGATTGCTCCTCCATTAAGTTGGGATCTCAAACAAAGGTTTTTCTTCAAGATCAAGCCTTGATCTCAAGGTTAGTATACCCTACTAACTCCTTTAGCAATAACCTAGGTTTTTCTCTTGATAATGATGATTTTATCTTGTGTTTCTTTCATTTCCTTTGAAATATATTATTTTCTCCAAATGTGAACAAGATAAATGGAATGAATGGATGTGGATGTGTGGGGTGAATGTTTGAGGCGATGGATGTCGTATGGAAGTGATGGATGTTATGTATTGGAAATGGTGGAAGGGCACCTTACAAATAAAGAACACACTTTGATATTGATGAAAAGTATGCACCTAATAACTAAAATACATGGCCTATGAAAATGTTGCATACCAAGTGTTTGATAAAATGCTTAAATGACAATTTGAATGAATGAATGAAAGTTATGAAAGCCTGAATTGAGTTATTCGTCCTAAATGACTATCTTGATCAAATGCCCTACATGTTATCTACATTCCCACATGCTTATATTAGAAATGGAAATGTTATACTCATGTGATCATGATTTCATTCAAGCATGTCATCTTGTTTACTACAATTGTTACACACACGCACACATACATGCATGAATCAGTTTTTCTAAAGTATATGTACACAAGAAACAACAAGAACAAGAATTGTGATTCACGATACGAATGATAAATCCGGACATCGGGTCGGTCAAGGATATGGCATATCCCTAGGATATGTCATACCTGGTTCACAAGGAAAAACAAGCAAGTTGATAAAGCTATACATCGGGCTGGTCAAGGGTAAGGCATATCGCAAGATATGTCATACCTGGCTCACAAGAAAACAAGTCAAGGAGGTTGGTGTACCCTTTTTCTATATATATATAATTCGCTGAAGGGAATTTACATTCCCGACTCACAAGTCGCTTCAAGGGCACTAACCTCTGGCTCACAAGAAACAAGCAAGTCAAGTCAAGAACATGACAAGAACAAGCACGAGAAGTAATTCCAAGCAAGACAAGACAAACATGTGTGATCCTTACGAACAAGACTAAGACAAGAACAAGTTTTCAAACATGATACATAAGTCTTGAAAGAAACACGAAAGGCTATTTTCAAGAATAAAACATGACTTTTAAAGTATAAGTTTTACCGGAGTTTTTGCATTCATCCAAGCATATCAAGATGATTACATTGCTTTACTTTCAATGTTATGAATGTCATATGTTGTGATTATTGTTTAAATTGATGTGAGGAATTATATCATGTTGCTTTTGTGTGATTGTTATTGTTGTGGTTAGCTAGTAGCTTGTACTCACTGAGTATTCCATACTCAGCCGTA
The DNA here is from genome assembly GCA_015143295.1 of Tetracentron sinense. Lineage (NCBI taxonomy): Eukaryota > Viridiplantae > Streptophyta > Magnoliopsida > Trochodendrales > Trochodendraceae > Tetracentron > Tetracentron sinense. The sequence continues at coordinate 45,697,361 of CM026558.1, read as the reverse complement.
CTTTTATGTTGGCAGGTACTGAGGATGCCCTCAACCCTGAGCCTTGGGTTGAGGAGGAGTGTATAGAGGAGAGAGAGCCACCTATCCCGATGCAGTCGCAGGATGATAGAGATCGCGACGTGTGGCCGTATTTAAATTATTGTTGAACATAGTGGGCTCGACAATTCTTTTGTATTTTGATAGGTGTATGTCCACCTCTACTGTTTATGTTTTATATATAAACTTAGAATATTGAGATAAATACTGAGATGGTTTATAGTAAAGAAAATTTTGGTTTACGCTTTAGCACTCATGATAAGCTTCCGCACTCTAATTATTGTCATTATGGTATTATGTTTCACCTTGTTCATTACAAGATGGTTCGATAGGTTAAGTATAGTCATGACTAAAGTATCCCTTAACTCCTAGGGGGTATTTTGGGGTGCGACAGATATTCAGGTAGGTCAAAACTTAGAAGAAATCTTCTAGGTCAGGAATTCTCCAACCAGGTAGTTTACCTAGTGCGCACTGGGTAAAGTACTAAGGATTGTGAAAAATTCGGTGAACCATAAATCTAATGTTTGAGTTGAGAACTCACAAATTCAAGGGGATAATTAGGTCTCCCTAAAAGTCTATTTACCATTTTTAAGATTATGCAATCAAATTACTAATTAAGGGATGATGAACTTAAAGTGCGAAATAACGTAAACAAGCAAACCACAACACAAGCAATTTTTACGTGGAAACCATTCCGAGAAAAACCACGGGACCTAGTCCAGTAATGAGAATCCACTAAGACAAAATACTAGATACTTAAAGACTCGAACCTCACTCAAACAGGACTCTACTTCCTCGATCCATAGTTAGTCGTCCACGCCTCAATAAGTAATCACGATCTCGCAAGACTCGCAATCTACCGCAGTAGCCTGTTCTTCTCTTGTGTCTCGACAACTACGATCTCCACAATCGATCTTCGTCAATGACGGCTTCGGATTCCACCGACCAAATCACACAACCACGATCCTCGTCGGATCGATCTCCTTCGTAAAGGCTCCGGAACACTCCGACCAATTTGTTCTTTCCAAAACGAGTTGATGGTTTGATTAAAATCAAATCCTAGATGGATTTCATCAATGGGAAAGTTCAAGCAAATAAGAATGAAACAATGACTTACAAACTCTAGGATGGAAGAGAAAATAATAAAGGGAATGAGAGAAAATAAATTCAGAGTTTCTATGAACTCTAGAGATAGCCCAATCCCCTCTCAACACTCTCCCCAAGTCCCCATTTATGGACTAGAAGGGTTATATTAAATAGAGGAACCAAAACCAAGCTTTTAGAAGGTGCTAAAATGATTTTAGAAGTTTCCTTAAGCATTGGGTGGACCCAATTGGGTTTAGGTTGACCCAAAATGGAAGTTGGGTCGACCCAGCTATCCCTTTGGGTTGACCTAAAGTCTTTATTGTAACGCCCCAAAATCCCACCTAGGAGAGATGAGGCTTTGGCGACGTCACTTACACTTAAAACCATCCTGCAAGAGTATACAAGGCGTGCCAAAATAGTGAATTGAAATTTCCTTTAATAACTTAACAGTATCCCAAGGACAACTGTATACAATAACTGAACATAAGCCAAAGCATATACAAGAAATCCTTAACCTGAGTTACCCACTCAAGTGAGGCAATATCCCCAGAAATAAAAACCCAAAATACATGTCTCTCTCTCACTCAACCCAACCGTAGGCCACATACCGAGACTCCTAATATCTGGGTAACCATCCGAATCACCTCCTGCTCTCCCTGAGCTACCTCGATCCAAGGGACCAGAGTCCCTATCTCATATAGTGTACCTGCCGACATAAAAGTACGGCTGAGCATGGAATACTCAGCGAGTACAAGCTACTAGCTAACAATAGTAATAACATTAACATGCCATACAGGACACAGTTCATCATAAAGTTACATGATCAGAGTGCGGAAGGAAACAAGGTAACAGTTACATAATCCTGAACAAAATCAATTAAATCATACTCTAACTTCATGCTTTACCATACATATTTCAATATCTTATAAGTCTTGTAGGTTCCTTATGCGAGTTCTTATAGCCTTTCTTATGAGCTTACGAGTTCTTATAACTTTCTTGTGAGCATACAAGTCCTTGTGAGTTCTTCACTAGTGGCGCCCTTCGTACCATCCCACTAAACACCCACCCAAAGTAGCTTGGGAATATCAGATGGTTAGTGGCGCTCCCCGGGCCATCCCACTATCTTACGAGTCCTTACAAGTTCATCCTTAGTGGCGCCTTTTGTACCATCCCACTAAACACCCACCCAAAGTAGCTTGGGAATATCAGATGATTAGTGGCGCTCCCCAGGCCGTCCCACTAATTTACAAGTTCTTAGGAGTCCTTCAAGTCCTTACAAGTTCTTACGAGTTCTTTACTAGTTCATATTCTCTTGAAATTGGGTATGTCTAGCTGCCGTTCATAGTCCGTCGCAAACTAGCACCCCTCACGCTTGACTGTTCCTGTTCTTGTTCTTGTTGTTTCATATACTTATATTTTAGAAAACTGGTTTGTGCATGCGCGCGTGCGTGTGCTTGACAATTTGTGAGCATAATAACATGAACTAATTAAAGGGACATCATACGGGATTTATAATTTCCTCTAGGCATGTGAGTTTTAAAGTCAACATATTGAGTGTTCTAGCAAAAGTACACCATTGAGAAAAATCTTCCTAATTCATGCTTCATATTCTTGGTTCTAATTCTAATTCATGCATTTGAACGAACACCTAGCATTTGACATCATTGTAGATCTTTTTATTCATGTTTTTCCTATTCAAGCGTTTCACCATTGGGACTTCATATAGCATTTCCACTTTCTATTGATAGTCATGTGCGTATGTAAGCAATATAAAGAGCATTTGATCAATTTCACCTCTTAGGGAACAATACCAAAATCATGCACGTTATAGACTTAATTAAACATACTACTTCTCATACAAGCATTTTAACAAACATGTGGTGTTCAACATTGTTATACTCATTTATGCATATTTTTCTTGTTCTAACATCTCATCAAACACATGGTGTGTTCATTATGAGTACAATACCCTTCCACCATTTTCCAACATACATCCATCACAACACATGGCATCCAATCGCCTCATCCACATCCAACATCTCCCCTCCACGATTGCCTCTCTATCTTGTTTGTTTTAGGGATTTAATAAAGTAAAACAAGAAAAGAATAAACTAAAGAAATCCACAAACATGCTTTTAAAACAACCTAGGTTATTACTAAAGTAGTTAGTAGGGTGTACTAACCTTGAAGAAGAGAAGAAAACCCTTGAAAAATGCCGTGAAGAATGTTGCCCTAGCTTGGAATGGGACTCCACACGTGCTTGAGGTTGGATTTGAGAGATCCAAGCTTTATAGATGGTCGTGGGTTCCAAAACCCCTTGATTTTCTCAAGTTGATGCCCTAGGGTGAAAACCCCTTCTCTCCTCTCTCACTCCCTCTCAAAATATGGCTAAGGGTGTTTATGAACACCCTTGGCTCGAGCCAACCCTTAAAAATAAGGGTGGAGTGGCCAAAAGACCAAAAAACCCCTTAAAAAAATTCTGAAAATCGCGTAGGACCGATCGATCGGTGGTTTTGACCGATCTCTCGGTATTGACTGGTGCTGCAAAACGCACTTCAGTATTTTAGCCATAACTTTTGACTCGGTACTCCGATTTTGACGATTCAACTTGCGTTGGATTCTTCTTTCGAAGGGGAACAACTTTCATGTTTTGAAAAAATTCTAATTCTTCTTTATTCATAGACAAAAATGCCCCTAAATCTGACTGGTCTGTAATGGGTTGCGACAGCCCAGATTTGCAGCTGACCCGATTTTGGAAATCCCACTTTTGACTCGACCCCGACTCAAAATCAGGGAAAGTGATCAACATGAACCTTGAAGAGGGTTCTAATACCTTTCCAAAAATTCAGTTATCACTCAATTCTGAATAATGACGACTAAAGTAGAGCCCTTTAAAGTTGGGGAAATTGCCGAAACATACCTTTTCGACACCTAGAATACCTCGAGGGTTTTCACACTCTTTTCCTTTGTGTCCAACACCCTAATCACACCTCATAAATCATTCTCCATAGGTTTTCATCCCACCTAGGTGATCATTGAATTCACACCGATAAGCATGAGAGGCCCTAGCCTCTTTATGCCTCGTGCACTAGCACTATTCACCTCACTTTCCAATTACAACCTAACTTATAATAATGGCCTTTGGCCCTTCCAATACTAGTGCCCTCGGCATTATTCACTCACATGAACAGTGCTTGCACATGGACAGGGCTTGTAGAAAATCCGGGGCGCTACATCCTCCCCCCCTTATAGGAATTTCGTCCTCGAAATTAGGACGTAGGATGTTACTAAATCAAACGAGGACACTTGCCCATGCTTAACCTTTCCCACTGATTGACATGATAATCCTCTATTAATCACTAGATGGCTAGGTAATCACTTGTTGGCGAGGCACCTAGTTTTCTTATAGAATGCAACATCATTCTAAATAGATGGGAACTTTCATAACATATGGTAGCATAATCACATACAAGCGGCAACTGACTGCCCACGACAAAACACAAAATACATTCCCTTCTACAAAAAAATAATTTTGTCTCTTCTCTCATATCCTCATGCCATATCATCTGATGTCTGAGCATTCTGTTCTGGCACGGCAAGGGCTTGACCCTGGTTAGCCTGGTAAGGTGGCTGGGTGAACTGCTGGGGGCTTGATGCCTGTGTAGAGTCCTACAGAGGTGACCGCTTAACCATGGGCCTATTTCCCTGAGAATACGGTGGCATCTGACGGCGTGGACAATCCTTGATCACGTGGCCCCGGCGACCACAGTGGAAACATCCACCGGAGAACCTCCTACACTCTCTGGCCGCATGCCTCCTCCCACAAAGGTTACAGTTCTTATAAGAGTAGGCGGAGGGCGTATATCCCACGGCCTGAGATAGTGCGAGGCGGGGTGCCTGCACGGTAGCCGTGTGCGATGCCGGTGGAGCAACCGAAAGAGAAGTCTGTGGTGCAGTCGGAGGACTCTGTACCTGCATATGTCCAGAGGACTGGTACCTAACCCATGGGTCCATGTCACCATCAAACACTGGGGGCCTCATCCTCCAAGGTGCCTCACTTCCTGTGGTATGATGCGTAGGGATGGGTACAAGTACCGCCGCAGGAGTGGGGGTAGTGGGTTGCCTAGCGACAAGTATTGCTAGTGACTCTGCTATGGATCCCAAGACCTGGGTGAGGTCAGGCTGCTCATTCCCTGATGGAGGAGGAGATACTCCACCCCTTATAGTGTGGTATCCACGACCCTGATCGCCACGTCTCATGGTTTACTCCTGAGAACGATAGCAAAGCATGAGTCTAAATTGAATCCCATCAAAATCCGATATTGCATTTTCATAATAGTAAGTATTTATCAAAGTCTAGAACATACATCAAGATACACATACCATAGCATAATAATATACTCTAAGGTTCCTAGCGAAGCCAAGATGCGATGTTGGTTGCGTTGCAACTGGTTATGGTCTAAGGCTAGCTCCTTAGTTGCTACTTAAGGGCAACAAATTCTCCTAAGCAGAAGTTGGACTCAAGCCCCTAACCTATGCGAGCACATCGTACATATCTAAGTACAATTAGAATAGTATAATTGTACAAGTAGTTTCCCTAGTGACGCTAAGCTTCACACTCGATTATGGTATTAACCGGCCATACACTTAAGACCTTAGCCAGTTTGAACTAATACTAATGACTAATTCATCTAATTGAGTTGTTTAGGTGACGTCCTCTAAATCTGGTGACATGTATGATGCTTCTAAGATCTACATGATGCATGCGGAATATGTATGTGATGTTTTATGATATCCGTGTGATGTTCATGCCATGTATGAAATGTATGATGCTTATGTGATGCATGATGCCTATGCTATATATGATGCTCAAGATATGTATGAATGTGCATGCTACCCTTTGGAGTTAGAAATTCTTTATTATTTTTGGACTGGCATCATGTCTAGAACGTGCTGCAGAATGAACGCGCATCTGTATCTAGACTAGGACCGAGCACTGAGTCTAGGGCGTGCTGCAGGCGCGCATCTAGAAACGTGCATCAAACATCCGTGAGCTCATCCAAAAATTATGTTTAATTGGGACTGAGCACTGGGTCTAAGACGTGCTGCAGAAAATGCGCAACTGTACTTAGAAGCGTGCATCGAGCATCCCTGGGTTGTTAAAATTATATTTGTTCCTTGAGTTAAAACGTATTACTATCTACATCTGTTTCTACTACTCGTGGGGTTTCATGGAATTATCGTCATACCATGATGTGTGACTTATATTTCTTTGTGATGTAAGACGCATCTAGTGTAGTTTAACAAGTTTAAAATTACACCAAATGCTCATAATATTACTTATCAAGCCTATGTCCCTATTGTCGCAACGACTCTAAATACACTAGACTTGTAAGACCTAGGACCATCCTATAGCCTCTCTTGGGAAACAATTCCCTATAGAAACCTAATAACACAACATATGACGAGGGATCCTCCATCCCCTTGTTAACTATCACATAGGCCAGCCTCTAGCCTGAATGTCACATCACTCATGGATCTAATTGGGAAACTCATTCATCAAGCATTGGTTTTCACTTAGCATATAACATATAATCTGCACACCATACATATATATATATATCATATAATACCACATAACAATACATCATATTATAGTATAAGTATATAGAACTTTCCTTTTTTTTTTTTTTTTTCTAGCGTAAGTATACACTAACTTTGGTTGAAATCAACCTGTTCTTGACAAGGACTAGGGATTACTCCACACTTGGAATACGACTCTTTTCTTAGACCTAATGCCTTGTATTAATCGTGGCATCGAACTCTAAATGACCCTAGAGACCTAATGCCTAAGCTCTGATACCACTTCTGTAACGCCCCAAAATCCTACCTAGGAGAGATGAGGCTTTGGCGACGTCACTTACACTTAAAACCATCCTGCAAGAGTATACAAGGCGTGCCAAAATAGTGAATTGAAATTTCCTTTAATAACTTAACAGTATCCCAAGGACAACTGTATACAATAACTGAACATAAGCCAAAGCATATACAAGAAATCCTTAACCTGAGTTACCCACTCAAGTGAGGCAATATCCCCAGAAATAAAAACCCAAAATACATGTCTCTCTCTCACTCAACCCAACCGTAGGCCACATGCCGAGACTCCTAATATCTGGGTAACCATCCGAATCACCTCCTGTTCTCCCTGAGCTACCTCGATCCAAGGGACCAGAGTCCCTATCTCATATAGTGTACCTGCCGACATAAAAGTACGGCTGAGCATGGAATACTCAGCGAGTACAAGCTACTAGCTAACAATAGTAATAACATTAACATGCATACAGGACACAGTTCATCATAAAGTTACATGATCAGAGTGCGGAAGGAAACAAGGTAACAGTTACATAATCCTGAACAAAATCAATTAAATCATACTCTAACTTCATGCTTTACCATACATATTTCAATATCTTATAAGTCTTGTAGGTTCCTTATGCGAGTTCTTATAGCCTTTCTTATGAGCTTACGAGTTCTTATAACTTTCTTGTGAGCATACAAGTCCTTGTGAGTTCTTCACTAGTGGCGCCCTTCGTACCATCCCACTAAACACCCACCCAAAGTAGCTTGGGAATATCAGATGGTTAGTGGCGCTCCCCGGGCCATCCCACTATCTTACGAGTCCTTACAAGTTCATCCTTAGTGGCGCCTTTTGTACCATCCCACTAAACACCCACCCAAAGTAGCTTGGGAATATCAGATGATTAGTGGCGCTCCCCAGGCCGTCCCACTAATTTACAAGTTCTTACGAGTCCTTCAAGTCCTTACAAGTTCTTACGAGTTCTTTACTAGTTCATATTCTCTTGAAATTGGGTATGTCTAGCTACCGTTCATAGTCCGTCGCAAACTAGCACCCCTCACGCTTGACTGTTCCTGTTCTTGTTCTTGTTCTTGTTGTTTCATATACTTATATTTTAGAAAACTGGTTTGTGCATGCGCGCGTGCGTGTGCTTGACAATTTGTGAGCATAATAACATGAACTAATTAAAGGGACATCATACGGGATTTATAATTTCCTCTAGGCATGTGAGTTTTAAAGTCAACATATTGAGTGTTCTAGCAAAAGTACACCATTAAGAAAAATCTTCCTAATTCATGCTTCATATTCTTGGTTCTAATTCTAATTCATGCATTTGAACGAACACCTAGCATTTGACATCATTGTAGATCTTTTTATTCATGTTTTTCCTATTCAAGCGTTTCACCATTGGGACTTCATATAGCATTTCCACTTTCTATTGATAGTCATGTGCGTATGTAAGCAATACAAAGAGCATTTGATCAATTTCACCTCTTAGGGAACAATACCAAAATCATGCACGTTATAGACTTAATTAAACATACTACTTCTCATACAAGCATTTTAACAAACATGTGGTGTTCAACATTGTTATACTCATTTATGCCTATTTTTCTTGTTCTAACATCTCATCAACACACATGGTGTGTTCATTATGAGTACAATACCCTTCCACCATTTTCCAACATACATCCATCACAACACATGGCATCCAATCGCCTCATCCACATCCAACATCTCCCCTCCACGATTGCCTCTCTATCTTGTTTGTTTTAGGGATTTAATAAAGTAAAACAAGAAAAGAATAAACTAAAGAAATCCACAAACATGCTTTTAAAACAACCTAGGTTATTACTAAAGTAGTTAGTAGGGTGTACTAACCTTGAAGAAGAGAAGAAAACCCTTGAAAAATGCCGTGAAGAATGTTGCCCTAGCTTGGAATGGGACTCCACACGTGCTTGAGGTTGGATTTGAGAGATCCAAGCTTTATAGATGGTCGTGGGTTCCAAAACCCCTTGATTTTCTCAAGTTGATGCCCTAGGGTGAAAACCCCTTCTCTCCTCTCTCACTCCCTCTCAAAATATGGCTAAGGGTGTTTATGAACACCCTTGGCTCGAGCCAACCCTTAAAAATAAGGGTGGAGTGGCCAAAAGACCAAAAAACCCCTTAAAAAAATTCTGAAAATCGCGTAGGACCGATCGATCGGTGGTTTTGACCGATCTCTCGGTATTGACTGGTGCTGCAAAACGCACTTCAGTATTTTAGCCATAACTTTTGACTCGGTACTCCGATTTTGACGATTCAACTTGTGTTGGATTCTTCTTTTGAAGGGGAACAACTTTCATGTTTTGAAAAAATTCTAATTCTTCTTTATTCATAGACAAAAATGACCCTAAAGCTGACTGGTCTGTAATGGGTTGCGACAGCCCAGATTTGCAGCTGACCCGATTTTGGAAATCCCACTTTTGACTCGACCCCGACTCAAAATCAGGGAAAGTGATCAACATGAACCTTGAAGAGGGTTCTAATACCTTTCCAAAAATTCAGTTATCACTCAATTCTGAATAATGACGACTAAAGTAGAGCCCTTTAAATTTGGGGAAATTGCCGAAACATACCTTTTCGACACCTAGAATACCTCGAGGGTTTTCACACTCTTTTCCTTTGTGTCCAACACCCTAATCACACCTCATAAATCATTCTCCATAGGTTTTAATCCCACCTAGGTGATAATTGAATTCACACCGATAAGCATGAGAGGCCCTAACCTCTTTATGCCTCGTGCACTAGCACTATTCACCTCACTTTCCAATTACAACCTAACTTATAATAATGGCCTTTGGCCCTTCCAATACTAGTGCCCTCGGCATTATTCACTCACATGAACAGTGCTTGCACATGGACAGGGCTTGTAGAAAATCCGGGGCGCTACATTTATGCTCTCTGGATGATTTTCCAATACAAAATCCTTATAGATTGGGTCGACCCAATATAGATTCGGTCGAACGACTCCCAAAAACTCATTTTTGCTCTTAATTTCTTCACAAAAGTTGTAGATCTTTTCGATACGGTCGATTTGATATATTATAGAGTAAAATCGAAGCTATGGTTTGAGAGATATGTCTCTTACAAGGAACATTAATTTTTAAGATCCTCTAACACTCTTAAGGCTACATATCTAGTCACCTAAGATACATGTAGTTATTCTAAGTCAATTTTCATCTAAGGTAACGTGGTATCTAGGTCACTTACCATCTTATGAGTGAAATGAAGGCTATGATCAGAATGTCTTCAACTAATCTTCTTCAATCTTTATCTCCACTTGTCTTGAACGCTTGTAGGCAATGACACAAGATACACTAGACTCACTGTTTTGACACTAGAATATGCCAACACTAAAACATGGACTTTACAATCTCCCTCTTTGACAATTCCGTGGCAAAACCAAACTGAAGTACTTGACTTAACACAAACTCACCCCAAACACATTAAAAGGAGAGTTAGGGTATTACATGACTCTAACACAATTACATGACACCAATTCACAAAAAATCTTAAAGTGAATACACTGAAGCTCTTGTCAAGTAAGATTTGTCTCCTGCAACCCTGCACCTGCACATCCTCATAAATAAAACACTTAGTGAAGCATGTATGGATTATAAAAATAAATGAACACAGGTATTGCAAGGAATGTACTGAACTAGGGAAATAAGATCTTCACATTCTCCTCATTTTTGACACAATTGTCAAAGGTAGGCAGGAAGCCAATATCTCAAAGAATATACCAATCTAACACATGTGAAAGATCAAGGCAACCACAATACAATCAAGCAAATGCAGACAATGCGGGGACTAAAGAGCGGGAAACAAAATAGCAATATAAAACACAAACTCTCCCTCAATAACTCAACTTGATCTTCTCCTCCTAAGATCAAGGATAGCACCAAAATCAGGGCACCTAAACTAGAAAAGCTCATGCCAACCAATAAGGAAATAAATAATAATAATATAAAAAAAATATCACGTGCTACACAAACATGCATCAAAAACATTCCAAGCAGTTGTAATTTAAAATTACAAATCCAATGAAGAATATGATTAGTTAGTCTGACTGAGGATACATCGATCTCCGTCAATGACGACTTTGAATTCCACCGACCAAATCATACAACCATGATCCTCCTCAGATCGATCTCCTTCGTAAAGGCTCCGGAACACTTCGGCTAATTTGTTCTTTTCAGAACGGGTTGATGGTTTGATTAAAATCAAATCATAGATGGATTCCATCAATAAGAAAGTCCAAGCAAGCAGAATGAAACAATGACTTGCAAACTCTATGATGGAAGAGAAACTAATAAAGGGAATGAGAAAATAAATTTAGAGTTTCTATGAACTCTAGAGATAGCCCAATCCCTTCTCAACACTCTCCCCAAGTCCTCATTCACCGACTAGAAGGCTTCTATTAAATAGAGAAACCAAAACCAAGCTTTTAGAAGGTGCTAAAATGATTTTAGAGGTTTCCTTAAGCATTGGGTGGACCCAATTGGGTTTGGGTTGACCCAAAATGGCAGTTGGGTCGACCCAACTATCCCTTTAGGTCGACCCAAAGTTTTTATGCTCTCTGGATGATTTTCCCATACAAAATCCGCATAGACTAGGTCGACCCAATATAGATTCAATCGAACGACTCCCAAAAGCTCATTTTTTGCTCTCATTTTCTTCACGAAAGTTGTATATCTTTTCGATATGGTCGATTTGATATATTATGGAGCAAAATCCGAACTACGGTTTGATAGATTTGCCTCTTACAAAGAACCTTAATTTTTAAGATCCTCTAATACTCTCAAGGCTACATATCTAGTCACCTAAGGTACATATAGTTATTCTAAGTCAATTTTCACCTAAGGTAACATAGTATCTAGGTCACTTACCATCCTATGAGTGAGACGGAGGTTATAATCGAAATGTCTTCAACTGATCTTCTTCAGTCTTCATCTTCACTTGTCTTGAACGATTGTAGGCAATGACACAAGATACACTAGACTCACTGTTTTGACACCAGAATATGTCAACACTAAAACATGGACTTTACAGATTGGTAACTCGGTAAGTAGAGTATATGTTAATCTCTATCCATATATGGTGTGAGTTACTTTAAGTTATGCACAATGCATGTATGTTGATTTCACTCACGGGAAAAGTAAGGCAAGTTACAAAAGTCAGACAAGTCGGAAAAGTAAGCACAAGTGAGCATATGTAAGAATTGAAAAGAAAAAAAATGTTACTGCACTCTAATTATGTAAGTATACATGTCTTGCTAAATCATGATGCATGTTTCGTTAAACCATAATGTATGTGTTATATTAATGTTTATGATATTTTTTGTTAAGAATTCATATTCACTGAGCTTTTTCGTTGCTCAACCAACCTATTATTGTCAGCAAGTTTAAGATTCGACATCTACGCACCGTAGCCTTGGATCGAGGAATAATATATCAAGGAACTAGAAGGTGATTATCTGGAAGAGGAGTAGAGAGATTTAGATCGATATCCTTATTACTGATTCAATTGTTAGAATTTTTATATTTTTTTACACCAAGTTGTTTTAGTATTTAATTGAGCATAATCATGGGATAAAAGGGCAATTGTCCCCTAAAAAAATTATACTATTTTATTTAATATGGCATAGCTGTGGGACAATGGGTAAGAGTCTCCTAAACTTTTGAAAACAAAATATATCTTTTACACAATTTAATTTAATTATTTAATAGGGTATAACCATGAGGCAAGGAGACAGTTGCTCCATAAATAATGAGAAATGTACAAAATATATGAACGAAAGGTCTGAGAACTTTATTTGTCAAAAAAAATAAAAATTTGGAGGGCTATGCCCCCCTACACCCATAATATTTAGTAATGGTGTGATATTTTCTCACAAAATATATCAACAATTGCTACTATTTTCAATCAATCGGGAGTGTCCTATTACTAGAAAATCGTGGCTCCGCCCATGGATTGAGGTTTGGTTACCCGCAGTCAATTCCATTACAAGCAGAGGACAGCAAAAGATTTGGGGATCATTTTGAATCCTTAAAAAGCTAAATGTACGTAAGAGGGGAAGAGGAAGAGGAAGAGATGGCAGTGTTATTATTACACGCACAACAAAACAAAAGAAACAAGGAGGGGAGTGATAATGAAGGCTTGACTTAGCTGTCCTGATACTAATTTAATTCGCAATGGAGTTTCGCTAAGGTGCGCCGACGTGGGAGATGGAGTGTGTGACGAAGCAATAGCCAAGCCAATATTGAGATTGACAACGCAACGCAAAAAGATGATGGTTGCTCCAAGACAAGAGAGAGAAGATATACTATTGTTCAGAAAATGCACCACCCTATACTACGGTGTATTACGCACCTTGAGCAATCAAAATAGGATTGTATTAACTTGCGCCATATGCGTGGATAGATAACCCTCCTTGCTTTGCTGGTTATTTGTTTGATCTGAACAAAGGAAGGCCATGGGAGTACCAAAGAAGATCATCATCGACACAGACCCTGGTATCGGTATGCTCTACCAACTCACTTCCTTTTTCCATAGAAATACCCTAAAATTTCTTCATGATTTCTAACGCTTAGAACAATCTAGGGCTAGATCAATGAATTTCACCTTCCATCCCACAATATTTTCTTACTTGAATTTCACGTTCTATCACACACAGATGACGCCATGGCAATATTTGTAGCACTTCGATCACCCGAAGTGGAGGTGATCGGACTCACAACAATATATGGGAACGTATATACGACTCTGGCCACCAGAAATGCTTTGCATTTGGTAAATTATTATTATTATTATTTTTTTTTTAATGGGCATTTGAATTTGGTAATGTAGAGCAGTTGATTGGATTAGTTCATTTTTCTCTTTTAGGATTGGATCTTTGTTGAGATAATTTTGGACTATATTCTTATGCTGATTATAGCAATTAATATTATTTTCATGTTTTAGTTGGAGGTGGCGGGGAGGACTGATATTCCAGTGGCTGAGGGATCTCATGTAACAATCACTGTATGTATTCATCCTTACTTCTTCATGCCATCTACTCATGCCTGTTTTGCAATATGTATTCAAACAATTACTTCTGTATTTTTTCCTATTATTCCTTTCTGACAACTAGTTAGCGAATATATTTCTACAAATTATACTGTTTTTATGAAATTTTTATCATTTATTGATCATACTTGAATGAGCAAGTCCATGGTAGATAAGACCCCAACTTTTTTTACACATCAGCAAAATGATGCCGTAATATCGGAAATGTATATGTGGTTTTAAAATATGATAATTATATGCCTCCGGATGAGTGTATGTATCTTTAGGTCTCATTCTTAGTAACCCAAACCATCACTTTCCCTTCCCGCTCCTGCTCTCAAACCTCGCTTTCATGGTTTGAGAGCGGATCCGTGTGTAGAGCACAGTTTAACAATCAACAAACCGCCGGTTTTTGAAACTTTAAACCGTCTGAGGAAGACATAAAGCAGTTTCCGTAACTTTTTCCGTAAAATTTGTTTTAACTCTTTGGGGAAAAGACACAAGTCTTTTCACATTTCATCATTTGCTTTGTTTGTGTCAGTCCTTATTATAGTTTGTGTCATAAGCTTTAATCTTTTCAATTGCTTTTTCTTTGTTTTCTTATTTTTCTTTTTTTTTAATCAGAGAGATGGGATCGCACCACACACCAATTGCGATTGAACTCTCCTAAGTTCAATCGCACCCAACCTCTGTGTCCCTTTTAACCTCTATTAATTGTGGTTAAAATTAATTAATTCTTAGTATTTAATAATATAACCTTAATTTCTAAAAAATATTCAAATATTATTTATATATATGTCGACGCTCCGGAGGCGCTCTCGACCCTATTCTAAATTGAATTTTGACGACCTCGCACTCCCGCTTCCACTTTGGTTACTCAGGTCTCATTCATAGAGCGTCTCTGACATGGTCACATTATATAGGTATTAATTTATGTAAGTAGAGAAAATTATGTCCAAATAAATATGGAGATATTAAAAGTCAATTAGATAGCAAAACATAATGACAGGGAACAGAAAAAAAAAAGAAGGAAATGGTAAACTGACGTTTCTCCATATAAGAGTCTTGGCATGTATCTAATATCCATGTCTTAAAAAACAAAGAGATAAAAATATTGCAGAATTACATGTACTCATTCGAAGTAGGGTTCCACAAGCCATGTCCTACAATTATTGTGATGTCTGAAACAACAAAGAGGGAAAATATTACACATCTTATGTAACTTATTTGAAGAAGGTCACACTAGCCAGGCCCAACAATTCCTATATCTATATATATATTGATGAATTGAGGAAAATTTATTAAGAAGAAAATAATTCATAAGAACCGACACCCAATTCCAAAGGTCTCAATTGATGGGAGCGCATCATAGACATGGAATATGCGAATATGGACATGGTTAACAGAAGAATATTAGGAAACAAGCAAACACTTAACACTTCTTTGTTGGATAATCTCTTTCAAACTAAACGGAAAAGCCCCAGAATAGTCAAACCTATGTAATTTAGACATGGAAGAATGTATATTGTCAAACATAGAGTGCAAGAAGACCAAACAAAATACATTCGTATCAACTTTATGATAATTGTGAGTGATGGATATTACGCCCTTCTAAATCGGGGTTAAGGATATCCTTGGTTCAGGATAGCGAAGGTCACAAAAATGGGAGTCACCACTCGCCACCTATCATATGTGAGGGAAAATAGGAACCCTAAAACTAAGCCAATGGTAAGCTCAATGTATAAGTAGAGATATGGGTGAGAGATTCGATTATGTTGGGGAAGGTGTTAGGCACTTTCTGGAATTCTGAGAGAGCTTGGAGCAAGATTCAAGTTTGCCCAACTTTTACTTCATTTAATTGTTTGCTTAATTTTTTTAGATTCTCTTTTTTTTATCTATCTAGTCCATCTACGTATTTCATTGATCACGATAACTACTATTTCAGTTCTCACCCACCCCAACATGCATATACTCCTGAGTTTGGAATTCATGGTGCATGAATTTAGTATTTTTTGTTTGTTTAAAGAAAGGTACAAAACTTCGTATTGCCGATTTTGTCCATGGCACGGATGGACTTGGAAACCAGAACTTCCCCCCACCAAAAGGAAAGCCCATTGAACAGTCAGCGGCTACTTTTCTCATCCAGCAAGCAAACCTTTATCCTGGAAAAGTCACTGTGGTTGCACTAGGCCCACTTACAAATATTGCCCTGGTCATATTCTTAGTCATTCTCCATGTGCTTTACATAAACATTCCTTTCATGGTTTTTTCTGATAAATTTCTTTAATGATACAGGCTATTCAACTAGATCCTGAATTTTCGAAAAAGATTGGACAGATTGTTATTCTTGGTGGCGCTTTTGCAGTAAATGGGAATGTTAATCCCGCAGCTGAGGCCAATGTAAGTAGTTCTAAACCCTTTCTTTCTTTTACCTTTCTCCTTTGACTGTACAAATTGTTAATTATATGTTTTCTGGTTCAATCAGGTTTAGATAGAGAAAAACAGTATGGGAATTATCTATTTTTACTAATTGTTAGTTATATCCATAGTTGTCGGGAAGCTATGTACAGGGTAGGAAACTCGCTTCCTCGGACAAACTCGCTTCCTAGGAAGCTCGTTTCCTCGAACAAACTCGCTTCCTAGGAAGCTCGTTTCCTCGAACAAACTCGCTTCCTAGGAAGCTCGCTTCCATCATGTCTCATCTAGTAGTCAAAGGGAGCTGTATGTGTTAAGTGATATGATAGACCACAATCTATAGCCTAGGGTGTAGACTCTAAGCAAATATCGTCTGTTTGAAACCTAAGACACCTACTTTTGTGCAAAAATTT
This sequence comes from Tetracentron sinense, assembly GCA_015143295.1. NCBI lineage: Eukaryota > Viridiplantae > Streptophyta > Magnoliopsida > Trochodendrales > Trochodendraceae > Tetracentron > Tetracentron sinense. The sequence continues at coordinate 45,680,465 of CM026558.1, read as the reverse complement.
CATATAAGATAAAATCAAAGATATAACTACCCATAAATAACATAATGGGAATGAGGAGCCTATATCTCATTCCTCGCTTCCCGTTTCCTAATGATTTTTTGAGTCTTGCTTCTCATTTCTTGCTTTTGTTTTCGCTTCTCTCTCTGGTAACTATGGTTATATCATATATGTATATGTTTTCATTATATGTGTGTATATCTATGCTTATATGGATGCATTCTACTTATGTCCTTCCAGGCAGTAGTCATTGTCAACATCCGGCCAAACCACTTTGAGAAATCCATTAAATGGCTAAGGCCTAAGAATGTATGTTGAAACATAAAAGATAGATCATCTCAAGGGAGATTGGAACATCCTTCATGACACATTAGAAATGAATGAGTTGTAAGCATCATTTGTCAAATGAAACTAGGTAGAGCGGATACTTCATTTTAATCCACCTACCCATGCCAGATACATGTTAGGTTTATTGAAGGGTATGACACATTGGGGTGCGATTAAGTGTGTATTCTTCTTCTGTTGCCGGTTACTTGCTCCTATGTGTTTGCAGTTCCAACAAGATGTCTAACTTAAGGTGGGATTTTCATTTTTCTTGTCTTTCCTATTTTCGAGCTTGTGTTGGTATCATAGTTGCAGGAAGCTATGTACAGGGTGGGAAGCCCGTTTCTCAGAAAGCTTGTTTTTCAAACTAGCTTCCTCAGAGAGATTCGCTTCCTAGGAAGCTCGCTTCCATCACGTCTCATCTAGTAATCAAAGGGAGTTGTATGTGTGAAGTGATGTGGTAAACCACAGTTTATAGCCTAGGGTGTAGACTCTAAGCAACTATCGTCGGTTTGAAACCTGAGGCACCTACGTTTCCCCAAAAATCTCATGCAAGATAAAATCAAAGATATAGCTCCCCATAAATAACATAATAGGAATGAAGAGCCTATATCTCATTTCTCGTTTCCCGTTTCCTATGGTTTTTTTTTAGTCTCGCTTCTCGCTTTCGCTTTGCTTCTCGTTTTCACTTCTCGCTCCGGTAACTATGGTTGGTATACAGGTCTTTGTTGAAATATAAGTCGGATGTACTCGTGAATTTCCAATTCTCTAAGATTGTTCTATCAAATGTAGTGTACCACTGCCACATCCACACTACTGCCCATCTCATACAATACCTTATCTAATAGAGTTCACCCATGGATAGATGAACCTAAATTGGTACTGCACATCATTTCCTTTTAAGCTGTTTTTATGGGACTTTATGATCACACCAAATGGTCTCTATTTACCAAGTACCAACTTTGCCCTTCCATTTTTTTTTTTGGAGGTTGACGGCCTTGCCAAATGATTGTCCAGTCCGATGTCCTAGTCCCCTCAAAGTTGCTCTAGATCAACATAAAGGTCTTCCTAAGTCCTTTATTTGCATTGGGGTGCTTTCCCCATGATCCTTTTTTGTACATAGGAAGGCTTTTCAGTATTTATATTATTTTTCCCTCTTCTAATAAGTTCTTTTATTACTGAGATTTTTAGATCATGTTCTTACAATCTATTTAAATAGGCTTTTCCAGTAGAGTTTCTGGAGCGATTCCTTCTCTTTTATCTGAACAGAATTTGATTATTTAATCTATTTATACCCTTAAGGTTGTTGACTTTAGCTGATTTTCTCCACACAAAAAAGTTGGTCTTATACTTTTGGTTTATTGTCTTATATCTTTGGTCTGTCAATTGGGATTAGCAGATTTTTGGCGATCCGGATGCTGCTGATATTGTGTTCACATGTGGAGCAGATATTTTGACTGTGGGAATAAATGTTACCCATCAAGTTGTTTTGGCAGGTACTCCTCATGATCCTGTATCACTTCATACTATTGAATATTGATCATGTGTGTCTACAAGCACACACATATATACATCAGCGAATGTATCATCATATTGGTGACTTGCTAAAATTATTTTGGGTTCAGCAGCACGAATCCCCTTTATATTCTATCTACTCTTAGGTTATACTGTTTGTCTTCCGATCACAACAAATAAAGAGTCTTTTCTACTCTCATGCTTACTATGAATGAACTTAGTTTCACAGTTATGGGGCTTCCATTCCTTACTGTGATAAAACTTATTTAGTTCTAAATCATCAACATCAGCCATTGATCACTAAATAGTTTTCCTCAGTGTAGATTGCAGTAATTGGAGATGATGTTGCAATAGCTTGCCCACCTGTCAGGGTGCCAGGGTGGACTCCTGGAGCCAGCTTTGCATTCACTCCATATTCTACTCCAAAAAATTCTTTTTGCTATCTGTATTCCTGGGACTTTATGGAATTTAACTCTCTAACCTAGAGCTGGTCGGGATGATGAGTAGTACGACAGAGAGGTCAATTTGTGATCCGAATTCCTGGTACTTGTCGGGGTGGCCAATCCTTGAGAATAAAGGTCGAGCTTGGTGTTGAGTAGTGCTACCCAGGCAATTGATGACGACTTGGGCATCTTGATGGGACAAAGCCTAGTCTGGCATGATTGGGGGTATTCTTGGGAGGCCACTGACAACCTGCTTGCTCTTGGCGTGTACTCGCCAATCGCCATGCCTGGTCTGATGAGAAAACACTGTGAAGCCTTGGCAAAGGACACCAGGCCTAGCATTTGGATGGAAGCACACTGCTGTTTTGGGGCATGACGAGGAGATCGTGGTTTGACAGTCTATGACAGAGGCCCTCTGACCACTTGATTCCATGTTCAATGGTGCCTATCCATGCACGGATTGGGCTCACTGCCAGCTGTTGAGTGTTGGCATTATTTTTGGAGCACTGCCATCACCTGGGTTGACCCATTTGGTGTCACCTACATCAACCCATGGAGATAGATTTAAGGACATATGATATTTAGTTGTCCGTGTGATCATGTCACGACATAGCGCTCGGGCAACTGGAAATTAGCGTTAGATCATAGATGGAAGGGGAAGAAATATGTGATTTCGTCTGTTATATCTAATGGGACATCAATTCTCCTTTGGGATCCCTATATAAAGTACCATACTTCCTGAGGAATGGGAGGGAATTTTCCAGTGCTGGAAATAACATGCTTAAAGGGATTCTCACTCACGTCTTGTTATACTTTTGTCTCTCTCCGTCACCACTACTTTCTATCCACCTTTCTCATATTCTCAGGCAATGGGAACTGAACGGCCAGACATCCCGCATAGATAGTTCTTCTGGGATCACCTACTCCACTCTCATATTTTGATCCTAACACTTGGTGCAACACATTTCATGTCACATGTCCATTTTCTACCTCACCCTACCAAGTAACCCACTCTTAAACCTAACTCTTAACTCAATGTACTGAATGTAGTGGGAAGACTGTATATGAACATGGTTTATCCTGGCATCCCACTTTTTTTTTTGGCATTATCATTTACCTACTGTTAGAATTAATCAACCGGTTAGCTGTTAGTGGCGGGGAGTGGTACTCTTGCAAGACTTTACCCATTGGGATTTCCTGGCATCCACCTTCTTCTGCCCAAGCTATTGCTCCAGCTCTGACACTTCCAAGGTTCCACTCCCATGTCAGAACCTACTCTTGTTCTCTATGGGCTATCAGTATCAAATTTTCTTTAAGTCCTTTTTCTCTTCTCTTCCCCCCACCCCCCTCTAATTCCATACCATTTACAGTTTTTTGTTGCCTTCAGAATATGGATATTCTCAAAATTTTACAAATAGAGTATCTGTTATCCATTGAACATTGGCGGACATATTGCATATTTTGATTTTATATTCAGACGATCCCTTGGTTCTTTAGTTATCATATAATATGCGGTGTCTATAAAATAAGGTCTTATACGTTACAGCCTTGATCTTAGACGTACCAATAGGGCACACTAATGATGCAGGTCTTAGACTCAACCTTCAATTTTCGATATTCTTTCACTATCTATGAATTTTTTTTGTTCTGTCTAATAGATCCCTAGAAGTTATGTTTGTCTTGAGGTGAATCCCAAGATGAAAGTCCCAAATGTTGTACTTCAGGGTTGATGATTGTCATTAAAAATGTGTTGTTGTTTGGCACAGATATGATGTGTAGGACAGGACCACTTGTTCCACTGAAATTTCTCTGTAAAAAATTTCAATATATATTAAAATAACACCCTAAAAGATGGAATGTTTGTTGAGAAGCTCAAAATTTAGAAGAAGTTAAAAGAGGCGTCCTAGAGCATCATTCAGCTGCATCGACATATGTGTCTTTTTATTTGATGACATTGCTAAAAAATAAACTAAGACTATTGTGGTCTTGTTACATAAGTCATGCCATTTTCTTATTCTGCTCACTATTTTCCTTCATTCTTCTTTTTTGATCTATATTATACCCATTGCAGACACTGATCGGACCAAGCTTGCACAGTCCAGCGGAAAATTTGCACAGTACTTGTGCAAGATCTTAGAGGTCTACTTCTCATATCACCGTGATGCATATTACACGAAAGGTATGTGTAGTGAGTGGGAGGGGGCCAGAGAGTCAGTAGGACCATATTCATTTGATATGCTGATGGATGTATTTACTATGCAGGTGTATACCTTCATGATCCGACAGCTCTTCTTGCTGCTGTAATTCCTTCATTGATCACTTATACAGAGGGTGTAGTTAGAGTCCAGACAAATGGCATCACCAGGGGCCTCACAGTTTTTTACAACACAAAGAAAAGGTGAGACTCTTGGTTCTTCTGAAATCACAACATTCATTTAGCTTTTGCATTGGAACTGGGTTTTGTGAAGAAGCCAGCCTTCATTCCAGTTCTGAACCCGTGGCGCCCATGAAAGGGGTTGGAACACATAAAAGATGTGTTCCAACCCCAGTTGGTGTTATAAGCGTCTGCCCAGAACTCTTTTGCGTGTTCTTGTGTCCAAAAGAATGTGATTGTGATTAAATCGGATGGTCAGCATCTTCTTGTCTAATTGACTCCATTCTTGTCTTGTGAGGACTCCTAGGTTGGTCCCCTTGAATGATGATCCCGAACAAATAATCCTTTTTTTTTTCTATGAATGCAGTCACAAAATTGTTCAATGGAGAACTTTTTTTAACAATGAGAAAAGATAATATGTTTTGTTGGTGTACATCTGTATGTCTTAGATATAAATAATACAAGGATGTTCTGCTTTTCGTAAATTAGAAACATGTATCTGCAGTCCCCAATAGCACTCCTCGTTGCCCAGCTACTGAAAATAATTTGGCGAGACTTTGATTGCTAGTGATGGCTGTGTTTTGACAAAATACACAAACACAGTTTGTGTCATAATTAGATACTCGTGAAGATTGCTAGTGATGGCTGTGTTTTGACAAAATACACAAACACAGTTTGTGTCATAATTAGATACTCGTGAAGATTGACCTTCTATTTTTATTTTTTTTATTTTTTTTGGGGGGGGGGGAGGAAATCGTGGAGATGACTTTAACCCCTGTATTTAGCTAAATCTTTGTCGGATTTTCTGTTCAATTATTTGTATCTATTTATTTACACCTTGGAAGAAATTTGTTTGTCTGAAGTTTAGTACTAAGGTGGCGTTTGGTAGCACTAATCTAAATAGCTAGGTAGTGCTTATTTGAAAATTGTGCTTAGTTGGACTTCAGATTGTTAAGTTTAAGGTTAATTGGATATCTACATCTTTTTGAAGTAGGGTTTAACCTCTTATTAAAAAAAAGTACCTCAAAGCTACTTTTTTAATAAGAGGCAAAACCCTACTTCAAAAAGATGTAAACGTCCAGTTAACCTTCAACTTAACAATCTAAAGTCTAACTAAGCATAATTTTCAAATAAACTCTACCTATTTAGATGAGTGTTACCAAACGCCACCTAAGTTTAATACTTCTTTATGCAAGATTTGATCTCGAGGATAAATGTATTTCAAATGAAAATATGAAATAAGAGGGGCGGAAAAAGAATGATAAAAAGAGTGTCCCTTGTTCAATACGTTTTTGGCGGTATGCCTTCTTGAATAACTCTTTCTACTTGCAATCATGTGTTAGATTACTTCAATATAAGAATTCTAATGGTTCTTATTCATTTGCTCACCAGGTTCGCTGAGGTCACTGAGTGGTCCAATAAACCCACTGTCAAGGTGGCCGTCACCGTTGATGCTCCTGCAGTTGTCAAGTTGGTCATGGAACGGCTCATGGACTCCTGACATCAGGACAGGAATTGGCTTATATTCAGCAGATGCCACAGTTGCTGTTATCATTTAATTGCTGAAATTTCAGTGATTTTGAGATCTGCCCTCAAAGCTAAATAAATGAATGGCTGAATTGTATCTTTTTTTTTTTAAATGTCAATTAAACAAAGGATTGTGAAATGTTCTCATCTTCAGACCAACAAAAATAAGGATTGTGAGAACATGAACTCTTTGGTAATGAAAGTAAGGGTCATTTGCTAAATAGATTGTGATTTTAGAGTTGAAAATTTGATTAAATTAGTAAAAAAGAAAACTAAATGTATGAAAGATTAAAGAAAATTGACATGGATGATTAAATTTATTTTAATGTATTTGGAGACAGTGAGCTCTGTTTCTATTTGTGGGTTTTAGTCATGTGGAGGGCTGATGTTACAAAACTAGACCATCCATCTGATAGACCTCTAGATTGGCAGCATAGGCAAATGATCTGTCCATGTCAGCCTTGTGCTCTGCCACCTCAGCTGCCACATGCCCCTTGTATATAAACAAATAATTGGTCTCTATGTCAACAAATATGGAGAAAAAAAATCAACATATTAAAGTGGTAAATTGACCATTATTCCCTTCATTTTCTTTCACAGGAAAACAGTTATATGGCTGTTTGTTGAAGAAGAAAAAAAAGAGTGACTCGGTAACTGAATTTTGTGACCTAGATAGGTGACTATGTAATCTAGTTTCTCATTCTTCTGTACTTGTATAATTCCAGAAACTTTCAAGTGTATGTGCTTGCCAATTTGTTATTCTCAATATTATGCATTAGAGCAAAATGCCATAGACATTACACAACGTTTCTTTTTGGAAGAGAGGTCAGATGTGGATTCCCAAATTGTTTGACATTGAAAATAGCTTTGCTAAGAGGGCTGTAAACAATTGTTTGCGCTTGGTCTTGATGTAGTAGAAACAAAGTTTTTTGCAGTTGGAATGCCAAGCGGCTCTAGATTGGGGGACCTTTCAACCTCCTCCTGAGGACACGTGATGCGCTCCTATTGGCCCACGGCTGCAGCGAGCTTCACTCACACACGTAGCACTAGACCATACTATTGGTTAAAGTAGTGGAAATATGATAATCTCAAAAAAAATATTATAATTTAGTTTTCAAAATGAAATTTTGATACAATTAAATTTAAAATTTAGCATTAAAACAGACAATCCCCATTTGTTTTAAATTCTAAAATCAATTATCTCTATTATTATAATGAAAATATGACACTTATAAACGTTGATTGAAATTTGCCACCATTAATAAAATTGCCCTTACACTATCCCCTTCTCTCTCACGTGCATCGTAGCATGTGGCCCACTGGTAGAATATAATATAAGAATGGGCATCAATGAAAGTCATGTGCTTAGATTGAATGTAGTTTACTCCTGCAACCTCTGTTTGAGAAAAAAAAAAAAAAAAAACAGCTATTTAGTATAAACTATAAACAGATCAAAGTTATCCAATAATGAAGTGGACGTATGCTTTGAACCTCAACACTTTTACATCAGTCATTCAAATTCAAATCTGATTTACTGAGAACTCTAGAGACAGCCTGTGATCTCCTACAAAACACTCTATCTGAAATGACTATAGCACAATAGGCCTAAAGTATTCATTAAAAGAGTCCACTATAGCACAAGACTAGCCAAGTTCTTGGGTAAGGGTCCTCCAAAGGTTTATTTGGTCTATGGCCTCCTTGTCATCAGATTCTCCTTTTTGCTATATGCTGGAGCACAACAACTTGCTGACACTCCTACTCTATATTGGGCATCGGATTGGCTCTGGTAGACGCCCGACTCACGCCATCAGGCAGCTGGCAATAAAAAGGGGAGAAGTCATTTCATTTTCTCCCCATGATTTTGACTTCTCCCCACTTGCTATCTCTGCCCGATGATGAATGGACACCCGATGGTGTGACTCGGGCGTCTGCTAGAGCAAATCCGATGCTCTATATTGGGGTGTCTTACCAATAGGATTGTACAGACATCAATATAGTTTCATGGCGACTCAAATACCATGCCATTCCTCTATACTTTCCTGGTATCATTTCAATAATATATAGATATGGAGAAATACTAGTCCAAGTCACACATTTTCCAATCGTTCAAGGCATGTGCAACACGTGTTACTACTTTTACTTGTTATTTTTAAGATCAGTGGAGGCCATAACTCAGTTTGAGATTTTTTTTTTCTTAACTTGTTAAACAGGTAGCAATGGCACATGTTGTTGCACGTGAAAGTTTGGAAAAAAGTCAAAAGTTGAGACGGGCTAACACTTTGCATTTATCTATTAACATCATTTACAACTTTATCGTTTGCATACCAGTGCACACTTAATTATAATTACTAGTAATTTAACTCAACTATCATCTAGAAAAGGCATAATCTGACATCCAAAAGGCTACAACCCGGGAGGTTTTCATTCTCTATTCTATGCAGGTATTATTGAGCCCTTCTTCCATGATTCTATAACTTATTACAAGTCTCATCGCCACATCTATCTCATACAACGATTACCCATTTTCATTTAATGCGTCTTTCGGGGACATGTTTTATAACCGTGATGCTATTAGTGTCAAGAGACTGCAATTATAAGGGTTTTAGCCCTTGCTGATTTGCCATTTTATCAAATTTATGCTAGCACGTACCACTTAACTTACTTGAGAGTTGGAATTCTTAGATTTTCATCAAGAGAATCTTCACAATAATATTACATTCTTGTCATCATTTCTAAGAATGTCATTCCATTTTATCGCATAACCATAAGACAGGAAACATGATCTTAGAATCGGTTTCTTGATTAGCATAACAATGTACTAATCTCCCTCTGTCTTAACTAGACTATATATAGCATATTCATTAGTAAACGAGTCCTGATTGTTCTGAGTGTCTTGGTGGTAATGACAAATCAAATTATCAGTGCACTTAATAGGTTCAGGTCGCAACCTAATTGGTGTAACACTTAATTACAAATGGGGCATGAGATCGAATTTAATCAAATTGCACTCAAAAATCTCATCCAGTCGAGATACACCATTTTATTCGTGTCAGAACAGAAGCTATCACATTCATTCGATTGGCCTTCAATCAGAGTTACCGGCTATTGTTAAGTTACTATCCTTTGTAGGATGGTGGAATCCTCTAGTCTTAGAGATCATCGATCTCTAATCAAGCCTTTTATGTCACATTAAAGTTAAAAGACATGGTCTTTTGGAACACTTTTTAGCAAACACTGACATTAACTAAGACATCAATCACGAGGGCACCTACATCCAGCACAGCCATTGACATGACATGGATAGATCACTTTGTAGTCAAAACCCCATGTTGGTGATGGACCAAAAGAGTAATCTCCTTGCTGGGACCCATTGAACTGTAGGACCTAATTACCCTTGACAGGGAGGCTTCTTCCCATAATCACCAATATCAGTTCATTCATCATTGTCATTAGTTTAGGCTTCTTCCCACAGGCACAGTATAAAAAAGGGATGAGATGAACTAAAAGCAAGCATAGTAGAATCATGTGATCTTTATGCACTGTCGATATTATACATTGGTATATCGACCAATTGATAAATTAATGACAAACAAAATTTTAACAAATGAAAAAAAAAAAAAAAAAACCTCAGCTCATAAAGGCCAACTCCATTTCTTGACCTTCCGGTTCGTTCAGGTCGCTGGACATAGCAGAAGGTATTCTGTGACGCTTCAGTATCCGAGAAGTGGCAACTTTTGCCAATTCATAGTTCAATACAGCCACCCTCCTGTCGTCCAAATCAAATCTCAAGCTCTCTTCACTACAATCCTCTACAAGCTGGCGTAGATGTTTCAGATTCTCGACTTCCACCCCGTTAACTTTCATCACCTGATCACCACATGCATTCAGACTTTTCAGATCCATGAACAGAACTTCCAATATATTATCAGATCCATGAACTAAACTTTCAAAATATAGGACTAAGTTCAGTTGGCTAGCATGTAGCAGAGGGGATCAAACACTTGAAATGTGATCTTCGTGGAGAGCATTTTAGTACTCTTAATTAATATCGATGATACTCTGCCTAAATCTCTTAAATCAAAATTCAACTTTATCAGATGATTGTGCCCACCCATCTATTGACCTTTCTGGAATCTGTGGCTGTGTACCAACCCTTTCCATTTTTCACCGTCCACATGAATGTGGCCAATGATCATCTGACCAGGTTGATGTTTAATCTAGGAGACCTCATAGAAGAACCGATTGGCGGTCCAAGCTGCTTGCATTTATGCCACTTGCCGAGATATTCCATGTATAGACAGGAATTACCATTACATACTACTTATTAACCCAGCAAAGATAAGCTGCACAAGCTGAAGCATGGCTGTACCTGTAATTCTGTGAGACGCTCGTACCCCGCATTGATATCATCCATCAATACCTGAGGCAAATAAACAATCAACACCAAACAGGTGAATTTACCTGTGACGTAAGAAAGGAAATATTTTTCCTCTATTCTATTTTTAACTGAGTGGAAGACATTAGTGGAGGCACCAATGGTAAGACAAATTTTCCTTATTCTTTTGTTAACCCAGCAGAAGACATATTTTTCCTCATTCTTTTATACAACTAAGATTATGGTGATCCTTCAATAAAAAAAACCACTGTATTTTTTACCTTATAAAAGGTGATTTGAGGGGATAACAGATCAGGTCGGTGGCAGGTTAGAGCATTTTAGGGTGGTTGGCTTTCTTAATAGATCTTCCATGCTTTGCTAATTCTGTGTTCTAGATTTTGCCAGTAAAAGAAAGGGATGTTAGGAAACCATTTACATTTCAAATAGGCTTCACAAAATCATTCATGAGGTCATTTTGTGGAGCCAGGTGCATTTGGAGTTTGGGGGACAGGTTTGGTTATCCTTATATCAGCTTACGGAGCATTCTTGATGTAGTAGCACCCCCACATGCAAGTCAGCAAGTTCGACTCGAGAGGGGCTGTCAACTGGGAGGAAAGGACGGAAGTGGGAGACAATACAAGGTGTTGAAGGACCATCCAGCAGCAGTATCTAGCAATAATAGGATAGGAGTTGTTTCACTTGAGCTAGAAGTTATTCGTTCTGACTACTTATTAAAGAAGATAGGGGCAAAAGGACCTTCTAGCTGGTTCAAAAGACGCTGGAGACGATCAATTTCAGCAATAGAAAAGTTGTTTTGAAGTTGATGAGGCACTTCCTCTAGGAGGGGCTGATGAAGAGGTACCCAAAGAAGAAGTCATAGTCGCTACAGTGTGACTAGTAGGAGCATTCATCTACTACCCAGAACGGTTAAACCTCATCAATTTGCCATGTAGATCACAACAAGTCTCCCATGTATGTCTAGTCTTCCCATGATAATCATGTTCAGTTGTCCTTGTCATCAGAAGGCATGTTCTTCCGAATAGGGCCTTTCTTCCTTTTTAAGCACTAGAGGATGTAGCAAGGGCTGAATGATTGCTGGTCGGAGTGGGCTGCATAGCCTTTTTACAACTTTTGTTACCATAGAGTAACCTTGGTCCAAAGTATGAAGCTCATCTCTCCCCAAAATTTGAACACTAGTTAACTCAAAGTCAGAGTTCAAGCCAGCCAAGAAGTCAAAAGTCCAATTTTGCTCTACCTGTTGTTCATGTCTATTCTCATCTTTATCAATGTCTCACTGTATGACTGATAATGATCTAACTTTTCGCAAAGTCTCTGAAGAGAAGAATAGTAAGTAGCTAAGCTCTTCTCACCTTGTCAAAGAGTAGTGATTTTTTGCCTCAATTGATAAATCCTGCCAATTTCTAACTTGGGGAATAAAATCTAGTAACTTTATCTCAAATTTCTTTCCTTGTCTGAAGAAACAAAAAACGTCTACTAATTTGTGATTGCAAGGAAATTAGTAGCCATGACATTACCATAAGATTTTCTTGTTCCTATTTTTCGTATGACATCATCAATAGTAGGTTCATTTACCCTAGCTTCCATCTTCCGCAGGTTCATTTACCCTAGCTTCCATCTTCCGCCAATCTACATCTTCGCATATTGAGACCATTCCAAGAAATTAGTGTCATCCAACTCTATGTTGTAATCTGCACATTAGGATTATCAATATAATTGCTTGTGATAGGCATCGAACTTGAATTCTTGGATACCCTGAAAATAACTTCGAATCTCCCTTCAATCGACATTGGAGATAATATCCTTTAAATATCCCATTGTATCTCTGCAGATTTCCTAAATCTCAAATCTATGAGATTTGGAACCCCAAAATCACAAAAAAAAAAAAAAAAGGGCCAAAAGATGGGGAAAAATCGTCACCCCGACTTTAATTCTTCACGAAACTTCCCCAAACAAGTTATAATTTTTTTAAAATTTCCAAACTCATCAAACAATACTTATTTCTCCAGAAAAATAGCCAAAGGTCCAAAACAAATCACACCAATCAGATTTTCAAAATTAATTTTTTTTCCTCGTGAAACACATCGGATGAGAAAAAAAAACCTCTAAATTTCACCCAAAGATTCTAGAAACATACTTCAAAAAAACAGATTTGTTGTTCCTTTTTTCACATTTGTGGTGGGTGAGGGGTCAGAGGTTAGGTTCTGGAAGAATGTGTGCTGCGGTTCCTCTAGATTGCAGGACGAGTTTGGTTCCATATTTCGCATCGCTATAGAGAGGAGTGCGTTCGTTCGAAATTACTTGGAGAAGGGGCGGGATGGAGTAATCTGGTGCCCCAAGCTTAGGAGAGGACTCAACGATTGGGAGATTGTAGACTTTGGTAGGCTCCTAGAGCGTCTGGGGTCTCATCACTTAGTCTTTCAGAGCAGGGTTGTAGAACTTGGTCTAGGGGTAATAAGGGTCGCTTTTCAATGAGGTCTCTAGCTCAGTCACTCGAGGCGGGCCAACCTGGCCCCTTTCCTCACAAGGTTGTGTGGAACTCGGGCATTCCATCCAAAGTATCTTTCTTCCTATGGAATGCGGCGTTAAATAAAATTCTCACCTGTGACCACTTGAAAAACAGAGGGTGGAGGCTTGCTAATCGATGTTATATGTGCCTTAAGGCGGAAGAGTCGATAGACTACCTTCTCTTGCATTGTTCGGTTGCACATGAGATTTGGGGTTTTTTTCTTTCCAGGGTGGGAGTGGATTGGGTCTTTCTCTCTTCCTTTCTTAACTTCTTATCTTGCTGGGGGGAGGCAGCCGGGGATGAAGCTCGGAAGGTCATATGGCAGTTCCTGCCGAGAGCTATAGCCTGGTCTATTTGGAAAGAGAGGAACATTAGAGTGTATGAGAATGCTCCCTATTCCAGTGCCTTGTTGGGATCAAGAATCCGGGTGATGATGTTGGAGTGGTGTTCCTCTAGGAAAGTTTGGGGGGGTTGGGCCTTTTGCTAGATTGCTTCTAATTTGTGCTAAGGGTTAGCCATCAGTGGCCCCAGTATTTGTTCTACTTTATCATTTCCTTTATTGCCCCTTGGTTCACGGTCTTGTGAACTACTGTATGGGCCTCGCCTTTGTCCTCATGCACTTTTATTAATAATATTTTTCTTGTTTACTGATTAAAAAAAAAATTAGATTCACATTCCATTTGACCTATTAAAGTTTTTTTGGGAGGGCCTACATCCGTACGATTGCTGACGTCTGTCATACGATAAGCTTACGTCAGTCGTACGATCCTTCACCCTTTTTTGTGTACTCATGTGCTGATCTTGATCGAAAAAACCTTCTCTGATACCAAGTAAAAAGTGAAACCCAAGATAAAAGGGGAAAAAAGGGAGAAGAGGAAAATTGGAGTGAAAAGATTAGGGGGGCGATCATCTTTTCTTTTATTTATATCATTTATAAGAAGATTACAATTATACCCTTTATTGCATGATACGTGTATCTACACTCATAACAATAACATATCTCAACAAAAAAGAACAAGAAAAATACCTGAGAAAGGATAACGAGTTGTTCACCAGCCTTTTTAGGAAGTTCCCTCAATGCACGTTCACACAATCGACGGGGTGAAGTATTATACCAGTCTTCTCCATACTCATGAAGGTATGGCTGGGTCAATGGAACAAAAACAAGACCGGCAAAAATGAAGTAACTAGGCAACTTATCAAATTGATGAACTGGAACTAATGGCTGCAACTGCAAGATCATCAAAATTTTAATGTTAACTGGAAAAGTAACTAATAGATAAATCAAAATCTAATAATGGAAAATACTGAACAATCTTTCATATATGCAAATGAGAAATTCTACTAGAATAAAATCATAGATGCCTATAATGCTTCATTTCTTATATCTATTTCTACTCCTGAAAAAATGGAGAGTCAATGCTTGGCTTACAATCAAGAACTAGTTTGGATAAAAATCATTAAAAATGGATCTCCAAATTAAAAGTTGGTGTTGAACTTCATAGTTTGATTCGCTTGAAAATTGATTTGGAGTTCATAATTCATGAGTTTGCCAGTGAATTCAATTCATTAGACTTGATTCACCATCAGTTGGTTTCAATTTGTGATGCTACTCCATTAATCTCTGAAGGTTAAATTGTCAAGAGCAAACATGAAACTTAGCAAATCAATTCATGAAATTTATTTACAAATATGCTTTGCTTGACACCCCCCCCCCCCTCCAAACAGTTTTGCACTTATTTGGCGCTGAACATCAATCAGTTCACGTGAATCAATTCGCAGTTGGTAGGTGAGCCTGGTGATTCTAGCAAACATGTGTTGGACTAAGACAGACACAAACACTACACAATGATATTCTTGATTTCATTTCCATTTTTGTTCAACTGTAAATACTTTACATTTTATATTTCCTCCCAGTTAATCTTGTATATAGCGTATATAAGCCTGTGACCAAGGTCCTATCCAGCCCTTCAAAGGAGGTGATAGATAAGATTATAGGGGGTTACCAAGGGGTATTATCAAAGGACGACATCTATTTGATGGCATACTTATTGCTAGGTATTGACTCAAGGATTCAGGAAGGCATATGGTGTAATCTGCAAAATCAATTTGGAGAAAGCAAATGATATGACCATGCAGTGGAATTTATTACTTGATTATATGATGTGGATAATGGATTTTGGAACTTTCTTGAGAAAATGGATGGCAACTTGTGTTTCATCTGTATCCATCTCCATTCTTGTGAATGGGGCACCAAAAGGTTTTTTAGGAGTTCTACAGGCCTCAGCAAGAAGATCCTTTGTTTCCTCTCATTTTCATCATTTTGGCTGAAGCATTCAGCAGGTTGTTGTGAAAGGCAAAGGAGATCTCTTTGATTGAGGGTTCAATGTGGGAGTGGTGGGTCCAGTGGTTTCTTGCCTTCAATATGGTAATGAGCCTAATGACTCGTATTTTTATTAATGATCTTACTGCTGAATCGGCTAATCTTAGAGCCATTTCTCCACTCATAGATGTTTTGAGGCGGCACCTAGTCTTCACATTGATGTGAAGAATATCTTGCATATTGGCATTCGGCAGGATGAAGTCAATGTATTCGGTAAATAAACCAGATATAGGGTGTTTGTTGGGTACTCTCCTGCTTTCTTACATTGGCTTCCACTAGGGGGCCGCTCAATGTAAAAGAAGGTTTGGGACTAGTGGTGGAAAGAATAGAGAGGAGGCAAGATTAATGGAAAATGCATTCTCTCTTTTGGAGGCCAAATCACATTGAAGAACACATTATCGAGCATGGAAATAACTCTCACCAAAACTATTAAGTAATAGTCGTTACATAAGGATTTCAGTTCCGAACTGATACAAGTCACATTACAAGGTTTTCAGGGCTTTTTAAGTATTGGAAAAAACACTAAGTAATGTAAGTCACATAGTGTCCAATGCTATATATATATATATATATGGGTTTTAAAATTCATTCTACTTCACTTTATTTCAAAATGTTTTCACTTTCTTCCCCCCTCTAGAACCAAGAATGACAACTCGATCTTGCTTTTTTGCATAAGAAACAAGATCTACCATGCAAATAGTAGTGGGCATGAAACCCTAGAAAATAGAGAAAGAAAAAGAGAAAACTGAGAAGAGTAAAGAAGAAGAAAGAAAGATTAGGGGAGAAAACTTGGGGGCTGTTTCCCCTCTTTCTATTATTTATTTTACCAATAAAAGGGGATTAGAATAAGGGTAATGCTATTGCTAGCTCCACTTTCTTTAAAAGTCTCTTTCTTCACTGGGTGACAGTTGTTATTCTATTCCACTAAGAGAAAGGCATGTGTTTTGTACTAACACGTGACATCCACTTGGAGAAAGTGACTTTAAAAAGAAAGTAGAGCTCGCATTACCCTTAGAATAATACCCTTAATGACAATATTTGATGTACTACACCTATAATAAGCTCATATCTCAGCGATATTTGCAACAATACCATTGCCAAAGATCCATTTGTCGTATGTCATTATGTCTTAGTCATGTAATAATTGAGACTGACACACAGGTGCTGGTTGAGGTTCTTTAGGGTAACATAACCCCTCCTTGAGTCATCTAGTATACGTGGAATAAGAGTAAAGATCTATCTTCAAATCTCTACATTTTCTTCACATGTTTAACGTGAGAGTAATCAAATCGCTGAATCTCTCTCGAATCATTCTTGAAGGTGGGGGTGGGGGTAGGGGGAGAAATAGGAGAACGTTCAAGGACACTATGGATCCTTTCAGAACAGGTGCTCAGCAATTGAATGGATACTTTCCTAATGGCCATCAATCCTTAAAAGAGTTCAAAGACACAAGAAGGATGAACTTTGAAAGACTCTGGAACCAAATAATATTTATGGACTTGATATTGTACAATTTGTTTTTAGTGCTTTCCTTTTCTTTTTTCAGGGAATGATTTTCCCTATATTATAAATTATTGACTTATTAGTTTAATATACCTTTTTACCGATTAAGAAAATATCGTGTTAACATATAACCTTATGCATAAAATTATAAACTGTTCATATTGTACACTTTAAGGAATAATATTTATATAACAATTTATTAAACAGTGTCCTTATTGATTTTGACTTGTATCTTAACTGGACAATGCTTTCAGTCGCAACAATGAGATTGCACTGTATAATCATTCCAACTCATCAGGCTTCAAGATATCAGCATCTCTCACACCTTCAGTTGGTGCAAAAACACCAAGGATGTCCCTATGCCTTTTAAAGGAGTGAGTCGGAACAAGATTGGTCCTGCCTATGTTACATAGGTATCCCATAAGTTTACAATAATACACAGGATGCACATGAGATTGTTCCCTTCATCAGTTCTAGGGAGGGTAGGTATCTCTTCCATAAGAAATTTATAAAACAGACAATTTATCAGAACATAAAAATTAAGTGAAGAAAGAACCAAGACTCACAGGTTGGAGGGTGATGCTGAATTTGTGCTCCACCCCACCCCTCAGTATTTCAACTTCAGCAATTTCATTGGGTTTCTTCATAGAGACTAGATGATCAAAGGTTATCCGCTCTCTATTCCGAAAGGGAACTGCAGACATCATGCAACAAATTAAAAGTAATACAAAAGGAAAACCACAAAACCTAGAAATAAGCAGAGTGAATAATGCTCAACTCCAAATAGCGAAGCAAGAACATGGTTCACAACCTCAGGCAGTAACCAGCAGTGCAATATGTACCACCCAAGAACAGACTCGGTGAATCTGAACACTATAATATGAAAAAAGATACATATGATAGGCACTATAATATGTGCAATATTTATGTATTACAGTGCACATTATAGTGCAATACAATGAAATGGATACACATGATATAAGTACCATCCAAGACAGGATGAAGCTGTGATATATGAAAAGGACACAGGATAATAAAGATGTGACCCAGATTATATATCTACCTGTTCCATCATTTGCTATGGGCACACCATCAAACGCAAGGACAATATCGTCTTCCTTCAGAATCCCATGTGCCTTTGAAAGAGGATTGATTTTGCTCACAAGTACCCCAGTCATATCGGGGCGCATATGGAAGTGCTCTCTCAGTTGTACGTTTTCTGTCCGCTGGCACGTCAAACCAAGAGAGCAAAATCCAACATATTTGCCTCTTTCCTCCACACCAACTATAAATTGCTTTATTACAGGGACTGGAATTATATACCTGTTGAATCAAATAATGAAGAGTTGAAGAATAACAGAGATAATTACATTATTCAAGAAAGAAGCCACCGAAGGAAAAGGTTATGCAAGTACATACTTTGAGATCTCAAATAATTAACATGCCTTATGATACAGTTTGAATCCATAATAAACTGTTCGACTGGGTACTATTAAAAGTCAATTTTTTTCCTATTTTCTTCAATTTCATCATGGTGGATATTGGTTTTGCAACTTATATTATGGTTTTATTGGATACATTTATTCATCATGATGTATATCTTTACAATTGTCGAAGAAGAAAAGGAAAAGAAGAGAGAAGATAAGAGGAGAAATACGGAAAAACACAAACTCCTTTTACAGCAGCCCCCTAATCTGTTTTCATATATAAAATATAAACAAGACGCAAAATTAACCTTAATGAAGGGTAAAATGAGAAATAAAAACTTTAGTGAAAATATCGGCTAAACTAAGTTGCATAGACATGGACACAAGTGTTGGAGTCCGACACGGATGCGAGATCTTGGATTCGGCAACCCCCAGAAAATAAGATTCAAGGACTCAGGAAATACTTCTATGTTTTAGAGAATTGTTAATTGGGATATCTTATAAGTATAACGCGTATTATAAGCTTATAAATAAGGGCATAGATGTAATAGTGTTGTACTCACCACCTATAAATCTTCTAAAGGATAAAGTATAGCACCTATCAATAGGGTATGTCAATTTATGTTGTGAAAGTAACGAATAAAAGAAAAGAAAAACTAAAAGTGCTTAACAAGAATCCGATACGTGTCTCCAACATGTGTCTAACACAGACACATCACCTGTTTAGAAGACTCCATGCAACATAGCACTAACTGATCTTGTGGTCTGACATATGGAGTAGAAACTTCTCTATTAACCACTTTCTGTAAATCTACTTCAGTATGCTTGGTTCTCTTATGGACTAAGGATTATTGGCAATATGGGACACTACTTGATTAGCAATATAACACCATAGATGCTTGTCTTAAATCCCAATTCTTCCATAAGAGATCAAAACCATATCAGCTCATATGTAGTATGGGCCATATCTCTGTATTCTGCCTCTGTACTCGATCTGGCAATTACAACTTGTTTCTAGTCTTCAATGTTGACAATGTAACTAAATTATTGCCAACAATTTTAAATATCCTGTAGTAGATTTTCTATAAGGAGATCCAGCCCAATCAGCATATGAATACAAAGATGTTCATCCTGCTTATATATAATTCCTTGCCTGGGAGTTCCCTTGAGATATTGCAAAATATGTATAACTGCATCCCAGTGAGGCACTCAAGGAGAATGAATAAATTGACTGACAACACTTGCAACAAAGGTGATGTCAGTGAGTGTGATTGTTAGGTAGATAACTCTACCTACCAACTGACGATATCTAGAAATTCTCCCATATCAACTAACAAAATAGTCATGTCTATAGGAGTAGCAACTGGTTTTGCACCCAGGCATCTTGTCTCCTTCCTGTTCAATGTCAATTACGTTACAATTGTTCCATCTTTGATATTAAAATATCATCAAGCCTTGGCTAAAAATTACATCTATCTTTATTACTGCAAATAACAAATTTCAAAAGAATGAAAATGTATAAAAGGCACAAGAGATCACTGCATTATGAGCGATTAGTTAATAAAGATTTATCAATAAAAAGGAAAAGATATGGGTTTGACAGAAACTAAAATCAGTACTCACCCAATATTCTCCGCACCTGAAAGGTTTTGGAAAGCTACACCAGCAACCTTGTCGCCCATGATTGCAGGACCTCCACTGTTACCTGGGTTAATAGCTGCATCAATCTGTATGGCCATGAGCATAGTTGATCCGTGGACATACTGTGTCGGTTCAACTCTGGAGACAACACCTTTAGTAACAGAGATGTTGTCTCCACCTGCAACCGAGGAAGGAGGCCTTGTCATGTCAAACTAAACCATAATTTATTTACCGAGGAATACTTTCACCTTCCAATATTTCTTTCCTAACACATGCTTCAGACAATTATGCACATATTGCACAACTTTACCAAGAAAAATAAGTAACTGGAACTAAGGAATTTTGCATCAATACAAGTTAAAATGAATGCTGATTTTTAAGAGGCATATTTCCCCTTCAAAAAGCACAATGGATCAAAGACTTGAGAATAAGAGAGCACCAGATTCTGCAACCTTTTCCACTACAGCTACTTGGTAATTTAATTGTAGTTTTTACATATGATTGTCCCATACACTGATTGCCTTTATTATGCCTCTACGTGTGCGCACACTTGTGTTAATATTGTACAAATCACACAGTTGTGTTAATATTGTACAAATCTTAAACCTTGTTTTGCTCTATTTGCCTAAAACTGCTTGTTTTATTAATGAATTATTTTTGTATTTATCTATTATGTTGTATATAAAATATATATTTATCCACATACGCTGTGCATCTACGCTTTTAGGAAGTAATGCATTGTGGTAACTCATAAATAGTTAAAACAATAATTATTAGACTCTATCTATCATATTTTTAGATTATCTTTGTATTCACATAAGTATAGATTTAAGTTTTTATGAGTTTCCATGCATTTTTTTTACAGCGTTTCCAAGTGTAACGATACATATCCACTATATGTTTCCAAGTTTGACTTACCGATACCCACACCCATACAATATATTGAACCATGGCTAAAAGCGGTTACTTACTCCCTAAATCCACCATAGACTACATTGAAAACCATATTAAAAATTCCTAAATAGAAATATACTATTATAAAATCATTCTTAAAATGAAATCTTACCAAACAAGAGATCAATCAAATTGGTAGCAAGATAAATAGGATGAAATTAGAATTTTCTATCAAAGTGGAAACATCCTAATAGGCAATTTCTATTATTAATAGGAGCATGCGAACAAACTTCAAAAATTGCTAAATTGGAAATAGGAACTACTAGAAGCATGCAAACAAACATCAAAAATTCCTAAATTGGAAATAGAAAATACTTAAAAGTAGATAAACAAAAATGAAAAGTAATATAAAAGAAAACTAACCAAAGGTTTCTAACTAGGTCGGTTGAACACGATCAGGGTTGCCTATGTATTCAACCGAGATGAATCAAGCCACGTGTAGTTCCAAAACACATCTTCTTTACCTTTATTTGTCTGGGTTTTATGAATGTTTTGGATGGCCAAAAGAAGTTTAGGCTTGTGTGTGTATGGAGCATGACAGGTAAAAACAGTGCAGTCAAGGCATCGCCTAGGCAGTCTCCCACACATTTTTGAACCATCATCGCCTAAGCACCCCTCTAGGCAGACAGAACAGAAGTCATAGACCCTCGTAATTGTCGCCCTACTTACAGCTTATCAGCTTATTTACATAAAATATCAAGTAAATGATTTTACTTAAGATATTTATATGTAAATAAGATTATACTCCCATTTGAATTCAATATAAATTAGCCTAGATTCAAATTCCTAAAGAATAAAAAGTCAACTTTTCATTTCAAGAACAAAATCCGTTTTTTAACGTTTTTTAGGTATTAAGTCAAAATTTCAACTTGCAAATGCTAAAATATTTTTCAAATCTTAAAATTTCATTAATTCTATTATATCAAAACATTACTAAAACACAAAAGTCCAGTAAAAAAGCCTCATATTTTAGTCTTCAAAAATATTTTTATCTACAGGATCAAAAAGTCAACTAACAATTCAGCAGGAAAAAGTTACATTCAGATTATATATATATATATATATATAAGTGTGTGCAAGGAGGGAATGCAGAAGGGTAAAAAGCATAGAGCAAACACCAGAAATCCTACAAAGGGGTTTCTGGCTAGGATTTTGAAAAAAAGAAGCAGAGCAATTTAGGTAAAGTAGATGTTGCCTGTAAACATTCTACTGCAAGAGTGAAATATCAAATATAACAAAAAAAGATGTCAGCAGTACTCTGTCTGCTGCCAGTATGCAATACAATGGCAATGGTGGTAGGCAAACTGCCGCCAGCTATAGTTCTTGGTTATTGTGCTATTAGGTCACGGTATTAAGTTATGTCCCAAAACTTCAAACCATAACTTACTCTGTCAAACTCTAAATCAGGTGAAGTTTTCTTCTATGTGCTCTAAATCAGACGGAGAATCTGTTATCTAAATTTCAGGTCAAAACTCAATGACACCAGCTTATGGGGTCCAATCAAAGTTTTGGGCTATAACTATAGGTATCTTAAATTAGTCAAGAAATTGAAATCTAAATCCATGGATGAATTCAGAGGGTGAAAGAACATCTGAAACCCGATTTTCAAGCAAAAGGCATCCAACAAGGGATCGATAAAGTCGCATGAATCCGTGGTTCTAGCATCTTCACAAACCTTTAAGGAGTCCCTCAATTTTCGTAGGGTGTGGAGATGAGATGGTAGAGTTTGTCTTAACAATGACTCCGCGGACTGCAGGTATGTCTCTGCTCTTCTTTTATTCTCAATATCGAAAGCTTAGGCTGCTTATCACAATGTGTTAACTCTTTAGTTTTCCATTGACTTGCTTAACTAGTCCCCTGATTTATCACTGCATCTATTTGTCATATCCTGATTTGGCAAGACATGACTTAGCACCATGGTTCAAAATATCAGTATCGGTAGCCGTATCTGTAAGTCCAAAATAGGATATGTATCGGCGTATCGGTACCGTATCAATTGGATACGACGGAAAAATTCAGGATATGCTAAAAAAAGTTTGGATACGCAAGAAAAAACTTGGATACCTTGCATAAAACCTCTTTTAATGCAAATATAAGCTAAAAATAAACTAAATGAAGGCCTCCAACTACATTTATATTCATACATATGGGAATTAACAAATTTATAAGTTAAAAAAGGCGTGCGCGCTGATAAATATGTATAAAAATACAAACCATAGTTACTTAACTAAGTGATAGAAGCTCACTTGCATTCATAAATCAAAAATATGAAAATACATAGACCCTTATCTTCACAAATCAAATTACATACATAATAGAAGCTCAATACCACATTAAGCTTCGTACCGGTTCATACTCTATCATTGTGGGATCAGGAATTAAGTAGAGTGATATATTATAAGTGGTCCAGAGTCTCCAGACATGATGACATCACTCTGTCCAAGCCATCATCGTGCGATACATGCCCAAATAACATTTGTACATATGTTTGCTGTTGAGTCGTGATCTGTCCATAACTATCAGTCGAAGACTAAAACTAAGCATCATAACCAGTGGCTCCTGATAAGTAAGGTTGGGCTGGGGCATCATAACCAGTGACTCTTGATAAGTATGGTTGGGTTAGGACATCACAACCAGGGGGATAACCTTATTTACATATTAATATCTAAAGTAAATTAAAGTAAAATCAAGTTAAAATCATTTACTTAAATAATATATTATGTAAATTAGTTGTGTGTATCGGGTCTGTATTGTAGATTGTAGTGTAAATGGAAGAAGAAATAAAATTAACTGAAAAATCCCCGTATCGAGGTACCGAGCTTGTATCGGCCCGATACAGTGAAGTTTTTTTTCCCAGCGTACCAGTGTATCGGGTAGCTCCAAATAGGATACGTATCGACCTATATCGGTTGATACGTATCGATATTTTAAACCATGCTTAGCACAAATATAATTTTGCTTTGCTTCAAAATTTCATGGTTTGAAATATCCCGTATATTTCCGATATATCAAAAATATCTTCCTATATTGCAGGGGTGCAAAATATCCCTCATGTTGTTTTTTTTTTTTACAAAATATTCCCAATATTTCTTATATATCCTCAATATTTTTGATATATTGCACGATATTTTCTATATATCTTTTATAAGTTAGGAATATTTCATCCCTTAGTCTATAAAAGTAGGAAATATCAACCAAAGAAGAGGGATTTGGGATTTGGAAATTGGAAATTGGAAGATTTTGAACGAGTTTGAGGGATTTTTCCATTTTTGTGAGAAATCATTCATTTTTTTTAATCGATAATCCAAGCAATTATATAAATAAAGAGAACAGATGAGCTACAAAGGAACAGGAAAAACATAGTTCACAAGGTCATGAACCAATGTGAGGAACAAAAAGAAAAAGGACAAAAAACACCATGCTAGCCCCTAAAATTTGCACACAATGACAATGCAAAAACTCAGGCAAGCACCATGCCCAAGCTCACCCCCTCTTGCCTTGCTAAGCACCACTCCAACACCAAAGACCGGGTTTTGGCACAGATACGAGGTAGAGGAGAGGGAGAGTTCTTGAAAACTCTCCTATTCCTCTCTCTAGATGGACCATGTTATAGCACCCGGTAATATCATCCACAACGCCGACCCTGACCCATCCCCACTTACCAAATCCCAGCAGGATAAGAAGTTGTGAAAGGAAGAGGTAAAGACTCAAGCCACCCCCACACGGGAAAGAAAGAAATTTCAAATCTCACGAGCTATAAGACAATGCAAGAGAAGGTGATCTACCAACTCTTCCGCTTGGAGGCACATGAAACATTGATTAGTCATCCTCCACCCTCTACTTTTCAAGTGATCATATATGATAATTTTATTCAAAACCGCATTCCATAGAAAAAAAGATATTTTAGATGGAATGCTTGGTTTCCACATAGCCTTATGAGGAAAGGGAACGGAGGGCCCAGATTCAAGCAACTGAACTAGATCTCAGTGAAAAACGGCCCTTGTTGCCTCTAGGCCAAATTCTACAATCCCAGCCTTGAGGGACCGAAGGGAGAGACCCCAAAAGCTCTAGCAACCTGCCAAACTCAACTATTTCTCAATCATTTAACTCTCTTCTTAGTTTGGGACACCAAGCGGCCTCCTCACTCCCCCTATCGATGTAATCCCCGACTGAGGCATTTCTATCTGTGGCTAAGCCGAAGATAGTGGCAAAATCATTTTGCAACCTCTTAGACCCACACCACACATCCTTCCAGAAACTGACCTCAGACCCCTCACCTACCTTGTACTCGGAAAAAAAAAGACAACTAATCAGGCAGCTGACATGATCCCCTTCCACATCCCCACCTCATAGGGCCTCTTCACTTCCTTGGGAAACCAGCATGAACACTCCCCATATTTGGCGACGATGACCGATCGCCAGAGACTCTCTCTATCCTCCCCAAAGCTCCATATCCATTTCCCTATAAGAACCTTGTTCACCAGGGACAACTTCAAATTTAGACCCCCTTCACTCTTTGGACGACAGATATGATTCGAATCGACAAGATGATACTTGAACTGACCACCTTTCCCATGCCAAAGGAACTCTCTATAGGTTCGAGGGACGCAACTATCGAGCGGGGAATGACTGAATGACCAGAGTAGACATAAAGTAGGTAGGCAGGCTACACAAGGTACCGTGTATCAGTGTTAACTTCCCCCCTTTTGATAAAAAGGACGGTTGTCACCCTGATAATCGCTTGGCAAACCTTTGAAAAACCGGAGCCCATGCTGCCTTAGATTTGAAACAAGCTCCGAGGGGCATGCCTAGATAAACCGATGGGAGGGACCCAAGCCTACAACCAACGCTCCCCACTAGGATGTCTAAATCTAAGACCTCCCCGGCCCCTACTATTTCAGATTTGGACATATTAACTCGTAACCCTGAAACGGCTTTAAACAATGAAGTAGACCTTTCAGAAAACCTAGATCCTAGCGGGATACTCTGCAGAAGATTAAGGTATCATCTGCAAGCTAGAGGTGTGAAATCTACAACATATCTCTCCCTAAGGAAAAGCCTTCAAATGGCGCTCCATTAGCTCGAGACAGCATCCAACTCAAAGCTTCTAAAACCATGATAAAGAGGAAAAGGGAAAGGGGATCTCCTTGCCTTAATCCCCTCGAATTTTGAAAATAGCGAACCGGGCACCCATTGATGATGATGAAAAATGACACAGATGAAATGCACAATTGCATCCAATGACACCACTTGGGATCAAAACACATTCTTTTCATTACATTATCCAAAACCTCCCAATTGACATGGTCGTAGGCTTTCTCCATATCCACTTTACACAATATGCCGTGATCCTTGGCTCTAATCCTGTCATCAATGTATTCGTTGTCTATTAGAATACTATCAAGAATCTGTCTGCCACCCACAAAGGTTCCTTGTTGGGGGGGAGATGATGTGTTCCATCACTCTCTTAAGACGACGTGCTAGGACTTTGGAGAGGATTTTGTACACACTACTTACTAGGCTGATCGACTAGTAATCTTTGATATCCATTGCTCCTTTGTGTTATGGAATCAATACTATAAAGGTATTGTTGATCACTCTATCAAAACACCCTAAATCATACAACTTATTCATCACCACTAGGAAGTCCTTACCAACAATGTCACAACAGGCTTGATAAAATTCAATGGTAAATCCATCCGGGCCAGGAGCCTTGTCCCCATCCATATCTCGGATAGCCCCCAAGACCTCCTCCTCAAAAGCAGCCTCCAATAACTCCTTATGTTCAACTAGTAGACATTCAAATGGAAGGCCTTCCAATTTTGGGCGCCAATGTTCCTTTTCCTTGTATAGGTCCTGATGGAAGGAGTCAAGGACACCATGTTTTCCGCAATCTCTACCGAACCCTCCCGCCACTCTCTGTCCACCTTTAGACTAGAGATAAAGTTACTTTTTCGGTGAAAGTCATTCTCTGAAAAAATTTGGTGTTCCGATTACCTTCTTTGAGCCAACAAAACCTAGCCTTCTATTTCCAACTAATCTCATCCATCTTGGCCGTGTGTAAGTATTCCAACTTCATCACCTCCCTTGAGTGGACCTCCTCAACAGAGAGAGATCTCGATTCTTCCGCTATGTCCAACTCACATATGCCCTGTAGGAGGCTAGTTAGTCTAGGTTGGACATTACCAAAAACATCTCTATTCCAGGCTTTAAGGCGGGCTTTGAGAGCCTTGAGCTTGAGCCCAAATCTTGTACTGGCTAACCCCTGACCCCTTCTAGAGTTCCATACTTCCGCCATGACCCCCTTGAACCTACCGTCTTGAATCCACATGTTCTCAAACCCATAGTAACGGAATTCTCCGAATTTTTGAAAAATTCCCGAATTATTCGCGAATTTTAGGTTTTCCGAATTATTCACAAATTTTGCGAATTATCCCGAATTTCAGGAATTATTCCCGAATTATTTGCAAATTTGGCAATAATTCATTTAGTTCAACAAAGTAAACTGCTTCTTTTGAATATGATCTAATCAAATTGTTGAATATCTTTTTATAATTATTATTTTTTTCCTGAATTTTCCGAACTTGAACCTTGCCGAATTATTCCCGAACCCCGACTTTGTCACTATGCTCGAACGTAAATGGAGTGGGGGCCCCTCTAAAATGCCCAATCTCTAGCGATATCGATACATGATCTAAGATGGGACGTGGCAAGTATGACTAGACGATATTTGGATAATGGCTCCCATTCCGGGAAACATAGAAACCTATCCAATCTGCTCACTAAACTGCTGGTTACAGAGTGAGCCTACGTATACAAATGACCCTTCAACGGAAAATCGATCAACTCTTGACGCCCAATAAATGCCCTGAATCGCCTCATCTTTGCATTCACTACACAACCACCTTTTCACTCCTCGGAGCACCGAATACTGTTAAAAATCTTCGCCCAGGCACCTAGGAGCACCCCATCTAACACTAACATCATCTAACTCCTCCCAGAAGGCTGTATCGTCTGTCCCGTCAGAGGGGTTGTAAACTCCTAAAAAAACCCATGAAAACTCTTCACCCACCCATCGACAATAAATAGAGATTGAATAAGCCCTTAGTTTTGATTCTACAACCTCCAGTTTCTCTTTATCCCAAATCAAAAGAATTCCTCCCGAGGCTCCCAATGATGGTATTGCGAGCCAATTAGGTATTGAAACATCCCACACGTCTCGAATGATGAAGTCTTGGACCACTTCCAATTTTCTCTCCTAAATACACAAGATAGCTGGCCTCCTAGATCTTACCGTTGAACAGCCACACGCTTGTTCGGTAGACCCAACCCCCAAACGTTCCATGAAAAGATGGAGAAATTTGTCATTTAGGAACTTGTCGGCCCTTTCCTAACCTTGGACTGCACAGAATACTTTGAGACCCTGGCCTATCGTAATTGACACCTCACTCCAATCTCCTCAACTTCGATGCTGAGCTAACCCCCCGACTTATCTTTGATTTCTATTGGAAAATCTGTCTTTTCAACTCCCTCTCTCACGAGACTTAGAAACAAAGCCCTAGCTTCCTTTTCATAGCCCACAACTGATAAGGCAAGAAACTTCAAAAGGGTCTCTAATTGGCATGGACTCCCTGGAATCCACCTCCTTGGCTCTCGGCTATATGTTGCCTAAGGAGTGAGGACTACTCTCTTAACACCCTTGGCCGCTCTGAGAACTATGGACGGGAGACACTAACTTGGGTCTTGGAGGAGTTTCAGTGAGATCCCTATCACCCACCTTCAAGCTAGGTCCTACACCCCCTTCCTCATTAAGTTGTGCCGCTGTGGTATCATGTCTCCATGAACTGACGAAATTGAAACATTAGACTCAACATAGGAACACAATGAACTCCCTAAATCCACTCTCTCCCCACTCGAAAGCGGAAGAGGAAAGATATCGAGAGATGAGGGTGTAGGCATACCTCGCAAGGGAACAATGGGTGTATCCCCAATTCCCCATTCTTTGGCGGATCCCCTTCTCGCAATGAAATGAGAGATGTTTGCACTCCCGGATGAGACGAGCATTGATTCTTTGCTTCTCTTCCCAGCGTTACTTCCGCAAAACGAGCTGGAATTGGGCTCTCATGAGATAGATCAGGCTGGACTAAACCACTAAATGTAGTTTCTGCTGCTACTACAACCCCATATGCCGAAAAGGGGCCACCTAGCCCCATGCTACCCCTGGCTTCTACATTACGACCTCCTGCCCTTGCACTATAGTCCTGAGCTTCGGATACGTGAGCATCCACTAATGGGTCCGACCCTGGGAGAGTTTCGGATTCCGGCATGGCCATAGCTAGAATGTGCATGCTTTCATCAACTCTCTCTACTGCATTATCAATTTATGGAAACTTGCCTTCTTCAACCCAGAATCGACCCTGAAGAGGAAGAAGAATGACCACTACACCTTGTTCCGGTACGAGCACCCTGGTTGATGGATCTGATGTATCTTTGAACTCTTGGACCCTTGAATTGTAGCCATCTAGTCCCCTTGCTGCGCGAGGCCCGTGAGAGGATCTGCCCCCTGGGATTCCATACTCCCCCTTAACACAACCATCATATACATCTCTTGCCCTAGCTCACTTGAGTTGAACTCTTGACCACCATACGATGCCTCCACAATACCTTCCTTTTGAACATGAATAGCAAGAACACCGTGTTCCCCATCTACAAAGGAGAGAACGACCTCTATGTTCCCCTCTTGACCTTCTGAAACCAAACCCTTTCCTACAGTCTCAAGAGTTAAAATCACACCCCCACAAAGCAGCAGCTCCTCCTAGGGTGCAGCTCCTCAAGTATACTCACATTTACCAACATTTGTCATTCGGAATCGAAGTGTACCCCATTTGCACTACCTTTGGTGAAATTTCCCTAAAAGTAAGATTTTCTTTAAATTAGAAGGGGTTTTGCATAATTAGTGTCATTATTCCTAAACTAGTGCAAATGTATCAATTTGATGCATTTAGATTTCTGAGTTCAAATTTCTTACTTTAGAGAGGGGAAATTGAGGGAAACTCAAAATTTTCAATTTTTGGAGCTTAACTCCACATGAATCTGATTGTAGTTCTTGGGGTGGGCTTGATCATGGATGTATTATGCATAGAACTCTGATTATATATTTTTATCGTTATGATTGATTGAGGGATGAAAGAAACAATTTATGTATGTTATATCAATATTAGTCAATCATACATTGTCGCCAGCGCACATCTTTACCCCCTTCCCATTGCATCTCTTATGTACATTTTTTTTTTCTCAAATGTGTATTAACATTTATTTTAACATTTCCTGAAGTTTCACTGAAAATTTTGATATTTTTTCTCATTTTCTCCAATTTTTTCCTCGACGTGCGATATATTCCCCGCAAAAACGATATATCTCGCAATATATCTTTTTCCAAAGTGCGACATATCCCGCGATATCGACATTCAGAACCTTGTAGAATTTTTCTCCTCACCTATAGGCATCGGTCATTCTATTTATTTAAGCATATGGGAAGGGCCAGACATAGCCTCCAACCAGAATTTTCCTAGCAAAAGAATAGCATATATATATTGTGTTTGTGCATGTATTTAGGTATTGACATTGTTCTATAGCATTGTAGATATTCTAGATTAAGAAGTAACTGAGAGCCAAAACATTCAACTATTAAGTAGATTATGAGAATGGCATACCGTTTGGTGGCCTAATTTTGTTACTCATTTATATCTAAAGTTAGAAGCCAGACCTTGAGGGTATCCAACAACAGCAACAGCTTCTTGCAAGAATGGAATGTCTCCAAGTTCCAAAAAATTCATGCCCTCCCAGAATTCTTCACTTTCAACAACAAGAATAGCTAAATCACAATCATGTCCAATAGCATGAACTTCTGCTCTATGCTTGTTGGGAGAACCATGCTTTCTCACAAGTACAAATGTATGATCAGCCACTACATGAGCATTTGTAAGAATCCTTTTCCCAGTGATAACAAATCCTACATTAACATTGTCAAAATATTGAAGTTAGATGAGCATCATGCTATGATGATTCCCCAAATTTAAGCAATATGAGTACTTCAGAATTTTTAAGTTACACAAATGACCAAGTGGGGTTCAACAAATTTGAGCTCTGTGACAATTCAAACTATAAGAAAATGGACAAAATGGGACTTCAAGTATTTAGACCAGAAATACAAGACATGATAAATTTGTTTTTATTTTCTTTCGTTTTCTTTTGTGTCTGTTAAGCTGGGACGGACCCACCAAAGTAAAGGTTCACACTACACACACCATCAAATTGAATTACAGGTTTGATCCCAATTGTTTTGGAATTATAATATAAAAGAATGGAGATGGGATGCTTCAAGTATTAAAAGAAAAAAAAAACCAGGCAGGATGGAGGGGTGCAATCCTGAAGTACAAACATTAGCAAAGAGGAGTTCTTCTAAAATCTAAACTTCAAATTGGAAAGAATGAAAGGAAAAAAGGTTGTCAAATGTAAAAAAATTCAAGTTTAATTCACAAGATTGGAATTTTTGAAGTCCTGGCTTTTAAAATAATGTGTCCCAAATTATTAAGAATGAGAGAAATGGATTCTCCAAATTATTAATAATGTGTTTCAAATTTTTGAAGTCCTGCCAGGAGACGCATAAGAAAGCATTTTCAACATTCCCAATCATATACAATGTGCAAGCTGCATCTTCAAAATTCTCAATTACAGATAGTGGGAAAAAGATGAGATACTATAAACTTCGAACTATAAACTTCGAACAAAAAATCAGATGGAAGATGGAATCTTTTATTTTTTTTGGTAAATAAGATCAAATAGCATAGATAAAAGAAAATGCAAAGAAGCTCACTAATGAGTGAACGAGTAAAACAAAAAAAGATATAAACGGGACTCTTACAATCGGATAGACAACTTATAGACCATACAGGAATAGAAGGTTAACATCAAAATCATCACGAATCACACACCATGATGTGATAAGGTTAAAAAAGCCGAAGATGTTCCTCTGAATTGCAGTGTGGGAGTTATCAAACACCCTTCAATTCCTCTCCTTCCAAATGCTTCAGCAAATGGCCCCCGGAAGAAGCCACTATATCACCAACTGAAGCATCCTCCACTCTCAAAAACCAACTAGAGATTAAAATGGGATAAGAAAAGGGACCAGATAATATTGACCAAAGGACAATGGACCAATAGGTCCAGAATGAGGATTTTATCCAAGATTGTTGTCCAAGAAAAGTCGGGATTCCAAACCACTATGTGAGGAAAGTAACTACAATGCTGAGGCTTAGAGACTAATAGAAAGATCTCATAGAAAAATAACCCTAACTGTCCTCCGCCCAAACACAACTATCAGCCACTAAAGGGTTGGGTCTACAGCTAGAGATGCAGCTCAACAACTTAACAAAATCTTCCAATTCCCAATCGTTAAAGCCTTTTTCTCAACTTAGGAGCCCAAACCACCTCACCATTACTAAGATCATATGACTCCTCAACCAAATAGGATTTATCACAAGCTAAGGAATAAATGTTCAGTGGTAAGGGCCTAATAAATAAGTCCATTACTCTTTACTTTTCTATTTATCTCTTTCTCAAATGCCTTTAAATAACCAAACCCTAGTTTTCTAATTGGTATCAGAGCAAATCAAGATCCAGGGCGACAAAACATCAATCAAAAAGAATAAAGGAACGTAACCCTAAGGCTTACATCAGCTAACGCAGTAGGCAGTACAACAGACATTAGCAGACATGCAGTCCCCCTCCTCCTAGGTTAAAAAAAAAAGTTAATTTTTAGAGATGTATTTTTTGGGAATTGTGGTGTTTTTTTCAGATTTTTTTAAAGGTGTTTGAATGGTTCTATACCCATTCATTTGGCTTGGGAGGGAAATTCGGTTTTGTAATTATTAGCTTGGGTGGAACTTTTTAAGACCAGTTTTGTGTGATGAAGTGTTAAAGATTGATGAGGTTTATTGTTATGAAACTTTTTAATTACTTTTCGTAAAGTTTGGGCAAGAATTGAAGGCTCTACAAAGATTTATTTATGGTATATTTGTTCTCCCCTATACTTTGTGGGTATGATTGAGCTGTGAATCAATTGTATGACTGTTAATTGATTCATGGGGATTGTTGGTTGTGATTGAAAAGCTGATATGTAAACAAGCCTTGTTTTCCTCGTTGTTGGAGTTATTTTTTGTATTTAGGAGGCCCTAGACCTATTTACCACATAGTGTGTTCTAGTAATTGACAGTATGTCAAGGATAAGTGGTATGGACTACGGAGGGTAGTTCTTCGAGCACCGGTAACCTGGATCTTTCTACCTATGCATCCTCTCAACCTAAGAAACCAAATTTGCAGATCACAGCTGTAAATTTGTATGCCCGTAATTATTTGGAATGGTCTGTCTATCAGAAAATCATCCAGTAATGTCTTGGTTATTACACTCTATGCAACCTCAAATTCCTGTGGGTTTCTTTTCCTTAGGACTGCTAAGGAATTTGGGATTCTGCTGCACAGACCTATTCTCAGGCACTTAATATTGCATGAGTTTATTAGTTGCGCCTGGAGATTGCTCATTTTAGACAGGATGACCTTCTTTTAGCTGATTATTTTTCCCGCCTTCGAGCTATGTGCGAAGAGTTGGATCACTATCAGTTGTTTCAGCCAGTATGTGCAGCTGATGGTGAACAATATCAATAATATGTGGACTGGCCAACAGGGTGCCATGTATGTTCTTGCTAATAATTCAGAGGGGTCCATCCTAGCTACAGCTGCACAACCATATAAAGGGGGAAAGGAGGACCTTGTTAGACAAATGAAGCTATGAGTTCAGAATAGGGGGACAAATCCATGTGTGACCATTGTAGGAGATCGAGGCATACTAAGGAGACTTGTTGGGAATCTAGTGTTAAAGTCAAGGTTGCTAATGGTTCTCTTTCCTCAGTCTCTGGAAAGGGGACCATTCGCGTTTGTCCTAATCTTTCCTTGTCTTTTGTTCTCCATGCACATAGTTTTTCTTCTAATTAACAGCTTTACAGCTGGACTAAGACTTTATACCGCAACGTAACTTTCTTTCATTCACATTGTGTATTTCAAGATCTGAAAAACACAGCGACAAATTGCAACTAGTCATAAAGTTGATGTCAAAGATTTAAATACGGATTTTGAGGTGCTTAACGGTTTCAACCGAAACCAATGCGTATAAAACAAATTGTTTAAAAAAAACAAATTAAACATATCGGTCGAGCCCTACCGAGACGTGTTGGATGGGTCTTACCGAAATCGATATCTATTGGGCCATCGGCCAAGTCCTACTGATACTATAGGTTTTAGATGAGTCATATTAAACCTGTATTTTTAACGTCCCAACATAAATATCATTTTGATCATTATCGAGACCAATAAGTATCGGCCGATATGTATCGGTTTCAGCAATTTTTATTTCTATATGTCATGGTCTTTACTTCCTAGATTCGGCCCTGACTTCTCCTAGTGCAGACCACTCTAGTAGTAGTGATAATAAAGACCGGATTATGCTTTGTCATAACCGATTGGGTCATTTGTCTTTTCAATCCTTAAATTAGTTTTTTGGAGTCTGTTTACTTATGTTAGTCCACTAAGTTTACAGTGTGAAGTGTGTGAACTAGCTAAACATTGTCATGTCTATTTTCCTCCGAACAATAAAAGGGTAAGTTTCATTGTGATATTGTTCATTCTGATGTATGGAGTCGTTACCCTACTTTGTCTATTTTTTGCTTCCGCTATTTTCTCTTGTTTGTGGATGATTGCATCCGGTATACTTGGATTTAACTAATGAAAACCAAAAATGGAAGTACCTCATCCCATTTGTGTCTTTCATAAGATGGTAAATACACAATTTCACAAGAGTATCAAAGTTCTCAGATCAGACAATGGTCGGGAGTACTTAGAAGGACAGTTACAATTCTATCTAGCAGAACATAGAGTAATTCACTATAACAGTTGTATCTATACTCCAAATTAAAATGGAGTGGCATAAAGAAAAAATAGACACCTTCCGGAAGTAACTATAAGTCTTTTGTTGGTGATGAAGGTTAAGAAACAGTATTAGCTTGACGTCGTACTTGGAGCACAAATACGATCAAAGTCATCAAGAGGGTTTGCAAACAACAAACAAGGGGCAGATTTTTTGCTGACGTCAGTTGACGTCATTCACCATATGGGCAACAATCCCCCTCCCCGAAAAAATTAAACCAGGTGAGAGGGAATGTAATTTCAGAAACATTTGATGATTTTTGCATGATTTTTTGGATAAAATTTAGATTAGTTTTTTATCACACGAAGTGTTTCGCAAGGAAAATTTTAATTTTTGAAAATGTTAATGGTACGATCTGTTAGGGATTTTTTACTGAGGCAAATTTATATTGTTTGATGAGTTTGAAATTTGAATATTTCAGAATTTCTTAAACTTGTTGGAGAAGTTCCGTGAAGAATTGAAGTCGGAGTGGTGTTTTTTTTCCCCTTGAGTATCTATTTTGCAGTTTTGTGGTTTTGAGGTGCTAAATTTCATTGGTTGAGATTTAGTTGACCTGTGGAGATCCAACAGAATATTTAAAGGATATTTTTTGATATTATAAGCAATGTCAACTGCAAGTGAGTCTGAAGCGACTTCAGGGTGTCCAGGATTTCCAGTTTGATGCCTATCACAAGTAACTATGATGAAAACCTAAGTTTGCATATCACAATTATAAAGTTGGATGGCACTAACTTCCTAGAATGGTCTAAATCCGTTAAGAAGGCAGGAAAGGGAAGCTAGGGTACTTGAACGATAGGGGAAGGAACTTACTACTGATGATGTATTTCATGTGATGAATGGGAACAAGAGAGTCTTATGGTAATGCCATGGATATTGGATCCTCAATACCATATAATCACACATTGGTAAAGATTTCTTATTCCTTCGGTCAGCAAAGGAGATTTGGGATAAAGTTACCAAAACTTATTCGTCAGAACATTGCAAAGGTTTATCAGTTGAGGCAAGATATTGATACTCTTTGACAGGGGGAGAAGAATTTAGCAACTTACTATTCTACTCTTCACGGACTTTGGGAAGAGTTAGATCATTATCAGGTCACATAGTGGGACATTGATAGAGACGGGGATAGACATCGATAACAGGTAGAGCAGAACATAATTTTTGAGTTATTGGCTGGTGTGAACCATGAGTTTGAGTTCATTATGCACTTACCTCCAAGCTTCCTCTTCCTTTCCCTCTTGACTGGGAAGCTATTACTAAGAAGGCTACTAGGCCAATCGAATTTTTGATCCGGACGGCTTTAAGGAACGGTTTCCTTATTCAATAGTAGAAATCTGTGATTTTGTGATTTTATGCCAGCTTGAAGAAGCTACTTGAAACTATCCTTGAATCCCGACATGCGCAAGTAGGGATTCAACCTCTCAAGCCCTATCTTACAAAAATAAAGGTTTACCTTCATCAGAGTTCAAATTTTAGGAAGAGGTCCACTTAATACTTTGGAAAAAACTCTTATGGCACAAAGTGAGGATAGCCGTAACTGTTAAAGGCTACGCAGCCTACTCCGACCAGCAATCATACAGTCATTACTGCATTTTCTAGTTCTCAAAAGGGGAGGAAAGGTCTCATCCAAAAGAACAGGCCTACTAATGACAAAATAATCTAAAGTGTGATCATTGTGGAAAGAATAGACATACACGGGAGCATAGTTACCAGAGCGAGAAGCGAAAACGAGAAACAAAGCGAAAGCAAAAAGCAGGAAGCGAGACTCCAAAAAACCTTAGGAAATGGGAAGCGAAAACTGAGATATAGGCTCGTCATTCTCATTATGTTATTTATGGGTAGTTTATACCTTTGATTTTATCTTACATGAAATTTTTGTGAAAAAGTAGGTGCCTTAGGTTTCAAACCGACAATACTTGCTTAAAGTCTACACCCTAGGTTATAGACTGTGGTCTACCACATCACTTCACACATACAGCTCTATTTGACTACTAGATGGGGTGTGATGGAAGCGAGCTACCTAGGAAGCAAGTCTATCCGACGAAGCGAGTTAGGGAAACGAGCTTCCTGGGAAGCGAGCTTTCCACCCTGTACATAGCTTCTCTGCAACTATGCACAGGAGACTTGTTGCAATCTATATGGCAAACCGACGAGGTAGAACCATCTCGAGTAACAGATGAATACTCCTACTGGGCCAAGTGCAACGATTATGACTCCTTTGGGTATCTCTTCTTCATCAGCTCCTTCTCTAAGAAACTCCTCATCAACCTGAGACAATTTTTCTATGGCTGAGATTGATCATCTCCAACATCTTTTGAATCAGTGGGAAGGTCCTTCTGCCTCAATCACTTTTGCACAATCAAGTACTCATTAATCTGCTAATTTCGTTAGTCATTCATCATTTAGTCCAGCATGGATTATCGATTCAGGTAAGCCTAATCATATGACCCTGTCCCCCATATTTTCTTCTTATAATCTATCTTCTGAAAGAGATAAGATAAAGATTGTTAATGGGTCCCTTTAATCTATCTCTGAGAAGGGAAATGTCAACCTGGCGAATAACTTATCTCTTTCATATGTTCATGTTCCAAATTTATCAACAAGCTTGTTGTCTATTAATAGTATTACTAAAAATCTTAACCAGTGTTACCTAGGCACGTGGTACGGGTGCCAAGTGTCCAGGTGTTTAGGAGTGTTCAGCATCGCAAGCTCTGAAAATCTCAATACGGCAGCACGGATGTACATATTTTTAAAAATGATTAAATATATATATATATATATATATATATATATATATTATAATTTATAACTCAAAATTTTTAAATAACAATAATAATAAAAAGAGGGGGATCACCGGTCCCTAATGTTTTAAAAAAGTATATATATAAGTTATAAAAAATATTCATATAGGGAGTAGAAATAAGCAACAAGAGAGAAGAGAAGAGAGAGATGTACATATCGATCGTTGTTGTTGTCGCTGCTCTCCTAATAAAATTTCGTCTATGTTTCTAAAAAAACAACACAAATTAACAAAAAATTCCTTACAATTGTATTTTTAAAAGGGCATGGCATACTTGAAGCACCATGCGCCTAATCATAATGTTAATGTCACCATGATATGGTATAGGCATGTATCAAGAAGTGTCGTGTCGTGTTATGGAGTGTCGTGTCCAAATGTTGGCACAGCAAAATTTGGGAAAACCAAAGTGCCTAGGTAACACTGATCTTAACTATTGTGTAACCTTTTTCCAACCCATTAAGAATTTTAGGACTTCACGATGAGGAAAATGATTAAGAATGGTCATGAAGCAGGTGGTTCTCCTTCAGCATTACAGTCTAGTAGTAGTCTTAGTAAGAGTAGAAAAAATGCCCAAATGAAATTGTGGCACAGTTGTCTATATCATTTATCTTTTAAGTCATTGATGTTGGTTTTTCCTAACTTGTTTGAGTCTGTCTCAGGCTATCGTCTACAATGTGAAGTTTGTAAGTTATCCAAGCATTGTAGAACTATGTTTTTCCCAAATATGAATAGGAGTTCTATTCGCTTGTTCATTCTGATTTATGGGGACCTATTCTATGCATAGCTATCGCTATTTATTTCTTTTGTAGATGATTTCTCTCGCTGCACTTGGCTCTATTGGATGAAGACTCGAGATGAAGTCCCAAGCATCATTAAAAAAAATGCATAAGATGATACTGACTCAATTTGATAAGCAATTTAAGGTATTTGGATCAAACAATACTAGAGAATACTTTGAAAGTGAACCACATAGTTATTTGGAAAATTATGGTATGATACATCCAAGGTTAAAACAATCGACAATATCAGTGATATTTATCGATATCGCTAGTCAGCGACACATCTACATGTTATTTAAAAAATTTTACACCATATCAAGGGTATATCGCCGATATCGCCAATATCGTGCATTATCGAGCAATATATATATATATATATATATATATATATATATATATATATATATACATATATGTTTGGATCAAACAATGCAAGAGAATACTTTGAAAGTGAACCACATAATTATTTGGAAAATTATGGTATGATACATCCAAGGTTAAAACAATCGACAATATCAGTGATATTTATCGATATCGCTAGTCGGCGACACATCTACATGTTGTTTAAAAAGTTTTACACCATATCAAGGGTATATCGCCAATATCATGCATTATCGAGTAATATATATAATAAAAGACTTTAACCTTTGGATATGAGAGTGAAGCTTATTGCTTCACTCTGTCTTATTTACATATAAATATCACCCTCCTTGGAATATAATAAAAATTATCTTAGATCCAAATTCCTGAAGAATAAAAAGTCAACTTTTCAATTCAAGAACAAAATCAATTTTTAACGCCTTTTTGAGAATTTCAACTGTCAAATGCTAAGGTATTTCTCAAATCTTAAAATTTCCTACATTCTACCATATCAAAACATTACTAAAACCCAAAAGTCCGGTGAAAAAATCTCATATTTTAGTCTTCACTCTTCAAAAATATTTTCATCAAAAAGTCAACTAACAGTTCAGGCTATTTAGAAGAGAAAGACTTTACATTCAAGCTTTAAAAAAAAATTAAGCATATTATGGATACCCTCCATTTAAAATACTCCCAAATTTAAATTATATAAAAATCATATGGATATATTTTTTGGTATAAGCCGTATGAATATAAGTATGGGGGTATAGCACTATAGCCTTATGTGCCAATGTGACAATTGTGCTCTCAAGAACATAGTTATGTAAAGCCAAAGGGCCAATATCCATATAGATATGTTTTTGTGTATGAGTCACATTCATATGGGTATAGAGGTGTACAACCTCATTTGCCAGTGTCGGTGGCAGTCGAGCCTTTGCTTAACTCCTTTAGGTTTTGATTGTAGTTCTGGGAGTGGGTTGGATTATTATTATGTATGTTTGTACTGTAACGAGTCTTATGAATTATATATTTATAATTGATTGAGAAATGAATGAAAAATTTTATGTAAGTTAGTTATGATTTAGGAATATGACCAGCTTAA
Organism: Tetracentron sinense; assembly: GCA_015143295.1. Classification (NCBI taxonomy): domain Eukaryota; kingdom Viridiplantae; phylum Streptophyta; class Magnoliopsida; order Trochodendrales; family Trochodendraceae; genus Tetracentron; species Tetracentron sinense. The sequence continues at coordinate 45,640,396 of CM026558.1, read as the reverse complement.
CATCCCAAAAAAAAAAATGATTTAGGAATATGAATCAACCATACATTGTGTCATCTTTTCCCTCTTACATTGTTGTTTTTTAAATATTTTTATTCTCAAATATGTATTAACATCTATTTTAATATTTACTGAAGTTCCACTGCAAAATTCCAAGTTTTACCCCATTTTTTTCAAATATCACAGATAGATGATTCCTGATATTTTTTTTTTCCGCAACTCGACATGTTGAGCGATATCGACATTTAGAACCTTAGATACATCAGAGTACACGTCCATATACACCTTAGCAAAATAGGGTAATAAAATTGAAGTCTCCACGTAACACTCTTTGTCAAAATCAGTTCCCCTTCGTTTCTCAGTCTTCAGTTGTGTGTGCTTTATTTATTTCTCTACGGTTGATGCGACCCATAGACTAAAACGTATGATATATTGATTAAAACTAATTTAATATTTCTCTTATTAATAAATAATTAAAAAATATTTTTCTTAAATTCTTATTTTTCAAAAAAAATAATATGAATCTTGTTTTGTGTGTTTAACATTATCATATTTGTTTCATTATTGTGTTTTTTTAATGGTATTATTGTGTTGCAGACTTACAGTAGTTAATCATGCTTAGAAGATCTTTCGATATTGGTTGGGAGCACGGAGAGAGGGTAGATCGTGAGAGTAGGCCCAAGATTAGGTTTAAATATTGTTCTAAGATAATTTCGAGAGTTGTCACTAGGTTTAAGGAGTACTTGGATGCCTAAACTTCCCCAAGGAGATCAGGAAGATGATGATGACGGAGCATTTACTGACTAACCTGCAGGAAAATGAATAAAAAAAGTATCTGGCTCTAAGGGATAGTGCGGCTGAACCCTATCTCTTCAACTAATGAAGATCATGTTTTTCAGGAGGTTGACAAGAAGACTGATTTCCATATAGTTGCAAGACATAGCATTGAGACTTTGAGATGGAAAAGGAATCCCAAAATTTCTTTGTTATTCATGTGACAAATGAAGTGAAGTTCATTTCATCTCTTCAAACGAGGAGGACCCTGATTTCTAGCTTATTGTAAGACAGAGCATTGAGACTCTTCAGAAGGAGGAAGAAGCCCAATATTCTGAGAGGTAGTTTGAGACTGAAGATTCCTCACACTTGCAGCAACATAGTCGACCTCTTATGAGATAATGACTAGGTGTAGTTAAACTTTTGTTTATGGAAGGAGCCCACCTCTTTATGTATTTTAGTTTTTGAGAAATAAATCACTTTATGTATTCTAGTAATTATAAATGACTATTTATTGCATAATCATGCTTTAATTTGTTTTTATACAACCTATATAATATGTGTATATTTATACATTTACTCACAGCTTATATGCGGTTTTAGGAAGTAATTCATAGTAGAAATATATATAAATAGTTCAAATAGTATCTATAGGACTCTAACTACCATGTTTTGATGTTATCATTGCATTGAAAGAAGTATGGGTTTAAGTTTCTCAGTATCCTATGTTTCCGTAATTTTTTACAGTGTTTCTGTGTGCATCCTTGATGCATAACCTATTTTGGATTTACTGATACATACCTTGATACCAATATTTTAAACTATGATGACACCCAAAAAGAGTATAAATGGAGAGTGTATCATTATCCACAATCCCACATTCCCAATTCTTATCTTCTTCTCCCCTCTTTCTCATCTCCATTAGCAAGAACACTATTTTCTACTAAGATAACCAAATGCATCACTCATGCCACACTTTAAAAGTTCTCAAAAGAAGACAACATCCCCTTTCAATAGTTAATACCAAAGAAATAAGGATGTGCTTGGATTTGCAGAAGACAGAATTGTCAATTCCATCCTTGAATTCCAATTATGTCATGTGGGGTGCATTACAATAAGGTCATACCCATAATTCAAGTTCATCAATTTCATGCGAAATTGAAGTGTTGAATTCATGTGTCAAATATTCGAAATTCAAAACCATATTTGCAGGTGTTATTTGAAAATCCCGCATTATTGCTGAATTAAGGAAAATATGTGATTCTAGCGAAAATCTCTCCTTCAAGTCATCGTCATTGTCACCATTGGACGTCAACTAGGGGTGGCAACGGTCGGGTTAGTTTCTGATTGAATAAATATAACCTCAACCCAAATCCATCTCATTTATAAGGGAGCCATCAAACTGAAGCCACCACCTATCCTGTGAATTAAAAGAATAATAACTAAATATATAAGTTAATTATACTTTTGAATTATAATAATATTTAAATTTAGTATTTAATTAATATATTATATACATAGTCATATATGTTTATTATAATATTTTGAATTATAATACCATTTAAACTTATATTTAAAATTTAATAAATATCTATTGTTCGTTACTAAATTAAGTAGGTTCTTTTTTTATCAATAAGCATCATATTAGATATATTGGCTAAGGGATTACAAGTGCACTAAAAGACATATCCACGAGGTTACTAAGTAGTAAACTCAAAGGAGCATGAAACTAAAGACCTAAAATGCCCTGGGATTAAAAAGTTAGATCCCACAATTCATCCAAGGAGTTCTAATAAAAAAAAATCTTCCAAGGAGTTCCCCAAGGTCCATAGTCATATGATGAATTGACAGTCATTCCAAAATTACAAGTCTTATGAACCCTCGATTCCAGGAGGTGGGAGCCATACCCGAACCCAACACAATTATAAATGGGTTGTGAAAATCAATCGCAAACCCAAATCAAGGGTCCAAATTTTCAGTTCAAGGACTCTTCATTGCATTGGTTCTTCTAAATTGGAAAATTTAACACAAGGACAACATGTTAATATTCTCAAGATCCAACCTCAAAGCACAAGGAGAACATCCAACATCAGAAAAATAAATAATTACAATAAGACAAAAGAAAATGGAGATTTTGTTTGCTGTTCCAGGAGGTCCTTCAAAAGTCATTGTAGAAAACAATCCACGACATGTAAATGTCCCAAGCAATTCACTCTATTGGTTTCTGAGTACCCCAAACTACATGTAATACAAAAACCTTAATAAATAAATCTTTGAAGTTAGAAGCAACAGCTAATCATTAAAGAAGTTGAAAAGATAAACAAAAGGGGGAAGATGGGTTTTCCCAAAATTGAATTCAAAGTAAGCATTACCCGAACCCATTGTTTCTCGCTGGGGCTTGTTCTGCCATGGAAGGAAATAGTTGGGGCTGCTGGACACCGTGAAGATCTTCACGACAGAGTCTAGAGCAAGCTCGATCGCGGCATACGCATTGGTGTGTGGAGGCTCGTCGTCGGAAACTGGATATGAAATATTGGCATTGATGTTGTTGACATTTTTGACTACAGAAGTCGAATGGAACGAAGAAATGGAAAACAGAGGAGCTGAGGACAGAAGAGAAGACTCCAATACACTTCTGTTTGCTAGAAGATGGAGACGAGATTCGAAGAAAAGAGGGCGAAGATAGGAGAGCTTCCGAAATGTACGGACAGATGAGGATAGCATGTTTTTTTTTTCTTTCTAAGTCTCTCTGCAAGTAGAGAGAGAGAGTCTAGGTTTTCATGTATTGTGGCGGGCTCTCTGTTTTCGTCACCCCGGGGGAAAAGATTTGCTCCTTCGGTCTTTGAGTAGGGCTGCATTCATGCCAAGCTTGCACGTCGGCTCGTTTGAGCCAAGCTCATCATATCAATTAAGTCATAAAAATTCATCCGACCATTCCTCCATTATTTCTCATCCTCCGTTTCACACATCCATATCATTAAACAACTGTTACTAACACCATAATAGTCGAGTCATACTTAATAAAATTACTAACCACATGTAAAATTCATATTTCATGCTTCAATACCCAAATCAATACATAAACATGTAAAACATATATTAATCTTCATTTTTATCTTATTAGAACATGCAAAAGCATAATAGAGTTAGGTTAGACAGTATCGACATTCGTAATCATTTCCTTATAATCCAAAACGCTTGAGGAATGTTCTCGGGCGATTTCCAAGCTCGAACTCGTCCTCTCCAAGCAAGTTCCTTAGAAACTTAGGGTTTCTCTCTTCACTCTTTCTATTAGGGTTTAGGGTTCTCATAAACTCTAACTCCTAAATTAAAGGGCTATTTATAAGGCTAGGGTTTTCAAAATACCCTTAGAATTTTGCGCAAAAGGGAAAATTTCACAATTCACGAAATTCGGTCGACCGGTTTGGGCGGTCAATTGACCGGATTGAGTGAACAACCCCTATTTTTTATTTTTCTTTCCAAACATCCACCAGTCGGTCGATCGGTTGTGAAATCCAGTTGACCAGATTGCCTTGGAACCTCCTGTTTCGAAACCCCCACTAGTCGGTCGACCAGTTTGGGCTTTCCTCCCATTTTTCTGGATTTCTCCATTGACCTTCCCTTAGTTTAGTGTTTTATACATTTTCAAACATTCACGATTGTTAATTATCATTAAACAAACAACACAATCAATTTTACTAATTTACCCCTGATAAACATGATAATGGCATAAAATTAAATTTGGGTCTCTACTTCTTTCACCCCTTATAAAAATTTCATCCTCAAAATTGCGTACCTTAGTTGAATATGTGATGGTACTTTTCACGGACTTCATTCTCTCTGTAGCGATTCTGAATTTATGATTTAAATGTTAAGGGTATTTTCGTAATTTCCTAGTCTAGAGGTATTTTAGTAATATCTCTGTGTGTTGCTTGGCCATGAGAATTTAATAACATTGGGTGGAATAATTAAATTGTAGCATAAACACTTAAGGGTTTTACTTAGGCTTGTGACCAAACACAATTATTTGTATTTGGGTAAAAGAACAAAATGAGGTTTTAGTATAAATAGCTAAAGATAACCTAATCTCTCATTTTGTTTTAGAAAACCTAAACTGATAGAGAAAGCTTTGAAAGAAGAGAGAAGAGGAGGCTTCAAAGCTTGGAAAGGGAGATTCAAGGCTCAAGGAAAGAATTTCTTGTATGAGGAAAGTTGTTTTCATGAAGCAAACTCAATTGGGGGTTTTCCTCTTCCTAAAACCTTAAATCTCAAGGGTTAAGGCAAGTAAACACCTCCTTGAACATTAAATTCATTGTAGTACTTTCTTTATTGTGTTAAATAGTGTAATAAATGCTTAGAAATAATCTAGGTTTAAGATGGGTTTGATTGGGAGATTTTGGGGGTTTTTCTCTCTTCTTAAAAGCCCTAAATCTCTAGGGTGGAAGTAATTGAGCACTCTTTCATCTTTAAATTCTAATTTTGTTAAGGTATTCACCTTTGTAGTTGTGTGAAATTGTTTGGAAATCAACCAAGGAGTAAGGGGCATGGATTTGGGGGAAATGGGGTCAGAATTCTGGGTTTTTCCCAAGTTTCACGATCTTTGATCGATCAGAGGGTTTCACCGATCGATCGCAGGAGTTACAGAAAAGTGGTTGGAATCTGTCAACTGACTGATCGATTGATCGGAAGGTTATGTAAGCTTGTGATCAATTGGAGAGTATCACCAATCAATCGGAGGGTGTAGTTTTTGAACATCAATTCTTTCGAACCAGAACTTAGAAATCATGCATCCTTAGGATCCTTTTAGCATAATCATACTTTTTTCCTATTTTATTAAATTGGTACTCTTGTGTTTAACTCTATTGCATTCATATTGATGTCATCTCATATTGTGTACATTCTCCATGATGATTAACTGTTGTGCATGCTTGTGTGAACTGCTTTAAATGTTTAGACCTTTCACAACTTAGTTAGATCCGTCTTCCTATGGTATATAGGATGTTATAGAGCTATAATGGGGAGGATATAGCTAGCTTACCTTGGTTAATAACTTGCAGTTAGATCGGTCTTGCTATGTGTGGTATGGGACATCGTAGCAGTGAAGATATAACACATTTATTATTGTTTATACAATTATAATTGTTAATTAATAAATGACTTAACCTTGGGTGGACGGAGTACGATTCCATCTGTTTCCGTGAAGTGTTACCAAGGGCCGCCAAAAGAGGACATGTGTGTGATCCCATCTGCTTCCATGAGGTGTGACGAGATGGCCACCAAAAGAAGACATGCGTACGATCTAAATTCGTGTCATGGGGCGTTGTCGGGAGGGCCGTTGTAGGGATGTTATAGGATGAGATTTCATCGGTATCAGTGAGATGATGCCAAGGGCCACCAACAAAACAATTGGCTTGTTTCCTAAAGGGCGTTGCCAAAGGGGTCGTCGGATGGGAACCAAGTAATTCGGAATGAAGAAAATGAATTCACTTGAATGGTCATTAAATTTCATATTGAGTAAAATGTAATTATGACTTGTGATTACATGTGTTTCATATGTGTATGTGTTTACCATACTGGGCTTAAATGCTCACTCTTGCTATGTTGACATTTTTCAGGAGATATCTAAAGGACATTAGCGACTTCGAGGGTTGTGTAGCTAGAAGAATATTTTCCTTTTTATCGTTTGTGAATTGAGAAATTGTGTAAGGAAAACTGATAAGAATTTAGAGATGCACTTTTATATTTGTTTAAAGATGCTCGTTTATACATATGAATGGATTTTAATTTTTTTGAATTCCATTTACTTTTGGGGTGTGTCACAGGTTCACGACTCTGAACCTATACAAATATAAGGTATATTATGTATATGTTTCTGGGCGTGACACTCACATTTCCATGTGGCCTCTTCTACTGCATGGGGTTGTCAACACGAGAACTTACGGAATCATCTTCGTGCGCAAGACTTGCTCATTCCGGTCCAAAATTTGAGCCGATTGCTCAACAAGAGTCAAATCTTCTCGAATCTTCAATGGTTCCAAGTTGATGACGTGTGATGGATCCGGGATGTACTTCATGAGCATGGAAATATGGAAGACATTATGTACACTTGTCATGTGAGAAGGTAGAACAACCCTATAAGAAACTTCCCCAACCCTGGTGACGATCTCGAAAGGACCCACATATCTTAAGCTAAGCTAACCTCGTTTGCCGAATCTCATCACCCTCTTCATAGGCGAGATCTTGACAAATATTCAATCTCCAACTTGAAAGTCAAGATCTCTCCTGTGAGTATCGTCGTTACTCTTCTACCTACTTTGAGCCGTTTTCAATCTTTCCCTAATTAACTGGACCCTATCGACAGTTTGTCCAATGAGCTTAGGACTCGGGAGTTTCCTCTCACCAACTTTGTCCAAACTTAGACGTGAACGACAACTCCTCTCATAAAGTGCCTCAAATGGTGCCATCTAGATGCTTGCCTGGTAGCTATTGTTATAGGAAAATTCAACTAACGCCCAACTGCCTTGAAAGTCAAGCATACATTCCCGTAGCATATCCTCGATGATCTGGTTCATCCTCTAAGTCTGCCCATCTTTCTGCGGATAAAATGTCGTACTGAAGTCTAAGCGAGAACCCATAACTTGCTGAAAACTCTTCCAGAATTTGGAAGTAAATTTCGAGTCTCGATCAGATAAAATGTTGACTGGCACTCCATGCGAACAGAATACTTTCTTAATGTATAGAATTGCAAGCTAGTTGCAATTGAATGTTGTTCGGTACAGAAGAAAGTAAGTTTCAATCTGTCGACCACTACCCAAATGGCATCAAAATTCTTCATTGTTCTTGGTAAACCGACAATGAAGTCCGTAGAAATATTTCCCACTTCCACTCAGGAATAGGAAGAGATTGAAGGAGTCCTGCAGGTCTTTGGTGTTCGGCCCTTACTTGCTGGAAAACCAAACACTTGGACACGTAGGTGACCACATCCCTTTTCATGTTCCTCCACCAAAAGTATTTCTTGAGATTTTGGTACCTCTTGGATGGAAAATGTACTTGGATCGGTGTGTCTTATCCAAAATCTCTTGTCTAAGCTCCTCATTGGATGGAACGCGTAATCGTCTCCTAAAAGCAAGAGCAACTCTCCTATTCATGCAGAAATCCAACTGCCATTTTTAAACGACTTGGCCCAATAGGCTCGCAACTCTCCATCCGAATTTTGATGTTCTTTAATCTTATCCAGAATGATAGGTCTGACCACAATGTTAGCCACTAAAGCTCCAGACACTCCAATACTGAAACTCATAACTTTTCATATCGGCTGATGACGAAATCACATTGACTCTTCCCCTGAAAGGCCCAGTGTCCTGAAGCCAACAAAAACAACGAAAAACATAAGCATGCTAAACTTAAGCTAATTAACTTGCTATGAAATCATCTCTGACAGGGCTACCCCTCAAACCCTCCTTGAACTTTCCGAAGTGGAGTATGACTTAGAACAAGAAGAGGAACTACCTCAGGTATAGAACGTTGTTGAAAGGATTGAATTCATCGTAGAAGGCTCTACTGACCGGTAACCCTGAAATGTGGTTCATCGCATGAATTGAAAGTCCGACCTCCCCCCAGGCCATGTGAAAAGTGTTGGTCTCGGCGCACCACCTGTTGAGAAGGCTGCGAAATAGAAGGGCCAAACAGGCCCCTAGGGGCAATCTCGCCTTTTTAAAAGGCAAGGGACCATGTGGGCCCCGCTTTCACTGCAAACTTCATTTTTTTTTATTTTTTTTGCTAATAATAAAATATATTAAATCTCGCCTTTTAAAACGGCGCGGAATTAGTGTTATCCACGTTGCCGCCCTACTGTTCACACCTTTTTTTTTTTTTAATAAAGCATCTCAGAAGGAGAGGGGGGTTAGGCAGACCCCTACCGATTATTAAAATTTTAAAGATGGGGGGGACATAAACCTTACCCCTACAGACTCCAGGAAGTAGAAAAAAAGGGGGGGGACATAAAGCCTTACCCCTACATACACAAATAAAAAGAAAAAAAAGGAGCGGACATAAAACCTTACCCCTACAAAAACAACAACCTTGCCCTTGAAACCACAAAAGAGAAAAAAAAAGCATTAAGACCTAACTTTTCAAAGATTCCGAATACTAGATTTATCCAATTGGATAAGAGCTTTGATGTACCTAGGGATGTTATCATAAGAAGTAAGAATACCAGAATTCAAGCTGTCACATCCAAAATTAGCCAAACAATCCACAACTGAATTAGCTTCTCGATAGGTATGATTAAAGAGATAACCTTCTAGAAGGATAGCTTTGATTTTATTATCCTAAATCCAAGACTTCCATGAATGGTTGGACCTTTTCCAAGATTCTACTGAGGCTTTCGAATCTGATTCAATAATCTAATTGAGAATGCTGAGACTTTTACACAAATTAAGCCCATCTAGAAGAGCTCTAGTTTCTGCTACAAAGTTAGAACAAGAGCCATAATTAGAGAAAAAACCTACTATGAAGTCACCATTATGGTCTCTCACAATGCCCCCTCCTCCAGCATTACCCGGGTTTCCTCTAGATGCACCATCCACATTCAATTTAAATTTAGAATGAGGAGGACAAATCCATTTAATAAAAGTAAACCGAAACTGAATACAATGAGGAGAACTCAAAGGAAATAAAGGAGAGATATCAAGGCTTCTTCTACCACTGAAAGCATCAATATCACCCACCCTTTTAAGAATAGAGTCAATAAGAGATTTAGCACGACGATATTTAGTATCATATCTCCTCCTGCATCTTTCTGTCCAGATCTCCCAAACAATCAAGGCTAGAATAATAATAAATAACTCATTGTGACGAAAATTAGCAGCTCTAAACCATCTAGATATAGCACACTGAATAGAATCATGAGCTCTAAACGGCATTAAACACCTAGAAGAAAAAAACTCCCAAATAGATGAAGCAATATCACTACTGACGAAAAGGTGGTTGGAGCTTTCTATCTCTAAATCAAAAGAACAACAACATTTGCTCACCATTTGGATGCCTAGAGTCTGCACATCCAAATCAATAGGAATGGCATGGTACATAATTTTCTAGCAAAAGACACTAATCTTGGAAGGGATGACCGTATTCCAAGCTGCCTTGCACCAATCCAAAACAATCCCAGAATTTCTTAGAGACTCCCAAGCAGAACAGATAGAGAATTCACCTGAAGAAGTGGGTTTCCAAATGATTTTATCTTCATTATTTGAAATGAAAAAATTACCTGATTTGATATCTTCTATGGTATCTTGAGGCAAAAGAGGACTCACTTGAGAAATATCCCAATCCCCTTCATAATTTAAAATATTAGAAATAGAGGGATTTTGGCGAGGAGAATCAGTAGCCAAGGAAATAAGAGAGTCTTCCTTATACCATCTATCAAACCAGAAGTTAACTTTCTCACCATTACCAATGAGAACTGCAATATTAGAAAGCATGTATTGGACTACTCCACAAATAGAAGACCAAATTCTTGATGCTCCCTGTCTAGGAAACGCATTCCAAATATGGTTTATGCAATATTTAGCTTTAAAAAACCGAGCCCAAAGACTATCTGAAGAGTAAAGATTCCAAGCTTGTTTATAACGGAATGCCATAGCAAAATCTTTCATTATTCTAATACCCAAGCCTCCTTCGGAATGAGGAAGAGCACATTTATTCCAATTGACCCAGTGTTTTCTTCTTTGCGAATCCGAATTATTCCAGAAAAATTTCGCTATAATTTTATCTATCCTTGAGTGGATTCCAGAGGGAATGTTGATAGCTGCTAAAATATGAACAGGGATAGAGGAAAGGACATGTTTAATCAAAAGAAGTCTACCACCAGCAGAGAGAAGCTTTCCAGACCACCCTAAAACTCGATTTCTATTCTTCTCAATAAGAGGAAAAAAATGGATTAATTTTTGTCTACCTTTGATCAAAGGAACTCCCAGATAAATGAAGGGAAAGTGCTTAAAATTGAAACCCAGTGATGTTGGTAATGGCTCTTTTCCTGACATTAGAAATATTGTCCGAACAATATAGAAAGCTTTTGTCTTTGTTAATCAGCTGACCAGAAACATCTTCATACTTAGACAGAAAATCAAGGAGTTTTTTTACATTTCTAGAGCTACCATTACTGAATATAAGGGAGTCATCAGCAAACCAGAAGTTAGTCCACGGTCCTTCATTTCTTAGTCCTCCATGCCTCGAAAATTCATCACGTGCTCTCAATTCCTGTGATCAACCGCAACCGCTCGCACTTCTCTTTGTGTCTCGAAAATAGTCCACGATCTTCCAATCGATCTCCGTCAATGATGGCTTCGGATTCCACCGACCAATTCACACATTCACGATCCATCTCAGATCGATTCTCCTTCGCAAAGGCTCCGAAACACTCCGGCCAAGGTGTTTTATCCAGAACGAGTTGATGGTTTTATCAAAATCAATACCTAGATGGACTCCTTCAAAGGACAAGTCCAAACAAGCAAAATTGGAACTTTGAGCTTGCAAACTCTAGGTTGAATAAACTAACAAAGGGGAGGAGAACACTAAGTTTCCAGAGTTTTTATGAACTCTAGAATGAGTTAAAAACCCTCACTATACTCCCCCAAAGTGGTGCTCCACGAAGTAGAAGGGTTCTAACTTTATAGGGAATCAAAACCAAGCTTTGGAAGTTGCTAAAGTGGTTTAAAAACCAAAGAGGAAGGAAAAAATCTTCTAGGAATGATTTCCTATATCAAGGTCGACCCTCAAGGATACTTGGGTCAACGCAAATGTGCACTTGGGTTGACCCAAGTATCCGCCAGGGTCAACCCTCAATATTTGCACTTGCTGGAAATTTGCACCATAGTAATTTTTAACACTTCAGGGTTGACCCTCAATGCCCAGGGTTGACCCTGAGGTAAAAAACAAATTTCAAACTTCATTTTTAGTCCTCAGTCCCTTCATGAAAGTTGTAGCTCTTTTTGACGCGGTCGATTTGACATATTATGCAGCAAAATCCAAGCTACGATTTGGGAGATATGCCAAAAACAAGAAACCTTGGTTTTTTGAAAAATTTCAGAATTTTAAACAAGTTTTGCGCTGTTTATCTCATCACCTAGGGTCCGTATGGTTAGTCTAGGACACTTACCACCTAAGGCATCATGTTAGGCCTATGGTAGCGTAGTATCTAGGTCACTTACCATCCTATGAAGGAAATGTTCAACCGAGTCGATCAACGGTCTTCAAAGCTCTTCAACTTCACTTATCGTAAATGCTTGACGGCAATGACACAAGATACACACCTAGACACCTAGACTTACTTTTTTTGACACCAAAATAAGTCAACACATAAAACATGGACTTTAAATTCTCCCCCTTTGGCAATTCCATGGTAAAACCAAACTGAAGTACATGACTTGACACAAACTCACCCAAACACATCAAAACAACGAATTAGGACATTACATGACTCCAACACTTTTAAACTGAAGTAGATGACCTGACACAAACTTTCTTAACACATCAAAACGGCGAATGAGGACATTACATGACTCCAACACTTTTACATCAACACTTTTACATGACATCAAATGACAAATCAACTTAAATGAAGACACTGAAGCTCTTGTCAAGTAAAATCAGTCTACTGCAACCCTGTACTTGTACATGCTCATAAACAAAACACCCAATGAAGCATGTGTGGAATATGAAAATAAGTAACCACGGGTGAAACAAGGAATGTACTGAACTAGGGAAATACTACCCTAACATTCTCCCCCTTTTTGGCACAATTGTCAAAGGAAGGTAGGAAGCCAATATTCCAAAAAATATACCAATTTAGCAAATGTGAAATATCAAGGCAACCACAGTACAACCAATCAAAAGCAGACAATGAGGGGACTTAAGAGCGGAGAACAAGATAGAAATATAAAGCACAAACTCTCCCTAAACTACTCAGGCACAAAACTCCCCCTCAACAACTCAACTTGATCTTTTTCCCCTAAGATCAAGGATACCACCAAAAATAGGGCACTTATGCTAGAAAGGCCCCTACCAAATAAAAAGTAAACACACAAAAATTATCATGTGCCACACAAACATGCATCAAAAGTATTCCAAGCAATAGTAATTTAAAATTACAAATCCAATGAAGAACATGATTAGTTAGACCGACTGAGGATACATATCTAACTAAATCTCACGGGATGCTAAAGCATAGCCAGTTCACTTAATCACATTTAGTGAACAGTTCAAAAGTGAAGCAATATGTGTGTAATGGTGGTCTGATAAGATACTAGATCAAAGTTTCTTTCCCTTTCCAAGGATATAACATTAACCACTAAGGAGACTTCCAGAGATATACATCATAGAAGTCAAACCTAGTTAGATCCAGATATGCTGATTTTTTGTTTTATACATTTTAGTGCTCTTGTCTCCATTTTATTTGACTCATTATTTTTCTTTTATTTTTGGTCAAATACCTCCAAACATTGTAAGATTTCTTTTTGATGTTCTTTATTTGAACATATCTTTTTCATGCAATGATGGCTTTCACACTATCTAGGTAGTCCTAGCTATTGGCAGCAGGGGCTTTCACTCTAGTGAACCAGATAGATACCTACTGTCTGCCTAGGTAGCCATTGCATACTGGTTGCATCTAATAGTAACTTTCACATTAGCCCAGTAGGTAGCCATTTTCATTGTAACAATTTAAGCTCATGGAGGATACACAAAATGGGGATGACTAACAAATATGGTCATTCTAGATTGGTCATCCAAGGTCACACTTAAGGGATAAGTCAAACACCTACAGATTGGAAGATAGACCTCTCAACAGAATCAGTCAGAGTGCGTGTGAAATTTGTGAAGCATACACACATGAATACGTCTCTAACTGTTCAAGGTAAAACCGGTCTAATTTTCAGCCTAACCAAGAGACTATGCAGGTGATATATCCTCAATCAGTAACAAACTCATGTTCAACCCTGAACAAGTATAGAAATAAAAATCACACAAGGAATGCAGATCATGCAAGTCAAACAAGGGCAACATGAAAACAAAAATCTTTTTGGATTTTATGGTTTTTCAATGTTTTTGGGTTTTTCAAAATAAAGAAAACAGAAAAACATACCAAAGCAAATAAACACTAGTAAAAAGAAAAAAAAATACTAGAATACACAAATAGCATAACACTAGGACAAGATAGAGCACTAACAGCACACCCTAGGCTATGATAGGCACGGGCTAAGTGAAGCCCTTCAGATCTTCCTTTCTCACCCAAACAGTTTTAGAAGTTTGATTGAACCTTTGGTCTCTAACCATTTCAGTTGAGATAGGTATGACCTTTTGCCTCCTTCTCTTGCTCCTTTTTTTCTAGGATTGAGTCCTAGAATTATGACGGGCATTATGGTTCTCCCCGTTACCTCCTGTATATCTAGTATGAGGAGTGTCATGACCATGCCACTGTCTAGAGTTATGAGCAATTTTCATCACATCTTCACACAAACTCCTAGACTTCTCCACTAGGACCTCAACTCTCCTTTGAAGATTTTTATCAAAGTTGTTGTGGTTCTTAAAACCATGATTGGACATTCTTTGAAGTTTAGGACATCGAGGCTTAATATGATCATTCACTCCACATTTATGACATGTAGGAAGGGTCTTTCCCTTTAGCAGGAGGGCGCCTTTTAGCACCAAGCTCAGTGTTTGAGGTGGATGAAGTTCCCTTCTCCTCTCGACACCTTTGATTTTGCTCAAGATCAACCAACTTGATTTGAAGACTTGTCTTATCATTAAGACAAACATGTAAATCAGATTCAAGTAGCTGAATCCTGGCAAGGAGGGAAGCCTTCTCTTCCTCAAGCTGTGACACAAGAGCTCTCAACCCTGAAGCCACTTGGTCTAAGACATCTTTTTCCATTTCAATAGATTTGATCTTTTTGGACATGAAAAACTGAACAATTTTCAGCTTTAGACATTCTTGAAATAGTTCATCATAGGCTGCCTCAAGGTCTCCCTCAGAATCTGAGTCATTCTGACTCTCATCATCCTCCTCACCATCATTACAGTATTGGTTACTCACAACATTTGAAGAAGATTTCTCAATCTCAGATACGGATGCAGTGAAGCCCACATAACCCCTAGTCTCCTCCTAAGAAGAACTATCTGATTCTTCAGATTCAGATTCATTGTCATCCCTTGCTTTGCCTTTAAATCTTTTCTTATTAGAGCATTCGGTGGCAATATGGCCATAGCCTTGACATTCATAGCATTGAACACCCTAGGATTTCTTGTCCACACTTTTAAAATATTTCTTGTTTTCAAAGTGCTTGGACTTGGGCTTTTCAAGAGATTTTTGTCTTTCCGGATTAAATCTCTTAATAAGTTTCAAAAAAATTCTAAATTTCTTAGCAAATAAAGCCAACTCTTCTTCTTCATCCTTAGAGTCACTATCTGAACCATCTATGGATTCCTTGACGGACTTCAAGGCAATGGATTTTGGTTTCTTAGATGAGTTCAGATTTAACTCATAGGGTTGGAGAGAACCAACCAACTCTTCAAGTTTGAGAGCATGAACATTTTTGCTGTCCTCGATGGCGGTAACCTTCGATCGAAATCTCTCAGATAGAGATCTCAAAATTTTTCTGACAATTTTGGACTTAGGAATTCTTTCCCCTAGATTAAAACTAGAATTGACAATGTCACTCAGATTAGAATAAAAACGGTCAAAAGTTTCATTATCTTCCATCATCAATTTTTCAAACTTAGAGGTGAGCATTTGAATTTTTGAGATCTTGACAGTTGTAGTCCCTTCATGGGTGATTTGAAGAATGTCTCATGCATTCTTCAAAGTGTCACATTTAGAAATACGTCGAAATTCTTCGAGTGTGACAGTAGCGAAGATTGCATTTAGACCCTTACTGTTCCATCTACAACTCTCAAGCTCTATATTGCTCCATTCAGAAGATGGTTTATGGATGGTCTGATTATCTATGGTCTTTATTGGATGGGTCCAACCTTATTCAATAGAGATCCATACTCTCTCATCTAGTGATTTTAGAAACACTCTCATTCGAGCTTTTCAATAGGCATAATTATTCCCATCAAATAATGGGGGGCAAGAGATGGATCCTCCCTCTCTTTGGAGATTCATATTCACCGAAAATTTTGAGACAAGATCACACAAAAAGTAAGTGAACCCGCTATAATACCAATTGAAAAAAATTCTTTGAACCTCAAATCTAAGGTTTGAGTTGAGAACTCACAAAGTCAAGGGGATGGTTAGGGCTCCCTATAAGTTTATCTACCCTTTTTGATGTTTTAACAATTAAGGGATGATATACTTTAAGTGCGGAAAATAGAAAACCAAGCAAACCACAATACAGAGATTTTTACGTGGAAACCCTTCCGTGAAAAATCACGGGACCTAGTCCAGCCATGAGAATCCACTAAGACAAAGTAAACAAGAATGTACAAGACTCGAACTTGACTCATTCGGACTCGACACTTCGATCCTTCAGTTCTTAGTCCTCCATGCCTCGAAAATTTATCACGTACTCTCAAGTCTCGTAATCAACCGCAGCCACTCGTACTTCTCTTTGTGTCCCGAAAACAGTCCACGATCTTCCGATCGATCTCCGTCAATGACTGCTTCGGATTTCACCGACCAATTCACACATCCACGATCCGTCTCAGATCGATTCTCCTTCGCAAAGGCTCCAGAACACTCCGGCCAAGGTGTTGTTAGCCTCAAGGTTACAACCATGGGTACCCCTAATAATTTTGATAATAACATAATAATGAAATGAACTATTTGGTACTAATAATCTTGTTTAAAGTGCTTGAACATTTCAGAATACACAAGTTAATAGCACTCTAATCAAGAAAAAGAATGGAAATTACCCAACAGGAAGTTCAACTCATTGTATACAAGATGAAGATTCAAGATAAGACCATAGTCGAAGTCAGGTCCATTGAAGATACAATGTAAAATCACAAGACCCAAGTCAAGCCAAGATCATATCTCAATGATTTAAATGTATTTATTTTCTTTTTAAGAGATTATAGGTCTTATGTAAAAAGTCTCCAAAAGAATGGTAAGTTGAAAAGCTCAAGAATCATAGATTGACCATAAAAGCCTAGGACACCTTTTGAAAATCATTCTAAGGCTCTAAATGATTATAAAATCATGATAAAAATATAGCTAATTGACTTAGGAAATCAATCACATTCCTTTGGTCTGATCCAAAACAGAATTCAGGATTTTTACTCTGAATTCATCGACGAATTCTCTAGGTAGATAGAAATCGGTGACGAAGTCATGACAAATTTTTTAAAATTCAATTTTGTCTCTTGATTTCGGCGACGAATTCTTTGATTAGTTTGAATTCGGCGACGAAATCATTACAAGGTTTTTCAAGATTCAATTCTGTCTTATGTATTCGGCAACGAATTCAAGTGGGAACTCCACTTCGTCGACGAAATCTTGACTGAAACTGAAAAATCGTTGTAACGGCTATTTGTCAACGGATCAAATTGCATTTAATGAGCCTATAACGACTTTATTGGATCAAATGCTATAAAAAGAGTTCATTTATGAACAAACAACAACTCTTGATCACAACAATAACTTCTATTGATCACTCATTCATTGCTATTGATTTTCACTCACTCTCAGACTTAGAAAATCCCCAAAAATCTCTCTTGAGCTCATTCAACTCCTATTCCCTTTGAGAGACTTTATTAGAGTTTGTATATCACTCTTATCCAGCTCATTTAAGGAGCTTTCAATTCGGATTTTTAATCCCAATCTCATTTATTGAGGTCAGTCAAGAATCTAGGATTCTTGCACTGAAGTTGTTGCTTCAGTTTTATCAAGAGAGGATTGTGCTTTTGAAAGGCTTCAGCTTGGCCTAAAGGAGAGCTTGTAAAGGTAATATCTCGACCTATAAGAGAGATTGTAAGGGTTTGGACTCCACCTGTGAAGGAGCCTGTGCGATTAAGGAATCGTGGTGAATCCTCTAGCTAGAAGCTGAGGCGGGGAGTAGGCTGGTTTGCTGAACCTTGTGAACAAATTCTGAGTTTGCACTCTTTTTATCTCCTCTCTTTTTCTTAATAAATTTCTATTGTTTTTACTTGCTGCATATTTTATTTATTCTGCATCTTGAACTAATAGTTCATAAATTTTTAAATCTACCATAGACCCTATTCACCTCCCCTTTAGGATCATTTCCTAGCCTACAAGTGTTCTATCCAGAACGGGTTGATGGTTTTATCAAAATCAATACCTAGATGGACTCCTTCAAAGGACAAGTCTAAACAAGCAAAATTGGAACTTTGAGCTTGCAAACTCTAGGTTGAATGCACTAACAAACGGGAGGAGAACACTAAGTTTCCAGAGTTTTTATGAACTCTAGAATGAGTTAAAAACCTTCTCTATACTCCCCCAAAGTGGTGCTTCACGAAGTAGAAGGGTTCTAACTTTATAGGGAATCAAAACCAAGCTTTGGAAGTTGCTAAAGTGGTTTAAAAACCAAAGAGGAAGGAAAAAATCTTATAGGAATGATTTCCCATATCAGGGTCGACCCTCAAGGATACTTGGGTCGACCCAAATGTGCATTTGGGTCGACCCAAGTATCCTCCAGGGTCGACCCTCAATATTTGCACTATTGGGTCGACCCAAGTAGTACTTCAAGGTCGACCCTCAACGCCCAGGGTCGACCCTGAGGTAAAAACCAAATTTCAAACTTCATTTTTAGCCCTGGATCCCTTCATGAAAGTTGTAACTCTTTTCGACATGGTCGATTTGAAATATTATGAAGCAAAATCCGAGCTACGGTTTGAGAGATATGCCAAAAAAAAGCAACCTTGGTTTATTGAAAAATTTCAGAATTTGAAACAAGTTTTGCACTGTTTATCTCATCACCTAGGTCCGTATAGTTAGTCTAGGACACTTACCACCTAAGGCATCATGTTGGGATTATTCTAAGTCATGCAATTCCCACCTATGGTAGCATGGTATCTAGGTCACTTACCATCCTATGAAGGAAATGTTCAACCAAGTCGATCAATGGTCTTCAACTCTTTTCAACTTCACTTGTCGTGAATGCTTGACGGCAATGACACAAGATACACACCTAGACACCTAGACTTACTTGTTTTGACACCGGAATAAGCCAACACATAAAACATGGACTTTACACTAACTTTACCATGATATTCACAAGTACTATATGCACCTTATGTTCACAAGTCTAGCATGATGTTTACAAGTCTCGCATGATCCGATGATTTCTCACAAGAAAATGTGTTTTCCATAAGTTCATAAGCAAGGTTTTGTTAAAAGAATTCTCACAAGTAATTGATAAGGCCAAACTATGGGTTGGTAAGTTACAAGGCCAAACTTTGGGTTGGTGTCTAAGATCGTTTCAAAGCTCACAAGGAATCCCACTATACATGGACTCACAAGTAGTCATGTCTCACAAGCTCACAAGTTCACAAGAAATCATGCATACTCACAAGGAATCCCAACTCTCGCAAAAATTCACAAGAATCATGACTATCACATGACCTCACAAGATTTACTTGATTTTGATTTCACACGAAAACTGTTAAGGAAAAAGTTTTGGGGAAACTACTTGCAAGGATTATATACTCTAAGCTTTTGCATGTTCATGATATTATTCACTGTTAGTGAGTAGTTTGTATGTGACTGAGTATTCCATGCTCAGTTGAATTATTGACTTTGGCAGGTGCACGTGTTCCATTTGAAGTATGTGGTTCGGAGCCTTGAATAGAGGAAGATTACTACGATCTGGAGCCCTCTATGGACCACTACTAGGATGATGGATTGCTAGATAAATGGCCTGATTTTGACTTCTGCTGACCGTGCTAGGAAGAAAGGATATTTTGTGTATGTTGAGAGTGGGACTTGTCCACTCCATCTCTTTTTGGATATATTTTTTTGGTTCAGACTTGAACCTAACGATAGGAGTATTTTATTATAAACTATTTCCGCTAATTTCCGCTATGTGTATAACTTGTGTACTCTGACAGGATGGTATGTACGCCTTATGTATCATACGGGATGGTATGATACGGCGGTCATGGGCTAAATTATCCCTAACTCCTAGGCGGTATTTTGGCTCGCGACAGAGTTGGTATTAGAGCCTAGGGATTAGTTCCCTTGGGCTCGGTTGTCTTCTAAGCGGAAGTAGGTTTTAGGGCTAGGGTGCTCTTTGAGTTGAACTTGGAACTCAGACGAACATATACGATACTGTGAGAACGTAGCTTCGCTAGGACTCTGTAGTATGCTTATGCTATTATGTGTATACTCCGATGTATACAATGCTTATATAAAGCACTAAATACTCATTGAACTGCAGTATTCAAGTGCTTGATGTTCGCTATTGTCCTCGGGATTATTATTATGAGGCGGAACATTCGAGGTAGAGAGTATCAGACCCGAGGAAATAGAGGAGATGTTCCTATGGGTGATGAGCAGCCCGACTTGACTCAGATCCTTGGAGCTATGGCGGCAGCTATGACTAGGCTGGCGGACAGGGTTGATACTCCTGCTCCTGTTGCACCTGTACCTCTTCTGGTGCATCACACCTCAGGACTAGAGGCTATTCAGAGACGACGGCCTCCTACTTTTTATGGGACTCTGGATACCCTGATTGCAGAGATGTGGATTATGCAGCTGGAGAAGATCTTCAGGGCACTCCACAGTACTGATGAACAATGCATTGAATGGGCTTCCTTCGTGATGGAAAGTGAAGCCGAGCACTGATGGAGAGTTGCCCAGAGGCAGAGGGATAGCGTGAAGGCAGGGGTACCCTGGATATGGGGAGGGTTTTTGGATACGTTCCATGAGCAGTACTTCCTCAGGTTTATCATGGAACAGAAGGAGAGAGAATTTATGCTTTTGGAGCAGGGGAGATGAGCGTAGCTCTGGATATGATCGCTACGGAGGGTATGCGGGTCAGAAAGTTCAAGACGGGGCTGGAATCTTCCATTCAGGATCGGGTTTCCATTCTCCAAGTAGAAACCTGGAAGGAAATTATGGGCAAGGCAAGGATTGCCGAGAGGAATTCAGAGGAGTTTCTTAGGAGGAGAGACAGTTGTTTAGGGAGAGGCATGTCCAAAGGATAGTTCAGTGGCTTAACACCGCCTAAGAAGAGGGCCAGGACTACTCCCTTTCAGATTTCTTCACCTACATAGGCTCAGAGGCCTCATTTTGTTCCACAAACAAGTCGCTCCACTATGACACAAGCCACTAGATATGTGCCGACCGCATCCTCAGCATTTTCATTAGAGGCTTGCACATCTTGTGGCAAGAGGCACAAGGTTGGAGAGTGCCATAGACTCTGTGGTGGTTGCTTCCACTGTGGTGCTCTAGGACACATGATCAAAGATTGCCCACAGAAGGAGATGCAACTAGCCAAGTCTCAGGGAAGTAGGCTCCCAGTTCGACAGGCCACACAACAGAGGTCTTCTCAGACTTACAGACCATTGTAGCCCACCCAGCCGCCTCAATAGGCAAGTTAGAGCAGAGCAGAGCCTTATCTGGGAGAGACATACATGCATCCGAGGATATTTTGTAAGGTACGCTCAAGTCAAAGTTGTTAAACTATAAATTATCGATAGATGTGATATATGTTGCTATGTGTGTAAGAGCATACTACTTATATTCTATGGATGTTGTTATACGTTGCTTGACTTAGTTATGGATAATAAAGTCTGAAAAAAGTATCCCCACTTGATTTATGTCGTCCTAATTTCGCGGACGAAATTCTTATAAGGGGGGGGGGGAGGATGTAGAACCCCGGAATTTAGAATCACTATTCATGTGAATAGTGCTATGAATAGTGTGTGAATAGTGCCTTCAAGGCCTAAAGCTTTAATGAAACTGGGGGTTTATGTTTTATAATGAAAGGAGGTTTTGAATGAATCAAAATATGCATGGAAATTTTTTTTGGGGGTTAGGCATAAATGAAAAATGAGAGTATAACATACTCCAAGTGTCAAAGAAAGGGATGCCTAAACATACCCTCGACTTTAAAGATCTCTAGAGTTCTCACTACTGATCGGAATTGAGTGATTCTTGAATATTTGGAAAGATATCAAAACCCTCTTCGAGATTCATGTTTATCACTTTTTCAGATTTTGAGTCGAGGTTGGGTCAAACGTCAGATTTCTGGAAACGAGTCTGCAGAAAATCTGGGCTGCTGAAATCCATTTTCAGACCAGTCAGCTTTAAGGGCATTTTAGTCCATGAATAAAGAAGAATTGAAAATTTTACAAAACATAAAAGTTGTTCCCCTTTGAATGAAGAATCCAACGCAAGTTGAATCGTCAAAATCCAATAAGTGAGTCAAAATTCATGGTCAAAACTCTGAAGCAGGAAAAACCTAGTCCTGTCACAGCATCACTAGTCGACGAGTGAGCATCACTAGTTGACGAGTGAGCGTCACTCGTCGATGAGTCAGCCCCAAAACAGCCAAAACGAACCTGTAACAGTCTAAAACTCTTCCACCGACCTTGGGAGATATTTTGGGATATTTTACAAAGGTTAATTTGGGTTTTTGGTACCCTTTAGCCTATAAATAGAAGAGATTTCGTGGGTATGGATTTACCCAAACCTAAAGCATAGATTTTGAGGATTTTTGGAAGAGAAGAAGAAGAAGAAAACTCTGATTTCTCAAAGCATTCTTCTCAGACCAAAGTGAAGCTCAATCCTTGCTTCTAAGGTTTGTACTTTACTATTTTTAGTGTTTTATAGCTTGGGTTTTCTACTCAAGGTGATTCTCAAATTCTGAAATAAAAAGAGGGATTTTTGATTTGTTTTCCAATTAAGGTTCCAGCTTTCTCAAAGCTTCAACCAAGTTTCCTCAAGCTTGATTTTGATCCACAGAAGTGTAAAAACTTCATTTTAAAGTAGATATAATCTACTATCTAGCCTTGTTATGAATTCTCTATGACTTCCCTTTGTTATTCACTATATGATGTTTCCTACAAAAAGCAATCCTCTATGTTTAAGAAAGTCTAGATTTCTATGATGTATGATACTTTATGCATATGTCTCAATGTTATTAAGGTATTTTATGATTTCCATGATACTCACAAGAGCTATATGCTATGTTTAAGTTATTCTAAGTCTAACATGATACTCAAAGTTCTCACATGTTATATTCCAAGTTTTCAAAGGATTATGCTATTATGTCGAAAGGTTAAGTCTCGCATGAATCGGATTTCTCATAAGTTGGATGTTTCAAAATTCATAAGAAATGTTTAAGAAACCTCATAAGAACTCACAAGTGATTTTGCGGGATCTTAGATGATCACAAGTATCTCAAAAGCTCATTCATATCTCATAAGACATCATTCATATCTCTCAAGGCATTCATATCTCACAAGGCATCATTCATATCTCTCAAGGCATTCATATCTTACAAGGCATCATACATATCTCATAAGGCATCATATGTGGTTCACACGACTCACAAGAACTCATAAGCATTCTTAAGAACTTATAAGCGATTGATTTACGCACTACCTCATAAGATACATTTTATTTTCTATGAAAGCTCAAAAGATAAGGTTTAAAAAGCTATGCACTTGTAAAAGTATGATTTTCAAGTTCGGTTTAAAGCATGAAATATGAATTGTTAATTCTCTATATGCTTGCATGATATTGTTGCTTTATAACACTGCTAGCTAGTAGTTTGTTCCCACTGAGTATTCCATGCTCAGCCGAATTGTTGACTTCGGTATGTTTTGCGGATGCACATGCTCCTGAGCCTTGGATAGAGGAGGAGTACTACGAGCCGAAGCCTGCTATGGATCACTACCAGAATGATGGAGCTCTAGATAGGGGGCCCTATCTAGACTATTGTTGAGTGATGTGAGGGAGAGGGTCATGCATTTTGAAAGTGGAGAATGTCCACTTTAAACTTTATATTCTGTATAATCTGTTGGTTTGGACTTGGAATAAAAATCACAGGTTTATGTTAGTTAGAATCTTGCTTCCGCTATGTATTGTCTTGTGTGTTTTCACAAGATGATTTTGATATGATAAGTCATGAGCTAAAGTATCCTTAACTCCTAGGGGGTATTTTGGGTCGCGATAGGCCCTCTCTTAACTCTCCTAAGGTAGTAGCAAATATATTTGCCATTAAAGGATCTTTAATTCAAGATGGTTAAATCTGAAATAGAGCACTCAGCTCTGATACCAATTGATACCCAGATAATGGACCCTAAAGGGGGGGGGGGGGGTGAAGAGGGTTTATGGTAATTTAAAATTTAAGCTAAGTGACTTTTACGGAATTAGAAATTAATCACTACTACTATTACCAAATATTAATCAGAGATAAAAGGATAGAGTGAGTGATAGAGATACTAAACACTGGATGTGATATCGGGGTTCAGCAACTTGCCTACGTCCCCGCCTTTAAGCTTCCCACTTTAAGGATTTTCACACGCTTCACTAATCGTACTCTTCTTTCCGGACAGAGAGCAAGCCTTTACAATCCTTTTTCAGGCTCAGGAAGAACCTCTTACAATCCTTTTAACAAGCTAAGGAATAACCTTTTCAAGAAAATCCCTCTCTTGGGTACAGGAAGACACTCTTCTCAAATGGTGCAAGAATTTCAGATTCTTGACTTTTAGCTTTTACAGAAAACTGAGTTAGATAAGAATGAAAAAACAAAGCTTACAATCTCTCAAGATGGATTGGAATTGAATGCTCAAATAAGGAGGGATTGGGTTTCAAAGTATTGAATGTAAAAACAAAGTATTGATTGCTTGAAGGTGTAAGTGATTTATGAATGATATAATAGAGTAATGAATGCTTAGGGATGTCTATTTTGTTCATAATTCAACTCATTTTATAGTTGAGCAATTAATATGGCCGTTGGGTTAGCATTTAATGCAGACTAGCCATTATACGATTTTCCCCCAGTCACTCGTTGACGAGTGAGTGAATTTTGGGCTTGAGTCGTCGACCAGTGGAGACAGAAGCAATTGCTTCGTTTATGTACTTCCACTCGTCGATGAGTCCCTTGTACTTGTCGACGAGTTCACTGAAAGTTTTCAGTAAACTCATCTTAATGAGACCAAAAAGATGGGAATCATGCTAAGACCCTTAGGCATTCAAATTAACATAATTTTAATCATTTTTAGGTCCTTAGATTGATGTTCAAATTACACTAGGTCTCCTAGAGTCTATCTAGGTGATCTTTGAGCAATTCTTTCCCAATGTCTTGAGGACTTTTACAAGGTCCTAGACATTTTAAAGAAAGACACTAGTCTTCATTGAGAGATTGATCTTCATTCTTGATTTGAGGAGCTTTACTCTTGATGGATCTTCATGGAATGTCTTAAGCTCTTGAAGCTTTTTCTTTTGAAGAACTAGCACTTGAATTTTGATCTTGATGACCTTGAATGGTTGATTTCTTCAATTCTCCATGACTTGAAAGTTAATCTCAATACTCTAAAATTTCACATCTTAAATGAAAGAATTAATATCAAAAGGTTCATTCCATTATTGTGTTATCATCGAAACTAGTAAGGGTACTTAGAATTGTAACCTTGAGGCTAACATACCGAGTCCTGGTAAAAACCCGAAAGGGCCCAGGGGCAAAAAAAAAAGAAGGGATAAATCAAACTTCAAATTTCATGAGCATAGTAAGGAATCATCAATCCTGCTATTGCGCAAAAGTTATGTGAAACCAATCCTGGTAAAAACCTGAAAAAGCCCAAGGGCAAAAAAGGGATAAAGATCAAAATGTGCAACCTAGTCCCGGTGAAAAGCTGGAAAAACCCGGGAGCAACATAAGGAAGAATAATCAATACAAGTGTCACGCCCCAAAATACCCCCTAGGAGTTAAGGGATACTTTAGAGGTGACTACGTGTACCTGTCAAACCATCCTGTAATGCAAGAGGCTAAACATAATATAATACAATGATAATCAGAGCGCGGAAACTAAACATAAGTGCGGAAGCATAAGCCAACTTTTTCTTTTCTTCTATTACTCCATATAGTATTCCAAGTTAACATATACCAAATACAATCAAAGTAAAGGTGGACATGCCCACCTATCAAAATACAAAAAGGAACTCTCTAACCCTCTCCTCTCAACAGTAGTCGAGGTATGGCCACACATCCAAGTCCCCATCCTCCTGAGACTGCCATGGGATAGGTGGCTCCCTCTCCTCTACATACTCCTCCTCGACCCAAGGCTCGGGGTCGAGGACATCCACAGTACCTGCCGACATAAAAGTACGGCTGAGCATGGAATACTCAGCGAGTACAAACTACTAGCTAACCATAACAATAGCGAAAGCATAACAACAGTGAGCAATACAAGATATTAATTTAAAGCAATAGTGAAAGCATAAGATACATAGCCATATCTTGACATGCGTGTATGAATGCAAAAACCTCGGTAAAACTCATGTCTCGGAAACCTTTTTCGTGTCTCGGTCAAATCATGTATGTGTGTCGTGTCTTGTCTTGTATTTCATGTCTTGATTTGTTCTTGACTTGTATACTTGTGAGCCAGAGGCTAGCACCCTTCCTTAGGCTACCAACCTCTTTGTCATGTTCTTGTTCCACTTCTCTTGTGAGCCAGAGGCTAGTACCCTTCCTAGGGCTACCAACCTCCTTGTCATGTTCTTGTTTCATTTCTCTTGTGAGCCAGAGGCTAGCACCCTTCCTTGGGCTACCAACCTCCTTGTCATGTTCTTGTTCCATTTCTCTTGTGAGCCAGAGGCTAGCACCCTTCCTTGGGCTACCAACCTCCTTGTCATGTTCTTGATTCATTTCACTTGTGAGCCAGAGGCTAGCACCCTTCCTGGGGCTACCAACCTCCTTGTCATGTTCTTGTTCCATTTCTCTTGTGAGCCAGAGGCTAGCACCCTTCCTTGGGCTACCAACCTCCTTGTCATGTTCTTGATTCATTTCACTTGTGAGCCAGAGGCTAGCACCCTTCCTGGGCTACCAACCTCCTTGTCATGTTCTTGATTCATTTCTCTTGTGAGCCAGAGGCTAGCACCCTTCCTTGGGCTACCAACCTCCTTGTCATGTTCTCTCTTGCATTTCATATACAAATACAATCTTGAAAAAAACCCGGTTTCATGCATGCATGTGTGGTGTGTGTAACACTTGTAATATCATGATGACAATGTGACATTTGAATAGTTCATCCTTCATAAGAACACATGCATAAGGTCTACTTTCATTTTCTTCATTTATGTCATTTATTCCTAGTTTAGGCATTTTGTCAAACACATAGCATGCAAGGTTCCTTAATGGTTCATCTTCTTCTTTTTAGTGCCTACTTTCCATCCAAAAATCAAGGTATGTTCATTATTGGCAAAGTACCCATCCACCATTTCCATCACAAACATCACCCAACATACACCTCGGCATCCAATCGCCACCTCAACACCCACACACATCCATACCTTTTTCTTATCTTATTTAGGTTCATTGGAGATGATACATTTCATATGGGAGGCAAACATAATAGCATAAATCACATTTCATAAGGAAAACCTAGATTTATTGCTAGGGTAAGTTAGTAGGGTGTACTAACCTTGAATCAAGGCTTGATCCTTAGTAGAAACCTTGATTGAAGCTCCAACTTGCAAGAAGAAAGATCCTTGCTTGAAGAAGGCTTAGTGTGGGGAAAACAACCTTGAAGTTGCCGTAGAAAACGCTGCCCTACCTTGGAGAAGGAGTCCCACACGAACTTGAGGTTGGATTTTCGAAATCCAAGCTTTTAGGGATGCTCTTGGGGTGCTTAAACCATTGATCTTACTCTCAAATGGAAAGGGGGTTTTGGAACCCTAGTTTCTTCTCCCTCTCTCTCAAATATCCCTAAGTGTTGTAAGTGAGGCCTCAAAGGGTCGAGCAAACCCTTATGGGTAAGGGTTTAACACCCAAAAGACGAAAACGCCCTTACTGAAATTTCTGCAAAAACGCGAAGACCGAGCGATCGGTGGTTATGACCGATCGATCGGTTGCCTACCGAGCGATCGGTGTTTATGACCGATCGACCGGTCAAAAACTCACTCTCTGGAAAATTTCCCCATACAAACTTTCTGACCGCGCGATAGCTACCGATCGATCGGTTATGGACCGATCGATCGCTGACTGGACCGAGCGATCGGTTCTCTGTATGTCTGGACTGTTTTGACCATATCTTTTGACTCGCTCGTCGGATTTCGACGATTCAACTTGCGTTGGGTTCGTCTTTCGAAAACGTACATTTCTGATGTTTCGAAATTTCCGATTTCTCCCTTATTTATTAATTAGACTATAAAAACGGCCAATTAGCTACGAAGGTGGTATTCATTAAAGATGAAAAAGTCTGGGGTGCTACAACAAGTTTGTGCATCAAGTACCTGACAAAATCAATCAAGAGCAGATGCAGATCTACTTCAAAGATGGTCAAACATAGCTTAATCATTTTTACCTGAGGGAAAAGGAACCTAGCTAGGTCTCCCACTGCATGCAATCTCAGGCACATTTCTAAAATACAAATAGTCATCATTATAGACAGTCTATTGGTCAATCGTCAGTCTACCACTAAACCACCTGTCAGTCAATCCATCAGTCTTTTTAGCAAGTTATTCTCATCAATATTCAATCAAAGTTCATTCCTCAGTAGAGTCAGCTCAAAGTCGACTGCTCATTCTCGCTGGTGTAAGAAAAGCAGTAAAACCAGGGCAAAGCAAAGTCAGTAAACCATCCTGGATGAAACAGATGTTGGAAGATCAGTAAATCCTGAGGGACAAGTACAAACAATCGGATCATCTGAGCAAGGGGCAATTTAGGACAGATATATACACAGAGGCAAAGATTCATGCAATGGCTCAAGGTCATGGCTCTCACTCCTCATCCTGCTTCACAAATTCATTTTCATAATCTTTGGAATTCTTACTCGCTCCTATTTGCTATCTTTTTGGTTTTCTTTGAAAGAAATAGTCGGGCAGCTATCTTTGCTCACCTTCTATGCTTGTGATGAAGCAAATTCAATGATCCCTTCAAAAATACCCTAGTGAGACAATCAAGCGGTTGTCTGCACTATGTTGCATTTTTCCCAGTGAGACAATCGGGCAGTTGTTTGCACTATCTTGCATCCTACCCCAAGTGAAGCAGTCGGGCGACTGTCTTTACACCCTCATTATCTTCTTGGTTTGCTACCAGGTGAAGCAGTCAGGTGGCTGTCTTTATCTTTCATTATCTTCTTGGCTTGCTACCAGGTGAAACAGTCGGGCGGCTGTCTTTACCCTCTCTTTATCTTCTTGGCTTACTACCAGGTAAAGCAGTCGGGCGGCTGTCTTTAGCCTCCTTATCTTCTTGGCTTGCTACCAGGTGAAGCAGTTGGGTGACTGTCTTTAACCTCATTATCTTCTTAGTTTGCTACCAGGTGAAGCAGTCGGGCAACTGTCTTCACCCTCCTTATCTTATTGGCTTGCTACCAGGTGAAGCAGTCGGGCGACTGTCTTTACCTTTCTTATCTTCTTATCTTGCTACCTAGTCAGATAGTCGGGGGGTTGTTTGTAGTATTGCTTCCCACCTTAATTGATCAATGAGTATACTGAAACGGTCGTGTGACCGGATTTCAGTTGCGGCCTCTTGTGAAGCTCATTCCAGCACTACTAGCTCACTATTCAAGGAGTATACGGACACGGTCATGTGACCGGATGTCAGTTACGACCTCTTGTGACGTTAGTCTTGCATCCATCATTTTCATTTTCGCTCTACTAACTCACTATTCAAGGAGTATACAGATACGGTCGTATGATCGGATGTCAGTTACGGCCTCTAGTGATGTTAATCTTGCACCCATCACATTCATTCTTGTTCTACTAGCTCACTATTCAAGGAGTATACAGACACGGTCATATGACTAGATGTCAGTTGCGGCCTCTAGTGACGTTAGTCTTACACCCATCACCTCAATTCTCGCTTTGCTAGCTCACTATTCAAGGAGCATACCGACACGGTCATGAGACCGGATGTCAGTTGCGGCCTCTAGTGACGCTAATCCTGCACCCTTCACTGCTTTGCATCCTATCCCGGTGAAATTGTTGTATGATCAACCCTCACCTCTTCTCTGTTGAAGCAGTCGTGTGATCGACCTTCGCTTCTCTTATCCATCATGTACTTACATCCCCAGCAGCACTTCGAAAAGAGTTTATAAACTAATATCCAACGCTTCAACTTTTTATCTTGGAAAACTAAACTTAGGATTAGATTAGCTCATTCTCATTTCTTGTGCATTTCAAAGTTTCACAGGTTTTCGGTGCAAAAATGGTAGTGATTTCAGTCTTTGTCGTTCGCTTGCCCGTACCCTTCGACAAAGAGGGCAGCTGTAAGCACCCCATTTTTGCACCCCCTATCCCTCTTCCCGCATCTTCAAAGGCTCCAATGTTCACCCAAAGCCCAAGCCCATTTGGCCAAACTTATACCCAAATGACCCAATTGAGTCCAATTACCAAATTTCATTACCCTAAACCCAAGTAGTCAATCTCAATTACCCAATTGCCAAAGCCTATTTACCATAGCCCAAGCCCAAATGTCATAGTCAAAGTCCAATAACCATAACCCATCACCCATCTACTAATAACCCATGATCCATAAGATCTAGTCCACATATCCATATCCACCTAACCTATATCCTACAACGCATGCCCATATAATTCATAGTTCACTAAACCCATTAACTCTCTTACACCTCTTACAACTCTCTTACACCCCTTACAATACTCAACCCATTAACTCTCTTACACCCATTACAACACTCAACCCATCAACTCTCTTACATTCCTTACAACACTCAACCAATCAACTCACCTTACAACACTCAACTCTTTATCCACTAACTCCTTTTATCCACCATATAAAAGGCTCAACCCAACCTCTTAGTTTTCCTATAAATACTAATCCCTTAGCCCCTTAGATTCATCTCTCATGACCCCTAGAAGGTTCCCACCCATTATGTTTCTCTTGAGTTTGAAGAAGTGAGAAGAAACTAAGGTTTAGAGTTTGGAAAGAATTCTAAGACTAAAAGCTTAGAGTTCTTCACTAACTCTCCTCTTTTATGGACTCTAAACAAAACTCTACCTCTTGGAGCATTGAAGAAGAATTCTTGGAGGAGTAGACACTCCTTCTTTCATCATTTTCTCATTTTTTTTTTTCTCAGTTTTGGTCTCTCATTTCTCAAGCATAGTTGGGTCTCTCTACACCAATCTAATGGTGTAGAGGGACCCCATATCAAAAGTAATGAGATGTTCTTTTTATCTTTTCCTTTTCGTGTACATATTTTTCCTTTTTTATGTACCCACAAGTGTGGATATGGGTAGGCCCATAGAGAGTGGAAGCTAAAGCTATACCTCTCTTTTCATTTTGTTTCTTTTTTGGGATTCTAGTATTCCTTCTAGAATTTTTTGTGAAAGCTCATCCCCTCTCTAACATTCGTTAGAGTGACATTACATCATTTATAATGGTGTAAATGAACCACCTTAAAAGGGAGATGATGGGTTTTCAATTTCTCTACTTGTCTTTTTTTTTTCTTGTCTTCTTATTCTTCATGTTTTATTTTGAATGGGTAAAAGACGGTTTAAGGACTTAAAAGAGGATGTTGTCCAAAATGCCTCATGCTAAGATAATTGTATTTGATTTATCATCAACACTAATCTAACAAAATAGGTGTTGGCAATAGACCATCTACTATTCATAATGCAAATATCCTCTTTATATCCTAAATACAATCTTTTAGCCTAACCTTTCCTTGAAATTCTTTTGCGTTAAATTTGACTTTTGTTAAGTTTGCCAAAACCCTACCTATATGAAAAAAAAAAAAATGATAAAATATCAAAATACCAAAAACATTCAAATATAACCAAAATACAAAAAACATTCAAATATAACCAAAATACCAAAAACATTCAAATAAAATATCAAAATAGCCAAAAAATTCAAATATCCCCAAAAATCCCAAAAAATATAAAAAATACAAAAAGAGACTTATAGGACCTCCTTAGCTTTGGTTAGCTCACCTAACCATGGTTAAATCCCCTCTAACCATGGTTAGACTTAACACTTGTGCACTTAACCTCCCCGGTCAATCAACCCTAGCCCTCGGGCTAACCCCTAAGCCACCCTTATGCACACACACACACCCCTTAGCCTTGGCGTGGGCCCATGCGTCAGAACTATGCTCGGTCTAATATCACTTTGTGAGTACGTAGGCAACCCTATTCGGGTTCGACCCTAGCTAGCTTTCTCTTTTTCTTGGATTAGCATACTTTAAATACTTAAGCATTTTCATTAATAGACTTTAATTTGGCTTAAATTTAGAGAGTAGGTAACCATTGTAAAATGGGGGTCCTAGGGTGCCTAACACCTTCCCCGGGACTTAATCGAACCACTTACCCTAACTCTAATCGAGACCATTACCCTTAAATTCAATCTCGGGATCTATCCCTAAGAATGAATAGGTGGTGAATCTCAATCAAACCAAGTGGGTAAAAATCTATGCTCACAGGGCACTCATAAGAGGTTCTACAAGAGGTTCTAATGAGCACCAACCACTAGAACACCACCTTATGTAAGGTTGAAAAAAAGATAGGTAAGCAGAAGAAATATTTTAGGTCCGAAAACGGAATGAAATATAAATCTATAGAATTATTTAAATATTATAAAATCAAGGGCATGATTTGACACTAGAACAATCTAGGCAATCCTTAATATAACAAAATAGCAAAACCAACGAATTAGACCCTCCTACAGAGAGGTAGGAGTATGAGGTTGAATGCTGGAGAAGGCTTCTGGTTTGAAGTGTGAATATGGCATGCTTTGTTTTTAATCAGTCACCATATGCAGTAATTGAGTTTATAACTCCAAAGGAAGTATGGATGGGAACAGTAATAATTATTCAATTTACAAAAATTTTGGATGCCATGCTTATGTTCATATAAAAAGGATGCAACAAAGTAAGCTTGATTTGAAGTCAAGAAAATATATTTTTCTTGGTATGAAAAGTAAGTGAAGGGATACAAATTATGGGATCTCACTAAAACGACAATATAGAAGGCCTACATATAGAAGCACGGTAGTGAGATGAAGGGACGATACAAGAAGCATATTATTGGAAAAATTGTACAATCGAGGTGGAGCTCGACAATTCAGTATTGCAAGGGGGAGATAATGCACCTCATCTTCTCAAGGAGAATTACCTTGTAGCATCCCTGGGCAACAAAACCAAAGTCTGTATACTAAAGCTAAAGGAAAATGTAGAAGAAATGAAAATGTGCTTGTCAGGTATATTTTCCTTTTCTCTAGTAATTGGAAAATTGGAGATCCTTTTTATTTTCAAGAAGCAATAAACACTAAGGAAATCAACAGAGGATGAAGCATTGATGAAGGAAATAGAATCTCTACATAAGAGTAATACCTGGGAGTTAGTTGAATTTACAAAGGGAAAGAATGATATAGGGTGCAAGTGGATATTAAACGATTGTTGAGAACCGGAATACTTTGTTCTGGGATTGTATTGAGAATATATAGATACTGAGATTTAAAGATTACATAGGATAGGCTTTATCCTTATCCTTAGAGATAATAGATTGGGAGAGATAGCTACTATCATCTCCTACATACAAGGGATAACCATAGGTCTTCTACATACAAGGGATAACTGTAGATCCCATGAATATAGGGAACTTTGAGTCTAACACTCCCCCTCAAACTCAAGGCGGGTGAGCCAAGAGTTTGTTTTGTAAAAATCGAAACCGTTCCTTTGCCAATCCTTTGGTAAAAATGTCTGCAGTTTGCTAATTTGTGGAGAAAAATTGAACTCGAACATCGCCCATGATGACCCGTTCACGTATGAAATGGTAGTCAATTTCAATGTGTTTGCTCCTAGCGTGAAGGATCGGGTTTGCTGCCATGTATGTGACACTAATGTTGTCACAGAAGATAGTGGATGGACTGGATAGGAAGATGCCAAAATCACGCAGTAAGTACCGAAGCCAAAGAATATCAGCAGTTGTAGAGGCCAGCGCTCTGTATTCTGCTTCGATAGTTGACCGTGAAACAGTAGGTTCCTTCTTTGAACTCCACGAAATTAAGTCAGACCCGAGAAAAACACAAAGGCTTGAAGTTGAGCGACGGTCATCTAGGTTTCCAGCCCAATCAGCGTCAGAGAAAGCTGAAATCATGAGTGAGGAAGGCAAAAAAGTGAGGCCAATCCCCATTGACCCCTTGATATATCGAAGTATACGTTTGGCTGCCATGAAGTGAACATTAGTGGGCGAG
Organism: Tetracentron sinense; assembly: GCA_015143295.1. Taxonomy (NCBI): domain Eukaryota; kingdom Viridiplantae; phylum Streptophyta; class Magnoliopsida; order Trochodendrales; family Trochodendraceae; genus Tetracentron; species Tetracentron sinense. The sequence goes on along the minus strand of CM026558.1, from coordinate 45,606,281 downwards.
TGCATGAAGAGCGACACTTGATTCACTGCATAAGTGATGTCCGGTCTGGTTAAAGTGAGATGCTGCAGGGCACCAACCAGTTGTCTGTAGAGCGAGGGATCAGGCATGGGTGCACCATGATGTAAAGAAAGTTTGGAGCCAGTGCTAACAGGAGTAGGCGATGGTTTTGTGCCAGTCATTCCAAACTTGTCAAGTAGAGACAATGAATAATTAGTTTGGGTGAGTTGGAAGCCATTGTCAATTCTTTTTGAGACTTCCATGCCAAGGAAATGATGCAGTTCGCCAAGATGCTTCATTTCAAAAGTACGACTGACTTGAGAAATAAACTTGTGAAGTAATAGGGCGGAGTTGCCAGTAATGATAATGTCATCGACATAAAGTAATAGAATCAATAGATCTTGGCCAGAGTGAAAAGTGAACATAGATGTGTCGACTTTGCTGCATCTAAACCCAAATTTAAGTAGGAAGCTACTAAATTTGTGAAACCAAGCAAGGGGTGCTTGCTTGAGTCCGTAAAGGGCTTTGTGTAAGCAACATACCATGTGCGGATTTTCTGAAACAACGAATCCGGGCGGTTGTCTCATGTAGACTTCCTCTTGGAGTTCACCGTTGAGAAACGTATTCTTGACATCAAGTTGACGGATGGCCCACTTTTGAGTGACAGCAAGGGAGAGAATAACATGGATGGTGGTGGGCTTCGTGACTGGACTGAAGGTTTTGTCAAAGTCAATTCCTTCACGCTGGTTGAACCCCTTGGCCACAAGTCGAGCCTTGAAACGGTCTACCTGTCCATTGGATAATTGCTTGACTTGGAAAACCCATTTGCAACCAACAATGTTCAGGCCTTGGTGAAAGGGCACTAGAGACCATGTTTTGTTGAGCAATAAGGCATTTACTTCATCTACCATAGCAGCATGCCAGTGAGGATCTGTGTTAGCTTTTGTGAAACAGGAGGGTGTAGGAGGCAATAATGCCAATGTAGAGGCAAGAGCTTGAGGAAGGGGGTTCCGCATAGTAGCTAAACTCACTAAAGGGTCAGGCTGCATTCGGGACTTTGCTCTAGTGACCATTGGGTGAATGTTGAGATCCTCGCACGAGGAGCTTTTTAAAGAATGAGGAGGAGGAGCTGGATCATTGTCAGTTGCAGTGAGAGGGTGATTGAGATCAACTACCAAATCTAGCGGTGGACCATTTTCTAGGTGGGTCGGCTGTGGTGGAGCAGAAGTACTTGCTGGGACGTGCTATACTAGTGCGTCATTGTCAATGACAACCTGGAGTGGAGAAGCTGGTACGACTGGATCAAGTGGGGTAGTGGAGGCTACGACCATTGGGGAGCTGCAATGGGAGTAGCCCCAAGTGGTGACATGCCCTGTAACAACACGGTGTTATGCTGGAGTTGTGGGGCTTGCTGATTTCGGAGAGAAGTGTAAAATGATCCCTCATCAAAAATGACGTGTCGGGAGATGTAAACACGCCCTGAATTCAAGTCAAGACACATGTATCCTTTGTGGGAGTCACTGTAGCCGATGAAGATGCACTGGATTGACTTGGGACTTAACTTGTCTTTTCGATAGGTCCCCAAGAATGGATAATAAAGGCAGTCGAAGGTCCGTAGTAGCCTATAGTGGGGTTGAGTTCCAAACAAAGCCTAAAATGGAGACCTAAAATGGAGAGTAGAAGTGGGCATTCAATGAATTAAATAGACGGTAGTGCACAGTGCCTCGAGCTAGAAATCCTTTGGAAAACACGCTTGAACATGCAATGTGTTAGTAGTCTCAATTAAATGGCGATGCTTCCGTTCAGCTAGCCCGTTCTGCTCAGGAGTGTGAGGACGGGAAAATCTCCTGGTAATTCCATTAGAGGTAGTGAAGTTTTTAAAGGCAGAGCTATTGAACTCGCCACCCCCATCACATTGTAGGATTTTAATTTGTTTGGAAAATAATGGTTCCACAATATTTTTGAAGCGAATGAAACAATCAAGAGATTCTGATTTTTTACGCATTGGAAATAACCAAGTAAACCTGCTGAAGTCATCAATAAAACTGATATAATAGCGAAATCCTGAAGGACTTGCAACAGGTGAGGGGCCCCATACATCGCTATGAACTAAAGAAAGGGGATGAGAAGAAACATGATCTACTGTTCCAAAAGAAAGTCTAGAACTTTTGGCTAAGCGACAATCAAAACAAACAAAAAGCCTAGAGCTAGCTTCAAGAGGAAGAGATTTATTGGAAATTAATTCGGCAACAACTTTAGTAGATGGGTGACCAAGCCTTCGACGCCAGGTTGGAGCAGATGTTTTATTGCTGAAAAGGGCGACGGAAGAAGAGACTTGCTTATGACGAATGGGGTAGAGGTCACCATCAACAGGACCCTCCAGGAGGATCGTCCCTGTGGCCAGATCCTTAACACAAAATCCCCAAGGAAAAAAAGTGAATAAACAATTATTATCCTTAGTAAAATTGGCAACATATAGCAAGTTTTTGGTAATGTGAGGAACAAGTAACACATTTTGAAGTTGCAATGGACACAAAGGAGAGGAAAGTAAGGAATTACTGGTGTGAGTAATTTGGGCAAGAGAACCAGTACCCACTTCAACAGAGTCAGAGCCCGTGTACTCAGTGGGCTATAGCAAATTGGAGTAGTTGTTGGTCATGTGATTTGTTGCACCGGTATCAGGATACCAAGTCGAATCAAAGGGTTGTTGAGCTTGCATAGCAGTGAAGGACTACGGTAGCGACTGTTCCTGGAAGGCATAGTTGAATCTCTGATGGCACTGGAGTGCCACATGGCCTGGACGATCACAGATCTGGTAGGAGGGGGCAATGTAGTGGTTTGCTGGCCGTGAGGAACTTGGTTGATAGTGGCCACGATGTGGAGAATTTGATTGTTGAGAGCAACCGTGATTATTTTTGAAAATTGGTTTGTCCTCCATTGGGTCTAAAGCCACGATTGCTACCATCACGGCCACGAGGGCGGTTACCATGATAAGGCTGTCTATTGGTGTAGAGAGCGGTGGGTTGGGAGTCTGTTCCAACATGAGGAGGATGAAGGTGGGCAAGGTATTGCTCATGTTGTAAAAGTTTAGCACAGAGCTCCTCGAAGGAGATGGCCTCGACACGATTGGTGAACGCCGTAGTGAATGCTTCATAATCAGCAGAGAGGCCACAGAGAGTGTAGTGAACAAGGTCGTCATCTGAAACAGCAAGTTGAATAGTAGCGAGGGAGTCGGAGATTGACTTCACCTTAAGTAAAAAATCAGCCATGGATGAGCTGCCTTTCTTTATCAACTGGAGTTCACTGTGAAGGTGCATGGATTGGGCTTGGGAGTGCTGCGCAAAGGATTTCTCTAGGGCACTCTAGACGGCTCTGGAAGAGGACAACCCAACAGTATAGGCTAGAACACTGGGTGTCAGTGTTGTATTGATCCAACTAAGGATGAACTGATCTATGCACTCCCATGTGCGGTAGGCTGGGTTGGGGGAAGCACCAAGGAGCAAGGGTGGCGCCGGATTGCTACCATCGACAAAGCAAAACAAAGCCCGTGATTTGAGAATGAGGACTAATTGGCTGCGCCATAAGAGAAAGTTGGATTCATCGAGTTTTATTGAGACAAACTGATTGATGTTTGAAACACTGAACTAAGGAGTAGGCATTGTCGATCGGAGTGGTGGAGAGACAGTGGAGGAATCCGTAGAGGAGGATGACGCCATGGAAAGGAAAAAAAAGGAAATAAAACTAGATATGAGCGTGAGCTAAATGAGCTCTGATACCATAAACGATTGTTGAGAACCAGAATACTTTGTTATGGGATTGCATTGAGAATATATGGATACTGAGATTTAAAGATTACATAGGATAGGCTTTATCCTTATCCTTAGAGATAACAGATTGGGAGAGACAGCTTGCTATCATCTCCTACATACAAGGGATAACCATAGGTCTTCTACATACAATGGATAACCGTAGATCCCATGAATATAGGGAACTTTGAGTCTAACAGATATTAAGGGCAGTGAAGCTTCATCATAAAAGGAAGGTTAACGGTTTAAAGATTGGCTGGTAGTTAAGGTATTTCCACATCGAGAGGGAGAGGACTACAATGATATTTTCTTACTAGTTTTAAGGCACACTTCAATACAACTCTTATTGTCTATGCTAGAATTCTTTGATCTAAAACCAGAACAACTTGATGTAAAGAGGACTTTCCTTCATGATGGGTTGGAGGAAGAAATTTACATGAAGCGATCCAAAGGATTCAAAGAGCACAAGAAGGAGAACTATGTGTGCAAAGTTGAACGAATCCCTATATGGTCTGAAGCAATCTTTGAGGCAATGGTATAAATAGTTTGACTCCTTTATGTCAAAAAAGGATGTACTCGAAGTGTACGTGTATGATTGTTGTGTTTACTTGTGAGTTCTTTCGGATGGCCTTTGATAAATTTGTTATTATTTATTGATGAAATGTTGGTTGCTGCTAAAAACATGTAGAATGTTGACTTCTTGAAGTCTCAATTCGTATGTAAGGATTGGACTAAAGTTACGAAACCAGGGATCCTTTTTGTTTTCATTTGGCTAAGAAGCCCGTTTTGATATGAAAGATAAAGGAGTTGCAAGAAGAATGCTAGACATGGAAATCCAAAGGGATAGGAAGAATCGAAAGCTATGGTTATCCTATAAAAATTGTATTAGAAAATTATTGGACAAGTTTAGTATAAACAATGCCAAACCAACAAGTACTCCTCTTGCTACACACTTCAGCTTAAGTGCAGAGTTTGTCCCCATTACAAAAGAAAAGAATGCACTGTATGCAAATGCAATTGGGTGTCTTATGTATGTTATAGTGTGCACAAGAGTGGACATTGCGCAGACAATCAGTGTTGTTAGTAGATACATGGGAAATCTAGGAAAGGTGCATTGTAATGCTATAAAGTGGATGGACTGGTATTTTGTTTGAAAAGTGTGGAGCATCAGGTAGTGTAGTAGGATATGTTGACTGAAATTTTGCAAGGAACTTAGATAAGAAATGGTCTACTACTACTAGGTATGCATTCCCTCTTGTACGTGAGGTTGTTTGTTGAAAGTCGATGCTATAATCAACAATTGCTTTATCCACTAATCAAGCAGAGTACATGGAAGCTACAATAGAAGCTATTTGGTCAAGGGGCTGAGTGAATGAAATTGGACTAGAACAAGAAAAAACATGGGTACATTTTGATGGCCAGAGGGCTATATACTTAGCAAGAATGAAGTGTATCCTATAAGAACAAATCATATGGCAATGAGGTATCATAAGATATGGGAGCAAATTTCAGAAGGTGAGATTCATCTTCAGAAGGTGGACACAAGAGAAGGTTGTGGATATGTTGACAAAACCAGTGCCTATTTTAGTAGGTGGTGTGCACCCATGAAGGGTGTGGAATTGCAGTGCATTAAAGATGACAAATGCGGAAGATGGTTTTGTACTGTGTTGGAGGGTATATAAACACCTTTTGAATTAAGAATTCTTTACTCCGAAAAGGATAAGGAGATGAGAAATTTTGTACTCCAGTTTAATTTTCACAAGAAATAGGAAAGGATCTCTCGTCGCGGTAGACATAGGCATATTACCGAACCACATAAATCTGTGTAGACATAAGCATATTATCGAACCAGGTAAATTTGTGTGTTTGTTCTTCTTTACTTGAGTATTTTGCTTATTATTTTTTACAATTCCGATTATAAAAGGCCTCATAAAGTCGGTAGCAACTTCAATTTCAGAGTCTTGGTCGAAAACACCTACCTCCTACTCCAATGGTAGCTCCTCTCTCATGAGGGTGATCCGGGATCAAGCCCCCAGCAAGGGATACTTTACCCTTGGTGATGGACCAGCAGACGTCCACTAACCCTTGGTGATGGACCAGATGATTAAGTACAGAAAAAAAAAAAAGGACTTCCTGCAAAGGGTCATGTGGCCTTGGTGGATACATAGTCTTCCTAAAACATTTCTTACAAAGGACCCGTTCATGTATTTCTAAATAGATAACCACGCCTGCAAGAATATATTAATGGATGTTGACTTCATTTCAATATGAGTAAAATTAAAGAAGCTATCTTTAGTTTTCCCATAGGCCATAACCAAATCATGTTCTTTTATCCCGTTTTTTAAACAAAAATTAAAGAATTGTGCTAGCCATACACTCAGACAGTAAAAAACAAGCACATATTGAAGCAAGGATAGGTGTTGGAGGCTGGGAGTACGGACTGTGAGAGAGTAGGGGTAGCACGGCACAAAATTATAAAAAGAAGAACCATGGAATAATGAGTAGCGTTTAACCAAAAAAAAAAAAAATAATGAGTAGAGAATAGCACACCTGCATTTTACTACATTATTAAATGCATTCCCAATTCATCTCCCTTAACTGTGGTTAAGTTTAACCAACTTAAAATTAGTAATTTTTTTTTATTTAAAAAAAATCAAGGTTAAATGAATGAACTTTAGGATTGAGTGACTCTTAACCATGCCTGGCCAATTTTCATTACATACTGAAAATGCGTGATTAAGTTATGTATTTTCCTAGAAGAATAAAGGTGTTAACCGGTAAAGTGGCTAGGCAAGCCAGACCTATTTAAAAATCTCTTATAAACAGGCGGGCTCAAGCCAAACCTATTCAAAAATTTTAAAAAAGAAAAGCAGGTCCATGCAAGGACGATGGGTAGCTTTTTATTCAAATATTTTTCTCTCGCAAAATTATCATATTTTCTTAATGTATTAGTTATCTTTACTATTATAATGGGAGAAGCAGGCGTAGCCTAAATTTTTTGAAATTCCTAAACTACCCTTATATAACAAAATTTTAATTTAATGTTATACTTTAATTCCCAAACTACCCTCATCTATCTATTTAAAGAATAAAATCATAATCAATCGCAATTGAACTTCTTTACTATTATAATGGGAAAGGCAGGCGTAGCCTGAATTTTTTGAAATTCCTAAACTACCCTTATATAACAAAACTTTAATTCAATGTTATACTTTAATTCCCAAACTACCCTTATCTATCTATTTAAAGAATAGAATCACAGTCAATCGCAATTGAACTCGGGAAGGGGAGAGTTCAATCGCACCCGCGGGTTAACAAGTCTCCCTTTTAACTCCTATTAAGTGTGGTTAACTCCTTCCCCTCGCTCTCACGTGCATCACACGTGCCACCCTAGTAGTTATATAAGAGAAACTTGTAACAGAAACCACCTAACTAATTCAACTACTGCCATTTTTTAAAGTAAAATAAAAAATTGAAAATGCGAGTACTAGAAGTAAGCGACCCTATCATTGTCGTATATGTGGCACACTTGTACCTGGTTGCTCCGTAGTCGGTGTCCATGAGAAAAGAAATCGGACTATTGCTTGTTCCTCACCGTCGGATCAACTGCTCCGTTTGGAATTAGGATGTTCATAGAACAATATACTTAAATCTACGTAGAGGAGACTCAGACATCCAAATAGTTTTGTACGGATTGTCTCGCGATGCCCGAGATCCCATCTCGGGCATGACTCTTCAGCTGACGTGTGGGAAGACATTTAATAGGGGAAGGCATTTAACCAGGGGGAGTGATAACATGCACATTCTGTTAATTGGTACACATACATCCCCCAAGCGCACCACGTGTGCTCTGATATCCATTAACTATGGTTAAGATTTACTCACCCTTAAGGTTAAATGATCTAACCTAAGTTTTAGAAAAATATCTTTAAAAAATTAACCGCATGAATGAGTGAAATCATAACCACGGTTAAGTTTTTAAAAACAATTAAGGTTAGATTATTTAACGGTTATGAGTGAATCATAACCAAAGTTAATGGATGTCAAAGTCGGCACGTGGCAAGCTTGTGAGGTGTGCGTGTACCACAAAATAGAATGTGCAATTCATATTATCATTCCCCTAGTTAAATGTCTTCGCGAGCTGAAGAGTGGTGCCGGAGATGGGATCTCGGGCATCTGCCAGAGATAATGCGTTTCCCATATACTAGAGGTATGTAGGAAGCAAATCGTCTGTATTGTATTCATCCCGTGGCCATGAGCATTGGAAGGCCATGATTAAATGACCTGTACAAACTGTTGTAACCACCTTTTAGAGAACCAGGAAAGAACACAGATGATATGGCTCCGGGTATAAGCATTTCAAATGTCATTTAAGTCCCTTTTTTTTTATTATTTTTTATTAAAGGCAAACACACACTCGATACACTCACGCAAACTTGCTCAATATATGAGGAATCACCCCAGACTCACCTCCATAACTGAGCAGTATTTGGTTTGAAATTCTTGTCGCCTAAAGCGCTATATATTTGTATAAATATGACTTTTAAGCAAGGGAGATTGCTTTTAAACAAGGGATATTGTGGTCCTTTCAAGTGTGTAGTGTCCCTTCTTATTATTATTTTGGTTAAGGCAACTACACCACAAGGCGATAGCTGCAGTCAAAGGCAAGGAAAACACACACACACGCCCTACACAACACGCACTCTCACTCTCAATCCCTTAGAACTTACAAGCTTCGCCCAAAGCTTGCTACGGCAGACGATTTCTTTTTTAAGGGACTCAATATAGAAGGAAACACATCAAACAAAGTTGGGTCCAATGTCACAACAGTAAATGTTGCGCAAATAGCAGGACTCAACACCCTCGGCATCTCTTTGGTTCGTATAGACTATGCACCATATGGTCTCAACCCTCCCCATACACACCCTCGAGCAACCGAGATCCTAACAGTCTTGGAGGGTACCCTCTATGTCGGTTTCGTCACCTCCAACCCCGATAACCGACTCATCACCAAGGTCCTTAACAAGGGAGATGTGTTCGTGTTCCCCGTAGGGCTCATTCACTTCCAGTTCAATACAGGGGACACCAATGCTGTGGTCATTGCTGGTCTAAGCAGTCAGAACCCAGGTGTAATCACCATTGCTAATGCTGTCTTTGGGTCAAAGCCCCCCATATCTGATGATGTTCTTGCCAAGGCCTTCCAAGTCGACAAGAAGGTGGTTGACTATCTTAAAGCTCAGTTTGGGTGAACGACTAGAAAGTATTCGTAAGTGTTCCATTTAAGAAAGTCAATAAGAAGTTCGTCTGTGAAATAAGATATTGACGTATTTGCGTATCATAGTATAATGAAGGAGTTTGTTATGTGTGTTTACAACTTAATATATTGAATAAGAGAGTTTGTTATCTCTCTCCCTCTCTCTTTTTGGTTCTATAGTTAGTGAATTATTGAAAAATTTAGCTTATAAATCGGGAGTTAGTGTTTTCCATACAAAATACTAGCCATAACCGTTCGAATGGTTACCAGACTGCTCGATCAGTCTGCGATAGAATTCTAGGGAAACCCCAATTTTCATCCAAAAACTCCGAAATCAATCCAATTTCATCCTAGATCATTTCTAAACATTTATAACACTTAAAGCTTCATTAAATACAGTACTATTATGAATTTAAAGCTCAAAGGGGTGTTTACTTTCCTTTCCTTAGAAGTCTAGAGTTTGCCCAAGGAGAAATTTGTTAGCCTATAGGTTTCAACCTAAGGTAACATCAATAATTTTGATGATAATACAATAATGTAATGTCATTTGTATTACTAATGTCTCTATGAATTTTATGTGAAATTCGGTATATAAGAGCATTAGCAAGTCATTCAAGACAAAAAACATGGAATCGTCATCAAGCTTAAAGTCAAAGCAAGATATTGAAGCAAATTGAAAATCTATATCAAGTCATGAAGAAGTCATCTTGGTCCAAAAATTTTAAAGATAAAATCCAAGAAGATGACCTAAGATCAAGATAGAAGACTCTAGATCTAGAAGGTTTAATGTTTTATTATGAGAGTACTTAGGACTTTTGTAAAAAGTCCTCAAAGTTGGGTTGTTTGAAAAGCTCATACCTAGCTAGATTGACCCTAGGTTCCTTAAGACAAATTAAAAATCATTCTAAGGACCTAAAACATGATAATTATCTTCATAAAGATAAGGTAAAAGACCAAAGAAATCATTCTCATCATCTAGGTCAAATTAAGATGAGATTTCTAAAAAAAAATAGAAATCTCGTTGACAAAATTGAAGAAGAACTCCAAACTCATCGACTAGAATGACTGATTATTGTAGAAGTAAATAACTTCATAATAACCACCCTTGGATGATTGATTATTATAGTTAGCATACAAAAATCATGAAAGATATCGGGATATAGATTAATCCAATGTTCATAAAATGCAAATGGTTGATTGGCAGTATTGATCATACTATTAACTTCTAGTTTGATAACTGGCTTTCTGAGTATTCCCTTATTGATTCGGCTATCGATTGCCCTTATGAATTTCTTTTGATTAAAAATGTACTCTTGGAGTGTATTTGAAATCTAGTAGATATTGAGCCTTTGATTATAATAAAAATGAAGAACTATGTCATTCAATGTAAGATTACCATCTCTAATCATGAAGAAAAATTATTTGGAAAGAAGAGCCCTATGAAAAATTCTATTATAGGTCTTGCTGGAATTTTGTGAGAACTCACTATCCTTCAGTTACTTGGGCTGTTTGTTTGGGGCAAAGCTTTGACATCTAAGATCTTTGTTTCATTTGAAAAATTATTCTTAATGTAGTGCCTATTGATTCTAATATATAGACTAAGAGTACTGATTTAGCCAGTAAATGTGAGTGTTGTAGCTCGCCCATTACAGAAACATTAACCCACCTATTATGTGGTGGGGATCATGCATTTAAACCTATGAGATGGTCGGTCAAATTAAGAACATTTGTATATCAGAATGAGACTCTATTCAAACCAGAATTATGAGGGTTTTTCAAATGGTGCCTTACTCATTGACAACCCAACGAGATATAATTGTTGCTGCAATGACTATCTATAATTTCATCAAGAAGGAGGCAATAAATGATGAGCTTTTTGTGAATATAAAGATGCTTGGGTAATGAAGAACCTTCATTTTTAGAAGAAGACGATGAACCTACACAGTAGACATTGTCTTCCAACACAAGGAAGAAGAAATGGGTGCATTTAGAGATATGCTTTTACAAGCCTGAGATGAGGTCTATGATTGATTTTGATATATAACACTTGTTGTGGACACATGCTTATAATACTGCCTTTACTAAACACTAGGATATTATCAAGAAATTTTTCATTTAAATACGAAGGTTTATTTCTTGATATTACAAGGTTTTTCATATGAAATGGCATGTCGATGTTTTTATGTTTTAGATTTTTGGTACATGTGGAAAACATATTGTTTTTTCTGCTCTTCTATACATGGGCATCACAAATTCTACAAGAATTTGTATATTACCTACTAGTGAATGCATAAGTGTAAAACATGTTTTTTCTAGTTATATTATCTCTGGGCATCAAAAATTCTATAAGCATTGATATATGAAAATAATCATTTATCAATTTAATACCATATATAAACTTTTCAGAAGTTACTTTTTGTAAGGGTAAACCAAACGTAAATATTAACTTTTGGATTTTTAAAAGTCACTTTTTAGACATGCAAACCAAACATTATTTTATCCACAAAATGACTTTGTTAGACTTCCTCAAGATTTATTCCATGTGAAGTAATTTTTGAAAAGTAATATGCGTTGATATATGAAAGTAATCATTTATCAATTTGATATCATATATAAAATTTTCAAAAGTTACTTTTTGTAAGGGTAAACCAAACGTAAATATTAACTTTTGGATTTTTAAAAGTCACTTTTCAGATATGCAAATCAAACGTTATTTTATCCACCAAATGACTTTGTCAGACTTCCTCAAGAGTTATTTCCTGCGAAGTAACTTTTGAGGAAGTACTTTTCTTCTTTGGGAAGTCTACCCACGCCACCTTAGAAATGGGGTCATCCCGATTCCTCCTCTTACCAGAAGTAAGTTGTCGAATTTGCAACCAAAGATTTTAAGGTTAACAAAATAGTGGGTTGCAAAGTAGGTTGGCTTGATTGTTAAGTCCTCTACGGACATGAAAGAGGTTGCTTCTTGGAATTTGAGCAAGTAGCTAGTCCACTCTCTTCTGATAGGAAATGAGGCTAAATCTTCGTACAACATATTCACCTCAGACTTGTTTGATGACAAGTTTCGAATCCCCATAGATGGTTAGTTCATCCATCGGGATCTCGAGAGCCAATTCAAGACCTGCTATCAGAGCTTCATATTCAGCTTGATTATTCGAACACCCTTCTTTTAGTGCGAATGAATAAGGTAGGATTGCGTTGTTTGGTGTGACAAAAATAATACCAACTCCCGACTTGTTCTCTTTCGGGTTGATGCGCTCGATTCCATTGGGGCTTCTTGAAGCTCCATCAAAATACATCTTCTAACCTGATTTGACCTGAACTTGCATAACTTCTTCATCAGATAAGTCGGTGACCAAAGTTGAGTCCACGGGAACCGGATGTGCTGCAAGGAAGTCAGCAAAGGCTTGCCCTTTCACTGCTTTTTGGGGCACGAATTCGATTTCGAATTCAGATAGGAGTATCGCCATTTTTCCATTCTACTTGAGAGAGTAGGGTGAGACATTATATATTTAAGGGGATCGGCTCTAGATATCAATTTCATTGAATGCTCGAGCATATAATGCCTTAATTTCTTCAGAGCGAAGATGAGGGCCAGACAGACCTTTTCTATTGGCGTATATCTGTATTCTGCTCCAACTAGAATCCTACTTAGGTAATACAACACATATTCTTTTCTTTGGTCATTATGCTGAGCAAGGAAAGCTTCGAGAGATCTTTCGGGCACTGTGATATAGAGGATAAGTGGCTTTCCTTTAATGGGACCCATAAAGACTGGTGGATTTGTGAGATAAGTCTTGATGTTGTCCAGAGCATTTTGGCAAGCTTCATCCCATTTGAATGGTATTCCCTCCTTCATCAGCCGGAAAAACGGTTGGTACCTTCCAGCCAAATTGGAGATGAATCTCTGGATGTATGCGAGTCAACCATGAAGTCCTTTTAACTCGCGCAAATTTCTTAGAGGAGATATTTCACGAATGACCTTTATTTTAGTAGGGTCAATCTCAATTCCTCTATTGCGTACCATAAAACCTAGAAATTTCCCCGATGCAACTCTGAATGCGCATTTGAGTGGGTTCATCTTGAGCTGGTGTTGTCACAGTCTGTCGAAGATTTCCCAAAGATCATCCAGATGATTGCTTCATTGCCTTGTTTTGACTGTTAAATCGTCGACATAGCATTCAACCTTGTCATGGAGAATATCCTCGAATATAAGGGTCATGGCCATTTGATAGGTTGCTTTGACATTTTTGAGGTCGAATGACATGACTTTGTAGCAAAACACTCCCTTAGGGGTGTAGAAGGCTGTAAGCTCTTCATCTTCTGGGGCCATCTTGATCTGGTTGTAGCCGGAATATCCATCCATGAAGGATAAAGTTTTGAAGCCGGTTGTGGCATCGACCATCATTTCTATGATGGGCAAAGGGAATTCAACCTTAAGACAGATTTCATTCAAATCCCGGAAGTCTATGCAAACCCGGATCTGTCCGTTCTTCTTCTTTACAGGAACAACATTGGCAAGCCAAGTAGGGTATTGAACCTCTCTTACTCGACTTTGAGGAGTTTATCTAGCTTAGCTTTAATTTGAGCGACCAATTCTAGGTAAGCTCGTCTTTGTGCCTGCTTGATTGGTCTGATATCTGCTCAAGTTGTGAGATGATAAACTGTAATTTTTGGATCTAAGCCAGACATTTCTATGTAATTCTAAGCAAAGACATCTTTATACTCTTTCAAGAGACAAAGATATTCCTTTTTTTTCTATTTGAGAGAGAGGCATTGATGAAAGTTGGCCTTGGGTCTTGTTTTGAGCCGAGGTTAACTTCAAGAAGATCATCAACCGTTGCTTGACCTCCTGCTTCAAATTCTAGAGGAGCTGGACAGACTTTTGTTTCTTCCGGTGGTTCTTCCATGATCATCCCTTCCCCTGAGGAGGAGTCTTCATCTACCGTAATAGTATTCATGGTCTAGATCAGATCTTTATTTGGCGAAGGATCAGAATTTCCTGCTTCAGGTTTTCCCAAGTTAGAAACACCCTACTTATAGGTAGCTAAAGTCCTGAATGCTGACATAATTTAGCTTGCTTTTCTTTTTTAGTATTAAATCCATGCTTCTCAAGCATTTTCTTGATTGTTGGATTAAACACAGGCTTCCTTTGGTAAGGGTTCATTCTTTCGCTCATTCTGTTGTTCTGGGGGGTAGCTTTGCCTGCTTACCCTACGGAGTGAAAAACGATGGGCTTTTCTCATGTTCTTCTGGATGGGATAATGACGTTGGGAATGATTTCCGCTGTTGGCCATTTTTGTCATTTATAAGACTGACCTTGGCCAGGCTATCAATCATATCTTGATGTGCCACTTCAATCCAAAGGGATGCTTGTAGGGATTCCAATTCTTCTGGACGTCATTCCATGGAGACTTCTTCTGATGTGGACTCCTCTCTAACCATGACCATATTTACAGTCTGATTGTGATTTTTCCCGATACAAAGACTGGGGGTTATACCCAATTCCTGGGGTATCTGTATCCACAGTGTTACCAGTATCTAGGGGCCTCATGTTGTTCCCTTTTAAGCATGGCTACATAAGCCGATAGAATGGTTCTTTTGACTTGCTCTCCTTCTTTGGGATCAAATCCTTGATTTTTGATGAGCCCGATAGTCTTTTCACCAAAGCTTTTCTTCTTCCTATAAGGATTGGTGATCCTGCCTTTTTCATTGGTCCATGAAGAGTTCATCCTATCATATACACCTAGGGAATTGAAGAGCGTCGACTTCTGTCCTCTTTTCTTGATCAGGACAGTAAAACTGGAGGTAGTTTCCACCATTGTACAGTCCATCCTCCTCAAAAGGACTATATGATCACATTTTAGAGCTTGAAGGGGGTCGACTTCTTTAGCCTCACATATTTGGGAAAGGTCGACTGACTTGCCATTCTCTAGATTTTGGGAAGATTCGACCAAAGATAAGGTTGGTTCTCTTTCTTTTCTTTGAGACTTTGGGGTATATTTAAACACCCTTTTCAGAATTACAGTTTGGCGGGTCCATAATTGCTTTTTAGGTCACTCTTAACCTTTTTTCCTTTGGGCTTCTGTTGAATATTTCTTTGAACACTTTTGACATAGAAACACGCATCTGCATAATATGTCTCTGCATCATTAAATGGATCATCATCAGCATCGATCCTTACTTGCCTATTTCTTAGAGGGTATTTGAGGCATTGGTGATAGGTGGATGACACAACTAGATGGTTATACATCCATTGACGCCCCAACAAGACGTTGTATGATGTATCAACATCGATCACCAAAAATGTCGTAGTTTCAGCAATATCCTCAAATCTAGTTTTGAAGTTAACCATACCCATGGGCTTTTGCTCATTTTGATTAAAACCCTGGATGATCAGGTTACTTTCATGTAGTCGGCCTATTTGTACGCCAAGCTTGGACAACATCCTTCTTGGGAGAATGTTGATGGCCGAACCCCTGTCTATCATTACTCTTAAGATACTAGTTTCATTACTCTGATGATCAGGTTACTTTCATGAAGTTCCTGTTTGAGGAGACTGCGGCGGCTGACTCGTGACTTCTTTAGAAAAGTCCTTCGGATTAGAAAAGACATATATAAGGGATCTTTTTAAGTTCGACGACATCTTGAGAGTATCATAAACGCTTAGCAAGGAAGAATTTTTTTTCAAATGGGCCAGAATGTCGTATTTGACCCTCTCATTACCGGGAGCCATTTGGGCTTGGGCCGGTTGGGCTCTAGTCTGATTTTTATGTTGGACTGGCACAAACCTCGGTTGTAGCTTTCTTCCTGACTGGAGGTTGAGTTGATAGACTTTGGTAATCATCTGATCTATTGGTCCAGATGACTCTCCTTCCAAGAATTGGACCATGTTCACGGAACTGAAGTCCAACTTTCTTTTCTTGCTTTGAAGGGACGATTGATCCCTTCTTTCATATTGCTCTGTCAGACTTCCAGGTTGGGCTAAAATTTGTTCAGGTGCAAGTGAACTATCAGCTGACCTTGAGTTCAAACTGCTTCTTCTGTTGGAAGGTCCTTGTTCAAATCGACCGCAATAAATGATTCTTGATTCTCGGGAAGGCCTAAGATTTGCATCGATCATCGTATCTGACGATAGTTTTGATTTGGGGCCTCAGGTGTACTTAGCCTTTCTTGAGGGGAATCAGATTATACTTGTTCATCATCTGCCTCTCGTTCTCCTCCGGATGAGAATCCTTCAGAGAGATCTAAGAGTCCCGTAGGGGTCCGTCCTGGTGTAGTTGGTCTCCTTTCCAGGAGTTCAATATCTTCAGACTGATCTAGCCAATCTTGAAATGCTCGGTGTCTTTTTAGACTACGGGCTACCACTTGTCTTGGCGTATTCAGTCATGAAGGGTCTTCATTTGAGACCACATCGATGACATAGCAAGAAAAGATGTTGGACTCATCTCCCGAATATGTTGACTGGAGGCTGTTATAGTCGCAGTCAGAGCAGAAACCTGGCAGGGTAAAATCCATCAAAGTAATTACCATTAATGACTTTCGTTCCAAAAGAGCATCTTGGGTTGGGCCATTTTTCTTAGCTTTCCTTGCTCTTTCATTTTTCTTCTTCTTTTCAGCCTTGGCTATGCGCTTCCCTTTTTTTCTTTGAGCTTAAGCTTACCTTGTATCCTGAGCTTGCCTTTTAGCATCGGTATTTTGAGTCAACTGTTTTTTCTTCTTGGCTCTTTTGCTTTCAAAGAGAGTCCAATCCTTTTCATCTGATGGTTTGTCGTCAGGAAGTTTGTCACTTAAAGATGCTTCATCTTTATCAACTAGTTCTGAAGCCACAACCATATTGGACATAGCTGCCTGCTGGAGATCTTGACCAATGACTATCTCTTTATTGTCCAGAAGTCGCTGAATAATGTCTTTCAGTACAAAGCAGTTACCTATCTTGTGACTGATTAGAAGATGATAAGGACAGTATTTGGAATCATTTTTCATCTCGATCTCTTGGGGTCTCCTGCTTTCCGGGAGAGTGATGAGCTCATTGGTGAGGAGGTCTTCAAATAGATCTTCGATAATGTCATTCGAGAATGAATATGTTTTATTCATCCTTTCTTCAATAGTGATCTCTTTGGTGGGTCCCTTTTATCTTGCCATTGTGGCCTTCTGGCTCCACCCTGAGCTGGTTTATTACCAACTTTAACCAGTCCTTTGCCATTGCTTGTTTGACCGGTTGATCTACCGGCACTTGGTGCTGGTTGCGCAATCCTTTTGGCTTCAACTACTGCAGCTGTTGAGGATTCAAGGCGATCAATGTCTCTACCTCGCCTTCTCTTTCCTATGTGGCTCTCCATGTCATGTGCTTTTGTGCACAAGTCTTCAAAACCTGTAAAGGTTTGAGTCATGAGGACAGTCGACAGATCATGCTTAAAGTTGTTGAGGCACATCTGGATGAGTTCCAACTGAGTGCACTTTTGAGGACATGAGAAAGTCAGTGCTCTCCATTGGGCAATGAACTCTGTTATAGTCTCATTGTCCCTCTGCCTGGTTTCAATCAATTCTAGAACACCTACTCTTCGTTGGGTGTTGTAGGATTGTTTACTGAATTCAGTCACTATCGTACTCCAATCAGGGATCAAAGCTTCAGGGAGGTTGGCATACCATGTGAAAGTAGCGCCCTCTAAAGATTGTACAAAGAGTTGGAGGCAAAGAGCTCTAGTCTTGGACGCCAATTCGCATCTTGAAAGGAAATGAGACAAATGTTGTCTTGGATATCCTGTCCCGTCGAACATCTTGAAGGTTGGTTGAACGAAGCCTGGCGGGAATGAAGCCGCATCCATAATAGCTGGATAAGGCTTCATAATCATCCGAACATCTTCTTCCTTTTCTTTGGCTTGCCGTATTTGATTGCGGATGGTCTCTTCGATTGCAGTCAGAAGAGACGGTGACACCCCTCCTATGAGTGATGCTTGGTCTGGGACTGGCCTTATATTGGGTACAGTTGGACGATTTGGAGGCGCAGGGGCGGTGCCCTGATTACTGCTATGTCCTTGGTACAATAATTGCGGTCTCGGTGCTGATGCAGATTTGAGAGTTGAAAACTGAGTAGCCAATTCTTGTATTTGAGACATCATGGCTGTAAT
Organism: Tetracentron sinense; assembly: GCA_015143295.1. Lineage (NCBI taxonomy): Eukaryota > Viridiplantae > Streptophyta > Magnoliopsida > Trochodendrales > Trochodendraceae > Tetracentron > Tetracentron sinense. The sequence goes on along the minus strand of CM026558.1, from coordinate 45,588,093 downwards.
TTCATCATCTTTGTACCGAAGCTGGGCTTGTAAGGCCGTCGTTTAATCATTTGATGGTGGAGGTACCCGAAGTGGAAGGGTTATTCCCTTGACCTGCGTTCCATCCAAATTTCTCATCATGACCGCTACCGGTCGTTCTGACACTGGTCCCTGTAGCCGGAACAGATTCAGAAATTCTTCTTTTGCGAATTAGGCACTGGGCATTCCGTATAAAGGGTTTGGTGCATTGAAAACTTGTCGAGGCAACTCTTGCACACCTTCCTGCCTGATTGACTGAAGAACTGGTTCGTTGGAACCATAATCCTCGATTAGCAGGATTCCTCCCAATTCTCTTGGAGAGGTTATTGGGGTCGCTTATTGCTCTGACTCCTCTTGGTTTCCATTGACATCAGGCTCTGGAGCCGATTGAACTAGGTCTTGGGCTTTTTCTTTACCTCTGGCCTGATTTTTGCGACTCCTTTTCCTTCTTGAAATTACTAAACCAGGAACAACTACTTCGATAGGTCTGGAAGATCTTGTCTGGTCTAAAGCGGCTAAAATAGTGGCGGCTGAACTCTGAGAATCTTACCTCCCTGATATGTTTTGCTCAGGCATTACCCTAGTCTCTTGGAACACTGGGGTTCTAAATTCTATGGCAACTGGGTTAAGTCTTGTGCCGATCATATTCACAGACACCCTTTCATACCTAGCATGCGATGCTCCGGTCTTCGATCTCTCCAGAATAGCGTGAACAGAAGCAGAAGGATCGGTCTTTCATTTCTAGTGAACAAAACCAACCTTGTCTGAGGCACCAGTTGACCTTTGATCTTTAGACCTTCTTGATCTCAACCGATAGTTATATACTTTTCTTAGCGGGGTCGAAGGATATTTCTGGTTCCTGAGTTAAAGGATTTTCTCAGGAGTCTTCTTTCTGGGCATCTCAAAAGCGGAAGTGCTTCTATTCAGCACCTTAACCCTAGGGTCATATGGTGCTCTGGTTCTTCTTTTTGGTTCAGCACTTGATTTGCCCCAAAATGGGCTTACATCTCTGAATGGAGGCCACTGGTGCTGATAACGGATAGATGTCATCATCGATGTGAAGGTTGTAAGGTTAGTGTCAGAAAGCATTCGGGCCCAGCCTAAGTAGCAAATTCCTGTCTGCCTGCTCTGAATTCAAAGTGTTTCTTGCATTAACAGCCAGATGATCTTGATCACGACTGTTAACGCCCCTTGCATTGTTTGCGGACACTTGCAAGCTTGCTTCTTCTTGCCTTGACTTAGTGACATCATTAGGCAATGAACCTTCTTCAAAGAGAACACTTCTCTTGTTGGTTGTATACTACCAACTGTTCTCCATCTTGGAGAGGGAATTATCCTCGGATGACAAAGTGCCTGTCCATGGATATCCCCCTCCTTTGAGAGATCTCTGTCCATAGACCATGTCTATAGATTGGTCCGGACTCGTGTCCGTGAAGGGGCCATGCCTCCAACCCTCAAATTGGCTTGGGCCTGTGTTCCGGGCGATTGAGCCTTCAGTTCGTGGACAGTCTTGGATATCCGTCCTTGGACGGTCTTCAATTTCTTTTCGTGGACAGTCTTGGTCTTCTGTCTGTGGAAAGAGTTGGTATTCTATCCGTGGACAGAGCTGGTATTCTGTTTGTGGATAGGGCTGGTCTTCTGTCCATGTGACAGAGCTGGTCTTCTGTCCGTGGACAGAGCTGGACTTCTGTCTGTGTACAGAGCTAGTCTTCTGTCCGTGGACAGTCTTGATTGTCTGTCCATGGACAGTCTTGATTTTCCATCCGTGGATGGTCTTGATTTTTTGTCCGTGGACGGTCTAGATTTTCCGTCCCTGGACGGTCTTGATCTTCTGTCCGTGGACGGTGCTAATCCTTCGTCCGTGGACGGTCTCGACTCTCTGTCTGTGAACAGTCTGGATCCTCTGTTCGTGGACAGCCTTGAAGTTCTGTCTGTAGACAATCTTGGAGTCCTGTCTGTGGATAACACTTGATTCCCATCCGTGGGATGTTTTGGACCTTGGTTCGTGAACTCTGTCTGTGGACGTTTCTTGTTCATGGATGAATGCCTTGAGGCATATTCCCCAATTTCTTTGTATTTTTAAAAGTTATTGAAGGGGTTGTTTCTTAAGTCCTTGAGGCCCTTGGCCTTGTCCTTTTACCCTTGTGAAATTTGGGTAGCATCTCCCCATCTTGGAGAATATTTTAAAGGGGAAGTTTTGATCGGTGCTAAATGTTATACTTAAAAGCACCTTAAACTTAACTTGTTAACCCTGTAGAGTATTTTTTAAAAAAATATTTTTATGCTACTTGGATGTTTATTTTTGTTTTAGGTTCATGCGCGAAAAAGAGATTAAAATTGAAGGTTTTAAAAGAATTAAATTAAAGGCTCAGAAGGATCTCAGGAGCAAAAGTGAAGAAGAAAAGATCAAAACATAAAACAAATAGGGGAAGTTCACCCTGGGCGATCGATCGCCCTCCCTGCATGTGGAGGATATTTAACTGCGAGAAAATTATATTTTGGGCCCAATTTGACTATTCTTAAAGGCCCAAATTTCGTAGGGAAAAGAGAAAAGAGTTGTACCCCAATTAGAAGTCATTATTCTATAAGGACTCTATCTTTCTCTATAAAAGGAGAGATTCTGGGTAGAGAATTTTGTAGAGATTTTGAATCAGAAAAATGATAAGCTTTGGAGATCAAGGAAGCCATAAAGAAGAATGCGGCAGCTTTGTCTATGAAGATGTTGTATTCTTTCCTCGCGATGAACTAATTTCCATTCTAGGGTTTCGATGAAACCCTAGCCAAGTAACTGTGTCGTTTTATTTTGTTTTTATTTTTGATTTCTTATTTGTGAAACATTGATTGTATAATGAGAGGGTTGTTTCAACAATCAGATTTATTTGAATTATATTTGATTTCAATGGAATTTTCAACCTTGTCTTAGGTTTTATGAAATTGGAATTAAAATCACTTGTGTTAATTTTCGTTAGAATTTAGGTTTTATGCAATAGTTTTAATATATCGAGAGATTAAATTCAAAGATATTTTATGCTAAGGAAAGACGAGTGATTACACAACTGTAGATTAGTGTGTATTATTCGTGCTAATCAAAGATACGATATGCTTAGGATATAATCCTTTGAACATTTCTTGATCAGTTAAGAGGGGACGTGCTGTCCTCGAACTGGAATGTTTGTAAATTAAGAGGTTAGAATAAATTCAGAATATAACTGTTTATTAGGTTAGTGGTGGATTTGAAAACCCTAGATCTTCTCTCCAAAAGATTTAAAACCAGTAGTTGATAATTAATTTAGAAACCTTAATTAGTTTAATTAATTATTCTTAGTTTAATCAAGCAAAAATCAATTGTTCATCTCATTAGTTTAGATTTAATCTTGATAAAAGGTAACGAAACCAGCGCAATCTTTAGAAGTTCGATACCCTTACTAGTACTATTCTATAAAATTATTACTAAGAATGAATAATTTAAGATTGAGTAACGATTAAGTTCCAACAGCCAACTTGGACTGAGGGGGCTCATATCCAACAAGTCCTATGGTCGACCACAACGATTGCGATGTTTCCACTACGGATTGTTGGGATTTGGGACAGCCTGTTAGGCTTGGCCCAGGGTTTGACATAAGTCTGCCTTTTGGGCTGTCCTGTCGCAAAGTGGTTGAACCACCCTGTAATGTGTGTACCCGGTTGGGTACACTCTCTGTGGTGCACTCTGATTGGGATGCGCTATGTTCGTGGGGCATCCAATTGGATGCACCCAATCCGTGGCGCATCCTAGGGGATGTGACTGCTCCGTGGCACATCCTCTTAGGTGCAGCCTCTCCATAGGACATCCTGGGGAATGCCTCTATCCACGGTACATCCTTGGGGATGCCACTGCTCTATGGTGCATCCAGGGGGATGCACCCTCTCCATGGGCATCCTGGGGGTGCCCCTTGTCCGTGGTGTATCCTTGGGGATGCAACCTGTCTGGGTGTATCCTTGGGCATACACCTGCTTTGTGGTGCACCCTTGGGGAAGCACCCTGTCCGTGGACCTGATTGGGGTGACTCCTTCATGGAGGGGCAGCAGGACCCTCATTGAAGATTCGGCCAGTAGACCGAGACCTCATGATTGGGGCCGCTGCAACGTCCACCCAAGTAAGGGAGTGAGTCGCTGGGATCGGCATCGAATGGACATAGACCCTCCTCTTCATGGTGAGTACGTAGGCCGGACGAACGTAAACGGTCTAGATTATCCTGCACCAACACCGAAGAAAAATAAAGGAAATGATTACTCACTTTCCTTTTTTTTGTTTTTCTTTTATTTTTTTAATTCTTCATCAAAGATGAGAGGAGAAGAAAGTCCCACCGGGTGTGCCATTAATTTGTAAGAGTAAAATTTATCTTTGCTTATCAAATTTTCTTTATTGTTGTATGGATTTTATTCTTTGTTGTGAGTTCTAATCTGAGTAAACTCAGATTGTTAAATTACCTACCCTATTTGGGGAAGAACCTCTGATTAAGAAGAACAAAATTGGAATAAAGTATTTGTATTTATTCAAGGGGATTGCCCAGATACCATGTAGGCATTACAATTGCCCTATTGAGGTCTTTGTATTTACAGAAAAGAAAGAGAATGGTGGTGACCATTTTTATGAGGCCCACTTGATGTTTTCCACGGCAGGGGAGATCTTCTTCTTCCTTGCTATTTGTTGTTGATTTGCTGTTGCTTGCTGTTGTACTTTCAATGAGAGGAGAGAGTTTTCTCTTTTTTTTTTTTTTTCCTTTTTGCTTCGTGTGGGTTTCTTTTGAAAAACCCTCATTTTATAGGTTTAAGAGAGTCTTTTTTGGTCTTTCTCTTTGACTCCTCTATTTTAGGGAAGTCAACTTAAGCTCTCCTCTTAGAGGGTGCCAGCTCACGGGTCTCCCTTATCTGGGAGACTCCTCAAGCTCAAGAGAATCATCTTCTTTTGAGGACTCTTGTACCAAGTGTGAGCATGGAGATTTTTCTCCCACTCACTTATGGTTCGATTGAGAGTCGCCACTTATTCATTCTTAGGGATAGGTCCCGAGATTTATTGGATAAAAAATTATGGTCTATCAGCGATTAGGGTAAGCGATTCGATTAAGCCCTGGTGAATGTATTAGGCACCCTAGGACCCCCATTTTATAATGGTTACCTACTTTCTAAATTTAACCTAAGTTAAACTCAAAACTAATTTAAATGCCTAAGTGTTTAATCAAATGTTAATCCAAGAAAGATAGAAAGCTAGCTAAGTTAGGGTCGAATCCGGGTTGGGTTGCCTACGTACTCACATAGGGGTGAGATCAGATCGAGCATAGTTCTGATACATGAGCACGTGCCAAGGCTAGGGGTATGTGTGTATGTGCATTGGGTAGCCAGGAGTCTAGCCCGTAGGCTAGGGTTTAGTTGACCGGGTTGGTTAAATGCAAGATCTAGGTTTAACCGTGGTCAGAAGGGTGTTAACCCTGGTTAAGTGACTAACCAAGCTCAAGAAAGCCTAGCAAGCATATTTTTGGTCTTTTTGGATTTTTTGAATGTTTTTAGTATTTTCTGAGATTTTTCATAAAGGGTTAAGTATCTTAGCCATGGTTAAAGTTAACCGGGGTTAGGTTAACCCCGGTTAAGGGTGCTGGACAGGGTAAAAATTACCACAAAAGATCATTTTAGTCTCCTCAAAATATTTTTGATTTTTCTGACATTTTTTCAAAATTTTCCTGATCCAAAACCGCTTAACCATGGTTAAAAGTTAATCACAGATTAGTTTAACCATGGTTAAGGATCCAAAAGGGTCAAGGTGGGTCAAGGGTACCATGGCAAGGCCTAGACTGGCCTCCTACCCGGTCTGGACCCTGTGCAAAGCCCAAAGAAATCAAAATCTAGAAATGGAGGTAAATAGATTACCTCCATTTCAAACTTCCAACTATCCTGGTTTGCAAGACTATGGTTAGGTTAAGGGTTAACCCCACGGGGTTAGGGACCCACATGGGTGATTAGTGATGTGCCCAAAATGTCCTGGGCCCTTAGGTGGGCCCTGGAATGGTCTAAAAATGGGCCCAACAGGGCTTTGAACAATCTCTACATAAAATAACAAAATGATGGTAGACCATCTACCACCATTCAACTAGTTAGCAAACTGAGAGAATTTTGACCATGGTTAAGAGGTCTAGGAGTCCTGGAAAAGTCAGGGTAGGTAGCCAGGAGTGTGAGGGATCAAAATATGGCCCTGGATTAGACCAGGGCCCACCCAAAAAGCAAGATAAAGCCACTGTAAAACATGGTCCAGTAATGGCGGTAGATACTCTACCGCCATTACTGGTATTCTATAGAAATTGTATTTACCCTTTTGAGGGTTGCACCAGGACTACACCAGGGGATCCATCATGGACTGAGGGTCCCCTAAGAAGCAAAGGGAGATGCCATGTAGGTTGGAGGGGTCTTATACCTGAGCTGCACCTTCAAGGGGGTTCCCCATATCTACAAAGAAGATAGGGGACCCCTGTCCTTAGGCTGAAAGCAAGTAAAACAAAATTGAAATGACCTTTGGAGTAGGACTAGGGGCCTTACATGCGTTTATAGAAAGCAAAATGGGTAGGAAAGGACCCTACCCTTATGGCTTCAAATCTTCAAGGTGGTGTACAGTATTGGTGTAGGGTGATGGTGAACAGGAAGGATGAGGGCAGGCCTGGATAGCTCCTGGGGGTGGCTTAGGCTTCTTCTGAGGTGAAGACAAGGGTTGAGGACAGCTGAAAATCCTACAGGGGTTTAAGGTGGTGTTTTCTTGGATCCCCCCTAAGCTTGAGGTATGGGGGTATTTATAGGGTTGGATGAGGCTTATGGTAGTTTAGGGATGAACTTAGGCGTAGGGGACACTGTGCAGGTGGAGCACAGGTGACCCAGGGAATGTAGTATGCGAGTTTTGCAGAAATGGGGTATTGACGGTAGATGATCTACCGCCAATTCATGGTTTATACACAAATGGGCCAGACACACCTTCCCTTGGCCTATACCACTGTTGATTTTGCCTATATAAGGTAATGGCGATGAAGCCATTACCGCCAACATGGATTTTTTCAAAATGCACATAGTGGGCCCCACCCTAACGGCTCTAAGGGTTTGTGGGCCCATGTTTGGGCCCACAGAAGGGTCTGGGTTGGTTTTTGATACTTTTGGGTCCAAGCATGGGCTTTAGGTTTAACCTAGGGTTTAACTAGGGTTAAGTCTAAGTTTAGGGTTTGGGTTTTGTCTAGGGTTTGTCCTAGGGTTAGGTTGAGCTAATCATGATTAAATTGGTTAACCAGGGTTAAAAAGGGGTGTAAAAATGGGATGCTGACACCAGGTTTCCCCTTTTTGGGGGCAATCTTAATACCTTTCGAAAAGAAGGATGTTTAATCACATGTTTTCCTAGGAAATAGGACATAGTCCTAATCTTATCATAATTATGGGGTGCCATGTGGTATCCCATGTGATTACAAAAGAGGGGATCCTTTTCTTGGGATCCCCCACAACTTTGGCAAAGAATCCTTCTTATCCAGGAGTCTCTGCCCTATGACAGTCAAATATTAACTATCAGCTGGGGACAGACTGACCTAGGCCAATCCATGGACTTAAGGGGTAAGACCATAGGTCTCGCCCACTGACCAAAGGGTATGACCATAGGTCTTGCCCACGGACCAGAGGGTGAGACCGTAGGTCTTGCCCACGGACCACAGGGTGAGACCATAGGTCTTCCCCGTGGTCTGGGATTAGGTCCCATACCAAGCATGGTGATGGTTGGTCCGTGAGGTTTTAGCCCTCATGGTTTAGACATGTGTCAGTCTCTAGGAAGCTGACACTTAAGTTCGATCCGTGGGGATTTATTCTCACGGGTTGGACATGTGTCAGCCTCTTGGAGTCTGGCACTCAGATTTGATCCGTGAAAGTTTATCCTCACAGATTGGACATATGTCAACCTCTTGGAGGCTGACACTCAAGAGTTATCCGTGGGGTTTTAACCTTCACAGATGTGATACGTGTCAGTCTCTTAGAGACTTACATTAAAGGTTCATCCGTCAGGTTCTAATCCTCACGGATCATACACGTGTTAGCCTCTCTGAGGTTGGCACTTAGGGTTGAATCCGTGGGATTTTAATCCTCTCTGATGGGATACGTGTCAACCTCTCAGAGGCTGGTATTTAGGGTTGACGCTGTGAGGTTCACCCTAACAGATCAAAACCCTCTTTTGCCTTGCTGGGTGACACAAAAGCCAATCATCGACATTTAATGCTAACAGCTAAAGGCTTGCGCGTGTCATAGTCACATGCCAAATTAAACCATCTCTTCGTGAGATGGTGATCTGGTGTGTGCCATTGCACATACACCTCGGCAATGGACGGTGAGATTTCACTGCCCACAATCGCCACCCATAACATTGGTGGTTGGGCTTCGCGCATGCTAAATACATGCGCACCAGCTGGCCATGGGCTGGCTCACTGCCAGCTAGCTTAGCATTAAATGTTGGCAGAAGAGAAATAATGACCCACGGACACTCCTTTATGTCAGTCCTTAGGGGTCTAACACGTTGTTAGGGTTTGTCGTCGCGGACAGACCCTCACTTAAGCTCTGCGGATAGACTCTATAAGTCCATCCGCGGTCTAGTCAATAACTAACCCACTATGTGACCATAAATGGCCAAAGACTCAACCCAGACTAAGGGTTTGACCCATGGTCCCACCATTTCTTGGTCCGCGGACTGACTAAGGTCAGACCCTGGTCTGCAACCCAAATAGGCTTTGGACCTGACCTAGTCTACGGGTGAGACCCATAGTCTCATCCCTTTAATTTGGGGACTGACCAAGGTCATTCCTTTCCCAGCTGATAGTTAGATAATAACTACCATGTGGCAGAGAGTCCTTGATAAAAAAAAGACTCTCTGCCAGTTTTGGGGGATCCCATGATAGAGATCCCATCTTTTTCTCCAATAAAAGAGTGTCATATGGCACCCCATCTGAAAATGGGAGTAATCTCTCCTATTTTCTTGGAAGATAAGATTATTTCCCTTTTAGAGAAAAATGTATTATCCTCACAGGTTTTCCAGAAAGGAAAACCAATTTGGAGTCCTTTAAGAAAAATGACTCCCAATCGTATCAGGTTTTTCTAAGATAAAATAAACCAGTTGTCAAGAAACTCCCACAGAGGGGAAAAGAGAAAAAAACACAACAATAATCCGAGAAAAGAGAGAGAAAAATAACTTTCTTTTCTTTTGCAGGAAAACAACAACTAAAGAGGAAGAAGAAGGATCTCCCATCAATGGAGAATATCAGATGAACCCCCAATATGGCCACCTCTCTTTCTTTTTTCCCTTTTTGGATACAAAGACCTCTATGAGTTATCTTGTAAAGCCTATATGGGATCTGGGCAACTCCATTGAATAAATAAATATATTTTATTAAAATATTTGTTCTTCTTTAATTCTTCTTAATAAGAGATTCTTCCCTAAATCGGGAAGGTAATTAACAATCCGGGTTTACTCGGATTGGAAGGATAGTCCCCCACATAAAATAATAAACTTCATACAACAATGAAGGTAATCTGACTGTAAGGTTCAAGATGTCAATCACCAAAAGACCGCTTGAAATTTGCGCGTACAAATTTCTAGCACGCCCGGTGGGACTCTCTTCTCCTTTCATCTTTGATGAAGAATAAAAAAAAGTAGAACAAAAAAGGAAAGTGAGTAATCGTTTCCTCTATTTTCTTGTTGGTTTTGTGCAGGATAATCGAGACAATATGCGTGCATCGGGCCTACGTCCTGACGATTAATTGGAGGGTGTATGTACCCCCGATGCCAATTCCAACAACTCAGCTACTCACATGGGCTGAGGTAGCAACAGCCCCAGCCAAGAGGGTTCGGCCAACTGGTCAAACCCCTGCCAAGAGGCCGCGGTTACCAGACTAGGTCTCTGTTGAGAGGCCTCTGCTCACAGCAAGAGTAGGACTTTATACAGGCATGTCACAAAGTTCGTTGGCATGTCACAAAGTTCGTGATGCTAGAAGAAACTTTGTGCAAACGGTCCTTGGACGGTATTTTAATGAGGTGCTTCTAAGGAAATGAAATTGACCAAGTCATGGAAGAAACTCATATTGAGATCAGTGGAGCCCACCAAGCTGGGCCCAAGCTTCAAATGCTGCTAAAAATATTGGGCTACTACTGGCCCACGATGATCACTGGTTGTCTTGAATATGAAAGGAAATGCAAAGTATGTCAGCTTTATGCCGACTTTATACATCGGGCTCTAGAGCCTCTTCATATGACATGTTTATGGCCTCTCGCGGCATAGGGAATGGATTTCATAGGTCCATTCACCCCACCATCATCTGTTGGACATCAATACATCCTGATTGTGATAGACTACTTCTCAAAATGGGCCGAGGCCGAAGCCGTCGCTATCAAAGAGGTCAAACACCACTCAGTGGTAGACTTCATCCAGACCAACATCATATACTGGTACGAAACTCCTGAAAGCATCATCACGGATAATGGGTAACCTATTCGGAGCACCCCTATACATAAATTGTATGTCAAATTTGGCATAAAAAAACAATTCCACCCGGTATTATGCAGTCACGAATGGTCTCACTGAAGCCTTCAACAACACTTTGGGCAAAATCCTCAAGAAAGTTATGGACAAAAACAAATGGGACGGGCACGAACACTTGCCCGAAGCACTCTGGGCATACAGGACTACTTGCCAGACTCCGACTTAGGCCACGCCATATTCGGGTCTTTGGCAGTGAAGTAGTTCTCCCTTTAGAAATTCAAATTCCCTCCCTAAGGATGGCAATTCAGCAATCTATCACAAAAGAAAACTCGGCTAAGGTTCGTCTTGTAGAACTTGAAACTCTTGATGAACATCGTCTCCAAATCCAACAAAGTTTAGAGATGTACTAGCAAAGGCTAACAAATGTCTTCAACAAAAGAGTAAGACTAAGGTCTTTTAAAATAGGAGATTTGGTCTTAATGGTCAGGACTCCAATCAACGTCACTCTTCAAATCAAGGGAAAACTCGAACCAAAGTAGGAAGGGCCCTACATCATCGAGAAGGTATATTCCAACAGACATACCTATTGACTTCAATTGATGAAGAGCGAATCATCCCTCAAACCAAGGCAAGATTCCTAAAACGATATTACTCCTATGAATCAAAAGAAAAGTTCGCTAGACCAAAACTTCAAAAAACATGGTCTAGGCAAAAATTAGAGCACCAAAAAGACTTGTTAAGTTGAAAATTCGAAAGGATGGCTTAGGAAAAACTTAGAGTCGAAATCGAAGCTCGCTAAGTTGAAAACCCTAAGGGGCAGTTAGGCAAAAATTAGAGCGAAAGATTTGCTAAGTTAAAAACCTGAAAGGGTGGCTTAAGCAAAAATTAGAGTCAAAACAAAAGGCCCGCTGGATCAAAACTTCAAAAGATGGTCTAAACAAAAATTAGGGCAACAAAAAGCTCGCAGACTAACACTCCAATAGTCAGTCTAGGCAAAAATTAGAGTGATTTAACAGGCTTCTAAATACGAGCTAAAACTGTTTATCGTGCTTCAAAAGTGTCTAAGATACAAGACCGAAGTCAAAACCCTCCTAGATATAAACAAAAACTACCTATTCGCTCTTAGAATGCGAATTCGTGCTTCAAAAGTCTTTAAGATACAAGATCGAAGTCCAATCCTTCCTAGGTATGAACGAAAACTACCTATTCGCTCTCAAAATGCGAATTCAAGCTTCAAAAGTCTCTAAGATATAAGACCGAAGTCAAAACCCTCCTTGGTATGAACGGAAACTTTCTATTCACTCTCAAAATGCTAATCTAAATGCCCATTTTCTTGAACTACGTTTGGCTTGATCCTATTATTGGTACGTAGGCAGACTGAGAAAGTAAACTTGGGTTCAACCAGTTCTTCTAAAAGAATACTATCCCCCTAAGATACAAAATCATTGTTGTTGTCCCTCAATATGGGTGAAATGAAGAAGATTGCTGCCTGATATATCAAGAAGAACCAAAACTCAAATAAAGGACTTCTCACCATTAAGGGAATGTACTCAAAAGAAGCATAACTGCTGACTACAACGGATGGACAACGAAATATCTCTCCCGACCAATGTAAGATTCTCAAAATAATACCATTCATGAGGATCAAACAAATGCCTGGTAGACCAAAACTTCAAAAAAGGTCTTGGCAAATTAGGGCACCAAAAAGCTCACTAAGTTCAAAACCTGAAACGGCGGCTTAGGCAAAAATTAGAGCACCAATGACTCGCTAAGTTGAAAATCTGAAAGGACGGCTTAGGCAAAAATTAGGGTCAAAATTAAAATGCCTACTAGACTAACACTCCAAGAGTCAGTTTAGACAAAAATTAGGGCAACAAAAAAAGCTCGCAAAACTAATACTCCAAGAGTCAGTTTAGGCAAAAATTAGAACAATTTGACAGACTCCTGAATACGAGCTAATAAGAATCATCATTTCTCAAAGAATTGCCCCTAAAATACAATTCTAAACCTTCCTAGGTACGAATGGAAACTACCTATTTGTTCTCAAAATACAAGTCTAAACCTTCCTAGATATGAACGGAAATTGTCTACTCCTAAATTATGAGTATAAAATCACTGCTATCCTAAACTAGGTTTGGCTTGATCCTATCATGGGTACGTAGGCAGCCTGAGAAATTAAACTTGGGTTCAGCCAGTTCTATTAAAAGAACACTATCCCCCAAGGATGTAAAAAAAAATGGCATAGGTCACATGACAAAATAAAGAACCTTTATTTATTCTTGTTAAGGAGTTACAACAGGTTCAAGAATTACAGTAGGAGGGTTTACATTTACTAGAGGGCTAGGAAATGATAAATTTACTTGTGCGGTACGTTGTTCCTCATGTAAACGCGCAACTTCCATACAAGCATCTGCCAACCCCTCTTTTACTTTAATAATCTCTCCAAGGGTCCTTTGACCTTGCTTCCTTACCAGCCTTCCAACTGATAATTTAAAACTAAACATTGCCAATTCGGCCTCCTTGGATTCAAAAATTCTTTTGGCCTCAGAAGCTCTGGTTAAAGCATCTTTCAATTGCTGACAAAGCTTGTCTACCTCAGCATCTGCAGCCAGCTGATCTCCTATAGCTTGAAAAGTTTATCACGTAGATCATTAGCAACTTTTGTTAAGTCTTTTATTTTTCGGGATGTGTTGCTAACACACCCCTCACTTGTACTTCAAGACCACTAACCAAGGCGATGCTATTTAATCGATAGACCTTCTAGGCTGAACTTATCCAAGCCTCGGCCTCTCACTGCATGAGCGAGTCCCTGACTCCCAAACGGTCGAGAATATTGAAAGTCGATATGCAGTCATCCTTCATCTGATCAAATTCTTCAAACTTTCAATCAAGTAATGAGATTTTCAAGGCTTGAAGTATATGTCTGGCACTCTCTACATAAGCATCAACGATAAATTTGGAAGGACGCGTAAGAGGAGTGTGTCTAGGGACTCCGAAAGTAAATTTCAAAGAATCAATTATTTCTTTGACAAGGCCTCCAAAAAAAAAAGTGGAAATCATCAGATATGAAAATAGCTGAGGAAAAGACAACGAAGAAAAGAAATTAAATTACACATCAGGAATTCCAGAAATGGTCTCAAAACTCATCCCTGTTCTCTGACCATCTGTCAAAGGGAAGTTCAACTCCTTGAGATCCCTCTTCAAGTTGATCAGTTGGAAGAGTGGATGGTGTATATTCAGGCGATGGGGTCCTGGTAAGAAAAGGTAATTCTTCAGACGCCGACTCCTCATCAATGAGCAGTGTGAAATAAGGAACTATTTTCATTCCATTCAAATCGGCACTCTGGTCTTCTTCCTGAACATAAATCTCAGAAGTTCCCGATCTAGGCTCTTGATCTGCCTCAGCTTCTGGCTCTACCTCAGCTTCTAAATCTGCTTGTGTTTCGGCTTTAAAAGTTGGCATGTGGGCATTATCCTCTAGCCTCACATCAGACTTAGTTGGTACCTCTATTTCGGGCTCTACTGATACCTCTGCCTCGGTTTGGAGAAAAACACCCTCGGGGTTCCTGTGTTGCTTCAGAATCAACCGGTCTCCTAGGCTCAGCTAATGCTTCATGTTCTATCTCAAGAACTTCCTGCGCAGAGTTGACACTTGCCATATTCACTATCAATGCTGCCTCGGTTCTTGTAAAACCAGACGCTTTGAAGGCTGCCACGCTCAAAATTCATGGCACAAATCTTGACGTGCACACGAATCATGAGGTATGACCTTAACTCAATCCAGAGTCTGATATCAAGGACTCAATGTTTCTTGTAATACACTAACAAAATTTCATTCACAATTTAACACCAAAAATTAATATATCCCAAATGATCAAAACATGGTTCTTATCCATAGGAGCAGATGTTGATCATCCAAGCACTCCTTTACATTCATAACTCAATGAATCTAAAATAAGAGACATCCCAAAGGCTCCGTTCTTTTGGTTGGACTTTTAAAAGTCTGGAACATTAATAGTTTGGAACAAGAGGCAAGAGTATGAGAGAATAGGGGAGAAATTTTTTAACTCTTTTACACAATAGTATCTCAGATTTATCAGTTAAGTTAATTAGAAGTTCCACATGTATGGAACTTAAAAAATCCAAAAATTTTGGTGGAACTTGAAAGTTCATATTTGTAGAACTTTTGCAGTCTATGGAATTATATATGTAGTACTAGACATTAAGTAAAATTAGGCATGAAACATGAACATTCTAGACTTCAAAAGTTTCACAAAAAGAACAGACCCTAAAAGAATTAACTACATCAACAACTATCCAAAATCTCAACACATAAAGAAACTCAAATAAATTAGTAGGAGAACATGTCCACACCTCTCCAATTAGATAGTCAAGACAACTCATTCATTCTTATTACTTCAAATAGATGATCAAAAGGAATGAGTTCACAAGCCAGTAAGTAAAGAATTACTACCCTTAAAATAGATTATATAATCAGAATATCACTAACAAGATTACAACTATCCATTCTAAGGTCCAAGGTTCATGGTCTCATGCAATGCAAAAATTATACTAAGTTACGCAACAATTCTATTATGATAGCATGAAATGATATGCACAGTCTTTCTAAACATACAAGCACACATCCATGAATGCATCACATAATTATTATATATATTTTTTCAAACCGTAGAGGTGACCATATCAGAAATTGCATATCAAATATAACCGGTCTTATAGAAACCCACCAACTAGAGTAATCCAACTTACAAGCAAGGATCAATGCCTCTAGGATCCCACTTTATAGGTCAATAGCGAGGATAATCAGACTATCCGGGCACTCCACATGTATATCGTGGTTTCAGAAGCTTTCAATCCATGAGTCTCAATTACCCAATCTATTTCCTTAGGGATTCAAACCCAATGAGCTTTATCAACCAAGCAAGTCTATGGATAATCTTGATGTCGTACGTACAGTAATGGGTTTACATACCGTAATGGGTGGTATTTACAACAACAGCTATAACCATTGTGCAATGGGAACCTCAAAATCCTCACCTGATCATAGCTATCCTAGTCATATGTCTGACTCACTATGGATAATTACTGCAAATTCTCTACATTATTATTCATAATACAATCCCCCTGCTTAAAGTATATAGAACATGACATTCTACTTTTTAGACTGTCTGAGATTGGGCTTGGGCTGAACTTAGCTCGGGCTAATCCCTGCCGGACTGTCGATCCTAAAGGGGTCTTATAGTCTTTTCATTTTCTGATGTGTTTGTTGACAAGAATATATACACAAGTGAAAGATCACAGGCTGAACTTGTTTTCTCAGCGAATCCTTAGGCTCAGGAGGAGGGGGATTTCCCCAGCAGATCCTAGCTACCACCCACCATTTGCTCTCTGTCTGTACAAGTCTCCTTGTTCTAAATACACTGATCCTCTTCTTTTCTTTCTTTATTTATATATAGCCGTTCATCATCTTTCCATGCTTGTTTTCGGCCATTTCTTTTCCAGGAAACCAGAACTATTTCCTGCAAGCAAGCCATAAGGAGAGATTTGCATGAACCCAGAGAGAATTTGGAGAGAGAGAGAGAGAAATCAAAGGCAGAAGAAGTGAGCGATTCAAAGAGTACCTGATGAACACTGTCCAAGCATGAACTTTAGAGTTGAAACTGTGGAGGAATAAGAGATGATCAGCTGTGAAAAGGTAAGACTTCGAAAAGAGAGAGAATAGGAAAAAAAGGGTTGACTGAAGAGATCGAGGAGAAGACCTCTCAGAGAGAGAGAGAGAGAGAACAATCGCATTTTGGGACTTGTCTCTTTCGCCTCCCAAAAGTCTTACTTTACAGGGAAAAATATATATGAAGAAATCTCTATCACATTGATTGGAAAGCGATCCCAAACAGTGAAGAAAAACTGTTTCACTAAATCCAATCAGAAAACCCAGTTGGGTAAATTACCACTGCCCCCTCTCGAAATCCTTAAACATCTCTTGAATCTGAAACCTGATCAGTTGGCTACAGAAACATATTAATTTCTTTGATATACTAAGCGGATATGATATTTGATCCTCCTCGTTTTCTTCTTGATCAATATCAATCTTTGCTTGCTCACATACATTCTTTACCGTTTTAACTTCCAGCTTCAGTTCGAATCAAAGCCAGAAAGATTGAAGAAAATCCATTTCTAAAGGAATCCAAAGGAGGAGAGAGAGAGAGAGAGAGAGAGAGAGAGAGGTCTGTAATCAATATTCGAATCCACAGCATCAGATCTTTAAAGGGTATGTAACTTTCAACTCTTTTCACAACCTTTTCTTTGCGTTTTCGTGATATATCAAATCCATGTCCTGAACGAGATTTTAGCTCACTGAAACTTCGAAGACACAGATTCGATGTGTTCTTTTCTTCTTTCGTTATATTTATGGTGATACTGAAGATCGTTTGAGTTCAGTTAAAAATCCATCGCTGCTTACTGGCGGCGGGAATCGCCCACTTCCTCTATAATCTACAGTTTGCAGCTACCACAGGCTCCACCATCCTTGTTGCCTGCAACCTAAAATACTGTATCTCTCCCTCTCTCTCTCCAAATTTACTTTCTTCACTTTTAACATATCAACACAAAAAATCCCATTCTTTTTTTGGAAAATTTCAACTTTTACCATTTCCACATGTACCCTACAGTTTCTGACGCTTGATTAGGGGTTGATTGATCTCCTTTGTTTCATGTACAGTAAATTTACACGTTCGTTTGGTATACCCCCTTAATTGCTTGCAAATCTTTTCATTTCTTGAGTCTTTATTCATTGCATAAAATAAATATTTTGTTTCTGATCAGGGCTCATCTTGTTTTCATGCAGCTAGACTGCCCGCTACAACCGCAGTAGCTAGCCCACAACAATATATATTAACATCCTTATTGCTGTTGGGATGGCATTTTCCTCGAATTCTCCATGGTCTGCGTGTAAGTTTCCTCCCCGGCGAAAGTGTCAACCGGAGTGCGTGTTTGGCGCCGTATTTCCCACCGGACAGAGCCACGAAGTTTTCAATGTCCACAAGGTTATTTTTTGTGCAAGCACCGTGGCCAGGCTGCTCAAGAGCAGCTCCCCCCATCAAAGAGAGATGCCGTGAATTCCCTGCTTTGAGCGACAGCGTCTCCGGCCCCCGTTAACGGCTGCGCACTACCACTCCCTCGGGGTACAGGTCAAACCTGCTACAAGCACCAGCCCCACCAACTCACACAAATGGCTCTTAGTTGTCCAGTCTGAGCGTTCTAAGTACCACGAAACATAGGCCTCACCAGCCAAGAAAACGGCACAACAGAAAACGACAAAAAAAAAGTAAATCATCGCGGCTGAACATGCTGCGCTGCGGCTGACCGGATGCGCAGTTCCCCTAACCCCAATCCTCCACCACTTGGGATAGGTTCTCATTAGGCTGCCATCTGACCACCAGCCAACACCACAACCAATTCTTCTCCAATGGATACACACCAAAGCCTATGAGGAGATCTTGATGCTAATCAGCCTATGATGCAGCCTTGTCACCATGATGCCAGCAAGCATGGACCAATTGGGACAGTTCAGACAACCCCGAATCAGGCCGGGGGCCGACCATCGAATTGAACCCTCTACTAGTGTATACAACCCTATCATGGATCATATACATTTCAACTACCACCAATACGACTGAAGGTAAATATCCCTTCCTTTTATTTTTATTAAAATTTTTGTTTACAAAGATTCATTATTTTTACTATTATCAAC